>JAMXBB010000012.1:34139802-34288209 GCA_024138015.1 Lumnitzera littorea
ATATATATATATATATATATATATATAAGTTATATTTTTATTATAAAAAAATAAATATAAATTATACAACAAATAATTTTTTAAATCATACTTGTTATATTATTATAAATGTTTTGTCTTGTTTTATTTTCTTAACAATATGATTGTAAAATATTAAGAGTGTAGGTAAACACTAAACACAATTATTGACATAAACTAAAATATTACTCGAATCAAATCTGTAGAGGATTAAATCTTATTCATGGGCTTCAAGCCCAATAACAAAATGGATTTGACTATTTAAGTTAAGGTGATAGAGCTCAAAAAGTCAAGCCTATATGAACTCAAGATAATCAAGAGAGATTTAGCATAGGAGGCTTGAAGTAGGGCCTATTGGATTGATCTGCTCAATCTAACCTTTTTTTTTATTTAGCTCATACTAAACGATAATAAAGCCCTTTAGTTGGGCTCAAACCCATAAAAAAGACCCACTTAATATCTATTTATAATAGACTTCAATCCTAGCCATTAATCAATATTATGATCCAACGAATTGATTCAGCCTATGACTTCCTATAAATATCCCCTTCACTTCCTCATCTAAATAAGGAGACAAATTATAACTAACGCTATTACTCTACTGGAATTCTAACTTAAAGATTAAACACTTGAACATCCTAAGAACACTATCTCATTCTTCATCTATTATGGAGTTTGATACCATTGTACTCTTCCACCTATTACCTTACATGTTAAAGGTTACCAAGTTTGCCCACTCCTCATCCCTATCCTATCTCATTTGATTATCTTATACGTATAAATCAAGTCATTTCCTTAGTTACGTGTAACACAATCAATCACGCAATACACACGTAACCTCTTATGATTTGAACCTAATACATTTTCTTAGCAATTCTACTAAGGAGGAAAGATTTGACACTCATGTCATGGCACCTCTACAAAGAAGACTTGCTGACCTTATGGATAGCAATGATCAAGAGCAAGATGGTACTATTGTTACCAATAATCAAAATCCACCCCCAATGAGAGGTACAAGTCAAGGACATGGTACTTAAGAAGTTGTTCCTAATAATGCACAACTAGTACAAGAGCTGCGATAAGCTAATCAAAGTTTGAATGAGCTCAGAGCAATGTTTATCCAGTGTATACCTATTTTAGTTACTTTCACTGTTATGTAGCAATGGACAACTACTACAAGTCCCTCCAATGTGATGCAACAATATGCCATACAAGTTTTTTGGCCACTTAATCCCTTGATTACTGGTGAGCAAGATGCTCCTAGAGCTAAGGAGCAACCTCCTGTAATGGAACCTGTACCTATATAAGATACCTCGCCCGAAATGATAAATCAAGGAATTCAAATAGGAGGTTCATCATCTTCACATATCACTCTACATGTTATAATTATTAAATCTATGCATCCTACTCCTATGAATTTGACTCCAAGCCTATAAATTTCACTAACCTTGCTCTTGCGATGCTTGTAAGGATAGAAACATCAACTCGAAGAGCTTCATTTGTGACTAAAGAGGATTTGGATGTATACATGAGAGAAATACAGGAAAAATCCATGTTAATTGTTTTAAAACTAAAGCTCCCATATCTTTCACACACCACCATCAAGCCATATCCAAAGGATTATGTAAATCCGAAGTTCGTGTTATTTAATGGAAAGAAGGGGTGCGCTAAAGAATACTTGTTGAAGTTTATTAAGACTTTAGAAGTTTATGGCTTAGATGATGATCTAAAGTTGACGGAATTCTTAAAATCCCTCATATAAAAATCTTACACTTAATATGTCAATCTCCCATCAGGATTAGTTGATTCATAGAATGGAATGTGCAGGATATTTTTGGAAAAATTCTTCTCTATTGCAGAAATGGTGACTCTTACTGACATAGGATGAATTTGTTAAAGGTCAAAGGAAGATCTCATGGATTATATTGAGCAGTTTAAATAACGCTCTTTGGATATACATGATGTTACAATGAGAGAGAATTAGTTAAGATTTGTATTCAAGAGATGTTCCCTAAATACGCGGTTTATCTCGAGAACCTATAGTTGGCTTCTTTTGCTGCATTAGTTGAGAATGCAAGAAGGACCAATAATTTGGTGGCCCAACAAAGGAATAAAGCTAAAAGGTTCGATAAATGTGCTTCATCTATGAATGCTGCTTAAGGCAAATCACAAGAAGAAACAAAGAAACCTAGAAATGATAAGTCCTATGACTCTAGGCCTACACTAACATATCCTTACCTAATGGCCAAGGTACATCAAATGCTGGTTAATGGTTGCGCAATGGAATTCTCAAACTCCTAAGGGTTGAACATCTCCTTATAAATGAAGAGAAGAGTGATCCTAAGTACTATAGATTTCATCAAAGTATCAATCATCTAATTAAAGATTGTTTCACCTTGAATAGAATATTCAACAAACGAGTTGCATGCAAAGAGTTAACTATAGACAACAACGATGTTAGGAATAATCCACTTCAGCTCATAACAACCAGAGAGGTATTGTCAATGCCATTAACCATGACCCTTCTATAACTAAAGTGGTTAACATACAGCCCTTTAGGAGTAAGGAAGAGTCGATGGAAGATCACGGCGATGAGTATCCACCTCTTGTCATAGCATTATTAAAGACTGCGAACTTTACAAACTTTTTCGACTTGCTAAGATTTGATGAAAATGCTAGGCTTATAACAACAGTTGCACTTACACAGATCTTTAAAGGTTAATATACGGAGTGTAGCACAACATAACCCATAAAGAGAATGGCTAAGGCACATAAAAATACCATCTTATTTACCGAAGTAGATATATATGTGAAAAGCTCTAGTCATAATAGTCTGTTATATGTAGAAGGCGTTCTTAACGGCTATCCAGTTAAGAGAATGTTCATTGACAAAGGTGCTTCCTTAAATATAATGCCATTGAGTACATTTAAAGTTATAGGGATTGATATCTAATGCTTAATTAGATAACCCATATCAATAAATGGCTTTAGTCATGCCCTTACTAACTTTATTGGATATGTTAATGTTAATCTTAAAGTTGGGCCTATCCATAGCATTACTACTTTTCATGTGATCAATGCGCTTGTCTAATATCACTTGCTTATAAGCAGAAAGTGGCTACACGACTACAATTTAGTTCCTTCAACATTACATTAGTGTATCAAAGGACACTAGAACGGGAAAGATGTGTTTATTTCAACTATGAAGAATCCTTTTGAACAACATGAGTCATATTTTAGTTAATCGAGGTTCTTCGATGAATTTGTTGAAGATAGGGAAACAACCATAGCCAAGCCATCTAGTGTTCCCTTGCCTACATAGGAGGAAGTTTAGGATGACCAACAAAAGAAGAGAAGGATGTATGGATGTTATGGGGGAAGGAAGAAGAATAAGTAATCTAATAAAATCAAAAGTTTCATCAAAGAGGATAGAAAACATGTATATCGCTCATAATGGTTTGAGGGATTTGAGGAAGTGTGCCTATCTTCTTTAGATCCTACACTAGTGCAAGAAGTTCAACCGCAACAATTACAAGATTAAATAAAAGCCTCAAGCTGAAGAAATAGAAGAATTGGACCTGGCACAATCAGGAGAATCGTAACGGCTAATCTTCATTGGCAAGAATCTCCTATAAGAAATAAAGGTTCATATTATCAAGTAGCTGAAGAATACAGGGACATGTTTGCATGGACTTATGAAGAGATGCCTGGATTAGATCCCAGCCTTACAGTGTATAGACTAAATATCGCTCTAAGGGCTATGCCTATAAAGCAAAGACAAAGAGTTTTCCATCCTAAGATTGAAGTGTAAATCAAGCAGGAGGTAGAGAAATTATTACGAGCTAGTTTCATAAGGCTAATCGAACATCCTACCTAACTCCCTAATATTGCTCCTGTGAGAAAGAAGAATAGACAGATAAGAGTATGTATACATTTTCGGGATCTAAACAAGGCTTGTCCTAAGGATGATTTTCCTTTGCCAAATGTTGATACATTGATAGATGTAACCATAAGTCATGAGTTTTTTTCATTTATGGATAGCTTTAGTAGGTATAATCAAATTAAGATAGCAATAGGAGATGTAAAGAGTACAACTTTTTGTACAACAATTGGAAACTTTTATTACACTGTCATGCTATTTGGACCTAAAAATGTGGGCCCACATATCAGTGGGCAATGAACAGTTTGTTTCATGACATGATGCATGATTGTATGGATGATTATGTTGATGACATAGTCATCAAGTCTAGATGGGCACATAATCATTTGATTCATCTACAAAGGGCCTTCGAATGATGCCAATGGTATTAGCTTCGTATGAACCCTTTCAAGTATGTTTTCGATGTATCTTCAAGGAAGTTTCTTGGCTTTGTTGTGCATCGAAAGGGAATTGATGTTAACCCCAGAAAAGTGCAAGCTATAACATCAATGTCTTCTCCCACCACTCTAAAAGAACAAAAAACTTTTATGGAAAAAGTCTCATACATTAGAAGGTTTACACCTACACTTACGGAAATTTCATATCCATTGCATCAACTTTTGAAGAAGGGAATCCCATTTAAACGGGATTAGATCCATAAAGAGGTGATTTAGAAGATTAAGACAATCTTGATTTTTGCATAAACCATGACTATGCCTATTAGAGGAAAGCCTTTAATCTTATATCTTACTTCTACCGATTGATCTATTAAAGCTTTGCTTACACAAGAAGTAGACAATTAAGAATGACCTATGTATTATTTGAGTCAAACCCTTCAACGGAGCAAAGTCAATTACCCGACTTGCGAGAAGCATTATCTCATGCTAGTATTCACCATACAGAAATTACAACATTATTTTATTACACATAAGATCCATCTTAATGGGAATAACCTCCGACCACATCTAAGCCAAGGCTTATCAATGCTTACTGAAGCCGAACTGTAGTGAGAAGGATGAGAGGAAGGAAGATGAATACTCAACATCAGGTCTTTCATCAACTGAAATGCCGAGAGATCACACAGCTGAGTAATCGGAACCAAAGATCTACTCGGCACATTAGAGAGAGACTCGTGCCCACTGATTCTATGACTTGGAAATTGTAGACCGACCTCTCTGATGTCTTAGCTAAGATACACAAGACGTCAAGGACCCCTTCTCAGACCTAAACATCTAACTGCCGACCCCATTTAGTTCAGATACTACTCCTCCCAAGACATGCCGAATGACTTCATGCCGTGTCCTATAAAACACACAGTTTTGTATTCTTGTATATGTTTTCCTCATTTTATTTATGGGTCCAATTCTTTAGGGTTAAAGGTCTTATACATTATTTACAGTTTTGCCACTAGAGTTTAAGACTTGCTATAAATAGCAATATTTATACAAATACATTGAAAGAGAAGATAGAGATAGATATACAGAGATATATACAGAGAGTAAAACTTTCCTCTTTTGAGCAAGGCTATACTTAAGTTAGCATTTGTCGAATTATCGAGTGTTGATTAGACTCTTTAATCGTCCTCGCATTCTTATCAATCTTGTTCTCAAATTGTGGTGAACCTCTTCATTTAAGCCAGTTAGTGAGTTGCATCTAACCTTCATTTGAAACCCCGAGCAACATTTAGTGTTTATAAATCATATCAAACTCTATTTCGAGCTCAAACCCCTAATTGTGTTTGTGTCTTGGTGAGTTATATCTATTCACATTCACCGTAAAAAACATTCCTATTCTTCGTACTTATCTTCGTTTTAAATACCCATTCCTATTCTTTCATTCCAAATCCACTACTGTTTCTTTCTAGATTGATCCTTTCATCCCTTATCATCTTAGTATCAGAGATTCGATCTGGTATCACATTTAGTCACTCGATCTAATCTAATCAAGTACTTATTATCCCAACTAGCTTTGCTAGGACTTAGCAAAATAGTTGCTTCTCCTTAGAGAGTTTGATATTCTGGTAAGGCTATAAAATCACAAGCTTTAGTTGATCTCTTATCACATTTCCCAACATACAAGAGGGCTTAATTATAGATACTATACCAATTGAGTTCCATGAGGATTCTTTGATGGTCGAAACAAAGGGAGAATGGATATTGCAATTTGATAGCTCAACAAGAAATCAAGGTTGGGGAGCAAGAATTATATTAACGTTACCTGAAGGTTAGGAAGTATCACTGACATTTAAACTTGACTTTTGCTATACTAATAATGAAGCTGAATATGAACCATTATTTCTTAGTTTATTATCAACACAAGAAGTCAGGGTACATAATTTATGTATTCAAGGTGACTCAAACTTGATCATTAAACAAGCCACAAGTAATTTTAGATTGAAGGAACCTACACTAGCACCTTATGGGGCTACAATGCAGGCCTTCGTTAGAAAGTTCAACTCTGTACAATATGAGCATACAACATAATCCACAAAATAGATATGCTGACGCATTAGCCATGTTGGCATCGAAGATTCCAGTTCATGACATAAGTGACAATGTAAATGTTCGAGTAGTTAAGAAATCTATCTCATATATAGCATTGAATTTCCTTAAGGAAGATGAAGAGGCACAAAATGATTGACACATCCCACTTATAAAACAGTTAGCACATCTTAGTATAGCCTTTGTTTCAACATTGAAGAACTTTATCAAGATTAAGGAAATGTTGTATTATAAGGGTCCAAAAGGTGTATTGTCTTGCTGTATTGGATCTAAAGAGGCTTGCCTTAAATTAGACAAATATCACTAGATTTGGTGTGGAGAGGAGGGGCTACCACTATATCGCCATATCTAACGTACAAGTTATTATTGTCCTTCAATGGTAAAGGATGCACTCCACGTTTAAATACATTACCCTAAATGTTCCAAGTCACTTGATCAAGGCAAATGCAATTTTGTGTCTAACGCTGGAGACTGGAGGTGTCCATACATTGATTACTTAGAAGATAATATGCTACCTATGAATAATATGGATGCCAAACTTGTAAAGTGTAAGGTTAGATAATATCTTATGCATGAGGGTAAACTTTACAGGGTATCATTCATGAGGAAACCCTTAAAATACATGGCCCCTCCCGATATAGAAACAATTTTGGCTAAAATATACACCGAAGAATGTGGAGAACATTAGGGAGGAAAAAGGTTGTATTATTATTTATTTGATAAGGGGTATTATTAGCTTATAATAAAGGTAGACGCTTTCAATTTCACCAAAACATGTATCGTTTGCCAGCAACATGGTGATGCTATCCATGCCTCTATAGTTACACTTCACAATGTCATGACTCCTTATCCTTTTTACACATAGGCTTTTGATCTCATTAGACCTATAAATCCTCTATCAAAGGGATACATTTAGATCTTGGTTGGGACAGAGTGCTTCATAAAATGGGTAGAGGAAGTTCCTCTAAAGAAAGCTACGAGAGTAGCTGTCGCAAGTTTCATAAAGGAGAACATTATATGTAGGTTCAAGATCTTAAAGCGCATTCTATTTGACAACAATACTCCTTTCATTAATTCTCATGTCCGCCAACTGCTAGCTTCCTACAATATCAACCATGTTAAGTCCATAACTTATTACCTAAAAGGGAATGGGAAAGCTGAGGTAATGAATAAAAGTTTATTGAAAGTCTGTAGTCATATGGTACATGACAATCATAAAGAATGGCACAATAAGCTGCCATTGGTGCTTTGGGCTCATAGGACATCAAAACGAGGGCTGACGCATGCAACTCCCTTTTCATTTTTATACAAAGCTGAAGCAGTGGCTCCAATGCAGGTTTTGATCCCATTTGCTAGATTGGCCATAAATGCTAAGCTTGAACCCGATATATTATGAATGATAGACTTGGAAGTATTAAACGAAAGGCGTAATGCTGCCAAGTGTAGTCTCATTAACTATCAACATAGACTTGAAGTGGCTTACAATTGGTTAGTGAAGAAGAGATTATTTCAACAGGGCGATGATATACTTCGTGCAGCTGAGCATTTATGCTAAGGTATTTCAACGTTGAAATTTACATCTAAGTGAAAAAGGCCTTTCATTGTTGAGGAAGTACATGAAAGTAGGTATTGCAAGCTTTAGAATCCCAAGACTACTGCCACTACGGCACTTATAAATTTCTAATATATTAAAAATTTTAAAAAGTATGATATATCACTATTCAAATGAAATATATGACTTTAGTCTTATAAGCTTACCTTTAGTCAATTGTCTTTTTGTTCGATGTTTATCTAGAATAAATATGGCATCACTGCTACTTAGTAAGAGCTTTGCCTCTTAAGTTCATGATAACTTCAAGTTCATGTCATGCTAACCAATAAGAGTGTTGTCTCCTAGGCACATGACATAACACCTTTTATACATAACATAATTTTGCTATCTTATACTCTACATAGAGTCATATCAATAGGGTTAAGAAGTGGGTAGTACCCCCTTAACCCATTAAATGTTGCTCTTATTGATCACGGATTGTAAATTACAATTGAATTGTTCTTGTAAATGAAATGGGCAACATTCTATTCTCTATTCTTTAGATGAATTCTTAAAGCTCAACCTAAAGTTATTATGGCATACATCATCATTATGCTGCTAAATATAATCCGTACTATAACTATTATACTGTCATTAATGCTTGTAAAAAATTGAGTCAATATGATGATTCATTCAACAACATAAAAAGCATGAGAAAGTCCATGTAATAAAGTAGAAGTGTTCTTTCATTCAATTTCTACAAGCATAAATGAAAAGGCTTAATCGAGGATCACTCAATGACGAAGCACTAATCTAATGGAAGTTTTACGATCTATGTTTACAATACGCTTTTGCATTTCTAACCTAACCTCTTTAAGTTCTGCCTCAAGTCGATCGTGTCGCTCCGTAAAATCTTGTGATTCTAGCATCTTTTGGGCTTCAAAGGCAATCATCTCCATATTTGGTAATTTGAAGTTCAAGCCACGTACTCCAACAATATTGCTCACCAAGAGCTATAAGTCATAGGTAGGTACTGATTCCCAAGGTTTGACTAGAAGTGAAGCAGCTTTTTCGAGGAAGGTCATTATGGTATTTGTCACTTTAGTACTAAGACAAATTGATCTAACCCAAAAGTCACCCTCTATAGCCCACAAGTCCTCCAGCAGCTATAAAAGATTCGATGGAACTATAAATCTATGAAATGAAGAATATGCCCAAGAAGACTGAGGTTCCTCTAACACTACTGTATGGGGTAAACCTTCCTCAATTTGCTTCAATACCTCAACAGCTAAAATAAGGTCAACATTGTCATGAGCTACTGGTAAAGGAATCCGACTGTAGATTAGAGTAATATCATCAACTACAATGGTACCTAAGGAAATGCCATCCACTATACTATTCGTTTGGCTATGAAATGGTCCTATTACCCTCAAAACCTTAGTATATTCCTGGATATCATCTTCCTCTAAGTGTATGGTCTCATGGTTGTTATACTCAACAATGTTACGTAATTCTTTTAAAGCTCGAGCCTAGTTTTCATCTAGCTATATTAGTGGATCTACTTCAGTGTTAGTTTGGTATTGGTTTTCCTCTTAATCTATTCCCATCACTATCTTCATATGTATCATCGGGAGATTCATTAGTGTTTGTGGACTCATCATTACTTTCACCATCATTTGTAATCTCAATAGAATGATCATTCACTTGAGGGCCTTTCCTATGACCATATCGGACAGGGAAAGGAGAAAGAATGGAAGGGGGCTTTTTGGATGTTTTGTCACTCTTCAAAGTAGGAGTAACATTTCTATTATCCTCATCTTATAAACAAACAAAGAAAAGTGATAAGTAAACAAGTCATGAGGTACAAAAATATAAATACCGAGAGAAAGATATTAACAAAATATCTCTGATTTAACGTATATTTATTGGGGAAAATTATATTAGAGTAATGTCGAAGTTTGTAGGAATATTTTATTCAAATAAAGTCTTATTTTATTTTCTTAACATTGTATGCTATTATTTATTTGGTAACTTCATACTCACAGTTTCAACTTTCATGGATGATATTTTGCTTTTGCCATTTTTGTGCTTTGCTTCCTTCTTTTATCTTTTTCTCCATGCATGTGGATTCGCTTGACCAGACCAGGTCGATCGAGTAACGGTTCACCGAGCTAGGCGAGTGTGTCGGTCCACGTCATTTTAAAAACGAGCTTTATTTAAGGATTGGCCCAATCTCAAGGCTGGTTTCAATTGAGTCGAATCAAACTAGATTAGCTGATTCAAGTTCAATAACATTGTTATTTTCATCATCTATTCTATTTCAAATTTTTTACAACTATTATAAAATATCTATAGTTTCAAAAACTATTTTATATAAGTTTTTACGTTTCGATACTATAAACTTCTAACTACAACTATTATTAAATATCTATAGTTTTAAAAACTATTTTATATAAGTAAGTTTTAAGTTTAAATACTATAGACTTCTTACTATTTCTAATAAAATTATGAGTTTAACAGGCTAATACAAAATAAAAACAACAATCAAATTTTAGGAAATGATTTTGATATTGCCTACAAAAATTCATCTAGTGCACTTATATTAAGAGATAATTATACCGATAGATATCATTGTTACGTGTTGGAAATCCTTACTATTATTACCCTTGAAACTTGCATGTCAAATATCAAATATCACCATTTCTCTACCATTATAATGGGGTGCTTTGCAACACACCAACCTTCATTAGCCCACCTAAGTGACATTTATTTTTTTTGTTAATTTTACATAGAAAAAAAATTTATTAAAATTTTACTAAAGCTCATAAAAATGTTCACAAATTTATATATTTGTACAAGGACAATTTTCAAATAATATAGAATAATATACATTACGCAAGAATGGTAGTGCGAACTTTAGATACTTGGCCAAGGTACATAACAATGTATTCTAAAATATAAGATTCTTTTGTAGTACCCCTAGACCTTAATTAGGCATTACAACTTACCACATAACCCCACTAGTCAGAATTATACTAAGGCATCTAAGTTTATCAAGTTTCATTCATAATGTAATCATTTTGCAAACACATAAAAGAATCTACAAAAGGAATGAGTAACAACATCCACTCAAATCCACATAAACCAAAGATTAAAGCTAGCACAATAGTTTCATGAGTTTACCAACTCATAACCATAAGTAACATAAGGTAGATGAAGAGTAGTTAATCTCCTCAAAATATCACAACCCACAAAACACAATAAGAAAGAGTCTATCTCCTAAACAATATATGTCTCTCTTAACATAACATAACATAACTCCAATAAATACATAAGTCACCCCAGTAAATACATAAATTATCTCGCTCCTAGTCACCCTAAAAGTAAAGATACTCGATACCTTCCTCTTCCTGGATGTCATCCACATATGACTCCTTATAAATAAGATACTCATTCATTCTTATGCTTAGAAGAATAAAAAATGAGCCGAAGTATAGTACAAGTGTACAAACACACATAGTGCTAAGCTTAAAATGTATATATGCATATAATGCAAGCTGTATTAAGAATAAGCAAACAATAGATTAGTTATTTTTAATTTAGGTCTACAAACATCAAAGGAATACTCATGACTCTGCCACATCAAGACCTTTGTCTACATATATAGATAGATATAAATATACGTTTATTTTTTAGTCCTTTATGCCCGAGTCCAGAGTTCAAAGACCATAAAACTTTTCTTGCTGCGTCGTCCCATATATAAGTCCACTTAAGAAACCTCTCATATGATCATAGATACTCTTTTAGGGATTTTCCACTACGGATCCCTAGAATGAGTGGGTTAAGCACAACCAACAATCAAGTTTATTTAGCCCAAATATAAATTAGTCCATTTGATCTCTAAGTCCTAATAAGTACAAGCACAAGCAACCAACCAAACACTACGTACCTAAGTCCTTAACAAGTGAACAATTCAGCAAAAGAACACTAGAGTATGAGAGTCTAAAACCTGACCCAAAGACAATGTAATTAGCTTAGTTTCTCATCTCCTAATCATGCTTCTGAAGCAAGTCCTTAACCTACTAAATTACAGCTCCTAAGCTAAGTAAAGATTCACTTAAAATCATCTATTAAACTTCAATCTTAAGGTTAAAGATCAAATCTCTTGAAAGTAAAGGATTAGACAAAGAGTTAGTTAAATAAGAAAAGTAGAGAATGAACTTAGGAAAACATAAGGGTTCTAAACAAAGTACGACGTCTGAATGTTGTAGAGGATGGCGTCTAGACGTGAAGCATCTGCAACTTACAGTAACATAGTATTCGAACGGTACCTAATAAGGCATTTGGATGCCTTGCTTCTATTCTATATTGAACCAAGACAAAACCCAACCATTCCCTTGCTAAACTTGCACCTCTTCTAATCCCAACTTAAAATATAGTAAACTAATGATTCCATACACTAAAAGCTCAACTAAACTTCCAATTTAACTCCAAAAATAGCTCCTCAACTCAAGAATCAAGATTAGAAATTATAGCTCAATATACTTACTTGCAAAACATCAAACACATGGTGAAGTTAGATTAGAGAGGCCCTAAATCCTTAATATCTGCAAATAAGTTCTAACTTAGGATTTAAAATTTAGCTTATTTTAAGCATAACTCTTTTGAATCAATTTTTCCAACCAAAAAACAAACTTAACCCAAGAAATCCTTCAAGAACCTCTACTACACTTACCTTGTACACCCAAAAGAGTGACCACTTGAAGATACTCAACAATCCCAACTTGGAATACTTAAAAACCAGCTCAAATATATAAGGAATGAGAAGATTCAGAGTATTAGAAAGCTTGATACGAAATTATTTAGGCTTCAACTTCAATGTTCTTACCATGATCACCTTGAATCTTCCTCTTGAGGTAAGGTTTAGAGAGGAGTTTTTAATTTTTTTCCAAAAAGGGAAGAGGGTTAAACTAAAAGTGGTAAATACTAAGGTTTAGTAAAGGAGGTAAAACAAGGGTAGGATTTTAGAAAATTTAGAAACGTCCAAAATGCTCTTATTTTTGGAAATCATTTTCTTAACATATTATATCTTTCCTTTCTTAAACATGGTAATAATGCATATTTTTATATCAACCTCTTTTATCATTTTAAGTATATGTTGCACAACAAAATAAGCAAAAAGAGGCAACTCCTTATGTTAATATCTTTTTTTCGTTTCTTTGTTAAATTGTTTTCTTTCTTTCTTATTTTTTTTCTTTTTGTTTTATTATTTTCTTTGTTGGAACAACTTTTTTTGCTTCGTTAAAGATAAGTTATCCATTTAATTTGTTATTTTACACACACACATATATAGACATACATATATGTAGATGTGGGTACTTTTTTATTTGGTTCCAAGATACATATTGTTGGATGTTATTTTTCAATATAATTTTTGAGTTATGTTTCTATTTATGTGCATGTGAGTTTTTCTATTATTATTACTATTTTTATATTTTGGTATTGTATTTGAATGTATAATAGTTTTAAGTGTTTTTCGTGTTCTTCTTATCCTCACTCTTACTTTTTGCTTTTGTTGTATTGTTTCTTTATCTAAACATTAAGGTTTTTTTTTTTTTCAACTATTGTATTACAACAATTAGGGAGAGGGGAATCAAACCTAGTCTATTCCATTTAGGAAAATGGCCTTAGCAAATATTAAGGTTGATTACATTTTTTCTTTAGGCATTTTTAAGAATTAATATTTATAACTTTACATTATATATAAAGCATATGTTTATAATTTCCAAAATATTGAATATTTTCAGAATATATATTTCTTTTGTTACTTCATTTTGTTTATTCTTTTTAAGTATAATATTTCTATTAATATTTGGGATGTATTTCTTATTTTTGAAAGGCCTTTTTTATTTTTATATTTTGTGTATCTTTATTATAATTTATGTTACTTTTTATTTTTCAAATATTAGTGAATTTAACTTAAATATAGTAGAGTGAATAGGTAATCATATTATACAAAGTATCTACTTATATCCTATTTTAGAGCATGCTCTATAAGGTAATATGAGGTTTTTATATTCTTTACTACCATAAAACCTCTAATTTAAGATTTACAGGGTAAAAATTTCAAAGTACTTTATACCTACCCTTTAACTAAATAAAATATATGATATATATTAAATAATGAAAAAGAACCTTATATTACATAAAAGAATAAAAACAATATTATATTAACGTTAAAAAGAAACAAATCAAATACGTATATGTCTTAAATCTAAAACTAATCGTTGAAACCTTGAAACGGTAACATTAAGTTTCAAAAGGTAATATCTTTTCTTAGTTTTAAGAACTTTGTATCTTCTTTTCTTTTTATATGTACTCTCGTATGTTTTCCAATTAATTTTTTTGTAGATAAAGAATGTCATTTAACATCAAGTTCTTGCAATATTTGAAAAGTAATCTTTTGGCATGGAAAAAAAAAATATAACCAAAATTTACAAAATTAAAAAGGTGAAAAGTTGAAATTTGTAGGGAAATGGAAAAAATTAAATATTTCACAAGGTATTCATACCTTGTAAGTTTTATAGGTTACAAGATAGTACCTTATAAATTTTATAAAGTACAAGCTTCAAGGTCATTTCAAAGTGCTACAATTTATGTTCTAATCCCAAAAACTTAGGAATAGGATACTACTCACTCCAAATAATTATTAATTAATTTAATATTATGCCATTACAAGTGTGAAATCTACACGCATACATAGCGTAGCCAAACACATCACTATATCAACCTATCTATTACACTGTTTACATGACGTGAATAGCTATTTGATATGGCAAAGAATCTCACCCAATATTGAAGTGCTATTATGATGGGAGACACTATGACAACTACCTTTTCCACTTCCTTTTCTTCCTTTCACAGCATATATACTGACCATGCTTTTGCCTCTTTTCTTAAAATCAAAATTGTATACACAAATCATTCTATTAATGGATGATAGATAACTGCATATAAAATTTTAGTAAGGCACGATAAAAGTGTATGGATTTTGAAAAAGTTTCCACTTTGTAAGGGGAAATTCCATAATGCAATGATAACTCAAAAGTGATTATATATGGTATAATCACTTTTTAAATTATAATGATTCACCTTGAATCATAATAAATAAGCCCAATAGTCTTTTATGGAAGCTACCGACAACTTTCACAATGGTTATCAATAGTTTCCTTTACTTTTGATTAGTATTATGTATTGTAATTCGACATGATTTATTATAAAAAAAATTGATTGCACCATATAGTTACTTTAAAGTTAATCCATTGTAAAATTTTCACTTTAATTAGATTTACATGCTACATACTAATTTTAAAGGTACATGATTGTAACGAAGCTTTTCATCTTACTACTTATAACTCATATTAGCAAACACTTGCACTTGTCTGGCGAGTGCTAAAAATTATATTTAGAATCCTTTTTTAGCGAAAAGTAAATATATATTTTTATGTAACTATCATAAACAATTTCTGTTTATTATTTTTGTAGAGGGTCATTTCGACAATTAAAACTTTAACTTAGTATAACTCCATGAACCAATATCTTGAGCTAGTGATAAAGCTTGAGAAATTGGCTCATTCAAGGATATTTTAAGGAGATTTATCTTAGTAGGCTTACAATTGCGATCACTGGACTAGATATTCCACTCTTGGCCTTACTTAGTCATCTTGTGCATAAAAAGTAGACTTGAAAATGAGCCTTCTAGCCTTTGGGCTTTGTTTGGTCTTATTAGATCTTAAGGAGGCCTAATTGGTCTTTAAACTTAATAATAATGATAATGGGCTTTTTTTAGCTAATAAAAACCTTAAGCATACTTGGGCCCATATTCAAGCTTATGAGGGCTAAAAGAGAGGATAAGCTTCAACAAAGGAACTCAATCTCAACCATTCAATTTAAAACCATATGATGGATAAGATTAATCTCCAAATTCTATCAGTAGGAGGCTTCTCTTCTCATTTGATGAATTCAGAACATTAGTAAGCTTAAAACAAACACCAGGACTCTACTAGAAACACTTTAAAAGAAAATCAAATAGGAAATTCAATCATGAACAATCTAAAAACGATCAAGAAGATCGAGTTTAATCCACTGTCATACAGACACATTTAAGATACCGAGTTTACTCGTTTTTCCTCCTATGTCTCTTCCTAATGACATCCCTCCATGTGTTATTAGCTCAAGATGTCTCCTTGGTCAACTAACATACCCGTTGTACATAATTAGCCAACTATAGTAATCCTCCTACACAATTTTTTTATATAACAAAATAATTATTTTATTGAAAATCTCTAATATGTTACTGTTTTCAAGTTTATTCTTTTGCTTATCCACATGTCCATACACAAACAGTGACATAATATAGCATTAAGAAAAGTAGGTAGTAGGGGTAGGTACGGTTTATTTTAGTATAGTTCGTCTTTCCTTACCGAATTAAACCTAATATAACGATTCAATTTTTTTTTTAAATCAAACCTAATCATATAGCTCTATTTGTAAATTTTTCGAACCAAATTAAAACCAATTTGGTCTGATTGAAACCATGGTTCAAACCGTTTAAGTCAAAATTTTGCTAAACATTTTCATCTCTAACAACATTTTTTTTTTTATTGAACTTTTATATGTTTTCAATTAATTTCTCATACATTTGTTATGCATAACAATACCTCATAAGATCTTAACAAACCCAACTTGATTGAACGAGTATAAAGGACTCAGATCTAACAAACAACAACAAGGAGGTAAAAGTAAATTTGCCCGTCTAAGAGCGATACAAAGAAAACAAATAAGACACACTAAAGATCGAAGAAGACATAAGAAACATGCCCTCAAATTAATTAAGGGGGTAAGCACTATATTTGAGGCACCAGTTCATTTTCAAGAGACAAAGGAGTAGTGGAAGGAGGTGAAAATTTTAATTAAAAAGAATAAGAGCACCTTTTTTTAATAAGAAAACACGTATCTAGTATCCTCTTTTCTTATAGCCCTCTCTCCACATGTATGACTCTCTTAACACTCTCTCTTACTCCCCTCACATACAACCCTCTCTCTACATTACTCTCCTTTTGACTTTATTCTCTCTTTAAAGAAACTCCTCATCTATCTAGGGTTTTTATTTCCAAATCCAATCACTATTTCCAAATTTCATCATATCAAACCCATGGAACAACAAAGAGATATTAAGAATTGTTGAGATCGGTCTTATTTCACAAATTCTTCACCCATTGAATTGAGTCGTTGTTGAGGGCTTCAAGAGGCCTAAGGCTATTAGATTGACTAAAGGAGGTTCTTATCGTAGAAAGTGATGAAGATCTTTTATTATAGCAAAATGTAAGGGAACATAGGGTTTTGCAGTGGCTATGAGAATTAAAGATGTAAGTAATTGGTGCTTATCTTACTGATTGGAGACTAAAGCCTTTATTGAAACTAATTATGTTCAATAATGGAGGTGCTTCTAAGGATCAGACTTTCGCTCATTTGAGTCAAGCAATGTTTAGATTTTAATGTGATTTGGGGTTCCTTTTAGTGAACAATTAGGAATAGCTTTCACTTCTTTGTGTTCAATAGCTTGTGGTTGCTTTGCGGGTTTAGATCTTTATGAATTTGATTTAAGATAATAAATTAATTTTTAATTTTATTTTTCTTTTGATTTTATGGTGTAAGTTTATGTTATTCCTTTTTTATGAGTTTTTTTTTTTTATGTTTTCAAAATCAGCATTCTTAGTTTATGATATCCTAGCTAGATTTTTCTATATGGCTCTATTTTTGTACGAGTTAAAAAGGTTAACAAACAAGAGACTCTTCTTTAACCACTTTCCATAAGGTAAAGAGAATTGCCTCTATTATAGAGTGTTTAAAAGCTTTACTTTTTCATCTTCTTATGTACTTGGTTCAGTGCAAATTAAATATGTAATGATACTTAAAATTTAATTTGGCATAGATGTGCTTTAGATATGTTCCTTGTTTTCCATGATTCACATAAAGTTTCCATTTTAGGACTTAATAGCATTCTCTCTATGGAAGTCATTATACATGTGCAATTGATTTCATATAAGAATAGTCCTATGGAAATGTTTTAGCATAAGTTTTAGTGTCTCCAATAGTTATGTGAATTAAGATGCTTTACAATTTCAAGTAATATGGTATTATTTTTTAAAGGGGCAAGATCCACAATGTTTCATTCTTTAATAGGACATGCAATTTCGCTAATGAGTTCATGAGAGTTTATATAAAAGAATGGTAAGTTAAATTTTACACATGCTTTGTATCATCTTTCTTGTGATATGTGTAATTAGTATATTTTCATTGGACATTTTCTTTGTTTAACAAACTTACTAAATGCAAAGAGTTCTCACTAAGAAAATCCCAATATATGCAATTTATTATATTTTTTGTATTCAAGATTTGTTATTAAAGTTGAGTAAAATCATGAATTATATGGGAAATATAAGTGAAAAGGGGATCCATGTAATTGCAATTTTAACTCTATTTATCATTGTCATCTTGGTTGCTCTTGAATCAATTTGATTTATATCATTTTATTAAGCATAGAAGTTTATAAGGGTTGTATTTATCATGGTGCAATCTTTAGCCATTTCATGTTAATGGTGGCATTTTACATAGGCTACCTGTTCTATGAATTCCTTGATGGTAGCTAGCTTATGAATATTTATAATGTAAGTCATATTGTCATATTACGTAGTATATCACTTATTGATACTAGTGAATATTTGTTAATATGTATTTTTCTTGATCATCTTGCACACCATCTATTGAAATCTATTAAAGATATGTGAAAGTCATCTTAGGTTATTGTCCATTTTTTCTTACTTTTAAATTAATGTTGAAAGATTATTTACAAGATATATCCTTCTAACCTTCACATACAAATGGCATCTTGTTCCCCAATTTATGCATTTCTTTTAACTCTACTAGTTAATTTGGTCTAACTCGTAGAGATCGTGTTGAACTGTGCTACATTGAAAATTATGTCATTTAATTTTCAATAGTAGATGTTTTAGGATTTGGTATTACAACTTACAGCCTGTTTACTTCGTTGAATTGAATATAGGATTAATAGAATTTTAATTCATTATCAATGGAATAAGGAGGGATTGGCCATTACGTTGTTCACTGCCGTAAAAAGGCAAGTGAGGAACAGACCTGTAATAGAAAGTGAAAGATTAAATTACCCCCGTCTCTTTCTTGTTACACCACCTATAACCTACCACACACAGCCACAACAACATAAGCAACTACGATCACCATCTAAGAAACCCCAAATAGAACAAATAGCCCCAACTCTATGTTGGTTGGGAATATAATATAAAAAAGGAATTTCAATCATCCATGACCTGCATAGCACAACAAACATGGGATACATTTCAAATTTTTGTTCCAAATCTAAAGACTTGCAAAATCCAAAGACATGAAAATTCCAACACCACAAACACATAACTAACTTGCATTTATGATTCAACTGCCCCTATGGTTGCCTCCATTCCCAAATCCGCAAACTCTCTTATCTCTTACTCTCTCTCTCTCCCCTTTAAGTTGGTTTATGGGTCTTGATTCCTAGATCTATGAGTAGTTATGGTAAAGTGTGAGTTGTCATAATAGCATTAGTGGTGGTGCGTTGTGGTGCAACGATTAGTGGTGGTGGTAGATGATGGTGTAGCAGTCTATGGTTGTGGTGCGTAGTAGTATGGTGGTCTGTGTGTGGTAGTGGCTATGTCAATGAAGAAGAAGAAGAAGAAAGGGTTAATGTTGGGGCGTAATGTTGGAATGGAAAAGGAAAAAGGTGTTGAATTGGAATTCAGAGATTGAGATAAGGAATTTGTATTCGGTGAATTCATGTAATAAGCTTTCCATGGATTCCCCATTCAGTTAACTAAACGCAGTAATAAAGACTTCATAAGGAATGGGGGAGGGGGAATGGAATACCCATTCCCCTAAGTAAACATGTAACATTTTCATCCTTCCTAGTAAATATATCTTTTGATTTGTAAGTGAAGTGGAGGTATCTTATTATGATCTTTGAATTAAGGGGAAATAAATATAGTTTCATACTCCTACATCATAACGTTAACAATTGCTTGGCCTTAAATATTTGGTTTTATCTTATAGTTATGGAAGAAACATAAGTCATCTTAATTTGAGAAAAATGGTGAAGGCATTCATAATGGTCGAACTCCTAAGATCTGAATTCCTATAGGGCATGTTACTGTTACCAATTGTTAGGTAAAGGTTACGAAAGTTGCTTTCCTCTTTAAGTTGAATTGGAGCTTTCTCTCCAGTCCTCATGCATACAAGTTACTACTACCCTATAGCTTCTCCTCTACCTTCAATAATATAAAAGTTGCAAGCAACTATCTAAGTGCTTCATTCCTTAGATTGTAAGTGTTGACAAGTGATTTTCGTCCTAGTGTACAGATACCTGCAAAACATGAAAACAACTATGGGGGGCACCAAAAGGTGCTCCAATACGACCACTTCTATGCCTAAGTCAGCCCCCTTATGATGAGAGTAAACTTGTAGCATAATAGGGGAAAAGAGAGAATGGAAGTGGGAGCCCCTTACCTAATGGTCTTGCCTGACATTTATAATGAGTTAATGAAAATTGTATCTAAACTAAATTATTGGACCAAGCTTAAGTATTAGGCCAACTAATATAAGCCTATGTAATAATTATCAAAAAATGCTTATCAACACTTACCCTCCACTCTCTTTGGTGACAAAGTCAGAAAAAAGAGTATTTAGGGAGGTTGATTTTGTGAGATCTCTAGAAAAGCTTGCAGTTTAGGGCTCAAAAGGGCTAGAATGATTAATGGAGCACAGGCTTGAAGAGGTGAAAGGTAGGAGTGACTGGAGTACTTATAAATATTGTTATACCTTAAAAAGTGAAGGCCTAAATAAGCTGGAGCGATAGAAGAGGCGAAAGCCTAAAGAAGCAGGTATGGTTGAAAAGGTGAGGGCCTAGAATGCCTAAAGAGGTAAAGGCTTGAAGAGGCCAATGTGCCTAAAAAGGCTATGGAAGCATGCAGGTCATCCAAGCTGGGCATCACCAATGCTAAGTAAAGTTGTAAAATCAACTAGTTGGCTTCTAGTCTATTAAAGTATAGGACTTTGGCTTATTTATTCGTTGTCTGTATAAAGTGTCGAATTAAAGTGTTTAACTTGTCGTCATTTAATGGCTTTGGGTTTTTAAATAGCTCATCATCTATTTATTAAACAAAGCAATTAAGTTTATACTAACTCATTGTCCATTGTGTGTAGGACTTACAGCTATTGAGGAGTTACCCGTTAGCAAATTATATTTGCATAGGCTCAAAACAAGGGGCATTTCTTTAATTATGATCTGTCTTTAAGTTTTTGTACTTGCCTCCATAGGAGATGGAAACAAACCCATCTTTTACCAACAAAGGTTAGTGTAAAAATAAGATTCTAAGCATGATAGCTTCCATATGCACTTCCATGAATAATGGAATAATAATTAGATAATTTTGTGACATGATCGTCCATTATGTGACTTGAGAGGAAAATAAACCATTACACAAGCTTCCTTTGCTTAGGATATTAGGCTGATGAATACTTTTGCATGACATATAGAATATTAGCTAGCAATTGTAATGGAGGGGAAGCACGTATGCTTCCTAATCAAGAATCAATTCCTATGGTAGGCTAAAAACTATTCAAATATGCTTGATCATAGTAGCTAGTCTCTAGCTTGATGCCTTTTTTTCATTAGTTAACACAACGAATGACTTTTGTTTGTCTTTTGTTGGGTACTCTTACATCTCTTGCTAACCTATAGCAATTTCAAACCAAGTTAATCACAGCTTTCTCAAGTTCAAATCCATAATTAACAACAGATCGGAGCTCAAATTCACAATTAATTTAGTTATCTTTCCTTCAGGCTTCAACCGAGCTGCCCACGATATGCCGAGCAATAAGTCCATTGCTAAGTAGCAATTTCTTCTCCATTGTCGACTTGCCATGCATCTCGGCATCCCCTATAACTTTCAACTAAATAGTGTCACGAGTTAAGTAATGATAATTATTATATCTTGATGAGACAATTTAGCACATGCACTTAGCTTAAATTTGCAGTTATGAAATGAAGTGATAGGAGCTTAGGATTATGTTCAAGAGGAGAAGCCTGAGATATCGGATCTTACTTGGTTTACCTCTTTCTTAGATGCTAAAGTCTTTCTCAGTACGTTGATGGGTAGCTGCTCTATACGAATTGGAGTTTAGTACAAATTGAAGTTTAGCTTAGTTATTTTCTCAGCTACAAACTACCGTGTGAATGAGAGTTCGGAAACATAACTCGGCAAGAGTTGTTCAGCCAAACTTCTTGGCAACTCAACATGGAACTTCGTTTGTTCAGCAATGTGTTGTTCAACACTTCAAGTTCGTACTAACTCCTCGGCTACTCGACATGAAGTTCGAGGACTTCCATTTTGTATAATCTCGGCATCTCGACTGTTTGTAAGCCGATAGAAAAGCTTGCCATTAGTTCCTTAAGCAACTCCTCAGTGACTAGGTACAAAGCTTATGATACAGGATCAAGATAAGAAAGAAATGGCAGTAGATCTAAAACAAAAGAATAGGACTGGTATTCAAAAGGAAGATGGGTATGAAGAATAGGGAGGTTTTGATAGTGAATGTAAATGGATATAACTCACCAAGACACAAACACCATCAAAGGTTTGAGCTCAAAATAGAGTTTAATACTACTCATGAATATTAAATATTGCTCAAGGTTTCAAATGAAGATTAGATACAACTCACTAACTGGTTCAAATGAAGGGGTTCAACACAATCTAAGGACAAGATTAATAAGAACATGGGGACAATTAAAGAGTATGATTAATACTCGATAATTCATACTCAATAATCAGGCAAATGCTAACTCAAGTATAGCCTTAATGGAAAGAGGAAAGTTTCACTCCCTATATATATATATTTCTATATATCTCTCTATCCCCATTTTTGTACAAATGTTGCAATTTATAGTAAGTCTTAAACCCTAGTAACAAAACTGTAAATAATGTATAAGGCCTTAAACCTTAAAGAATTAGACCCATAAATAAAATGAAGGAAAACATATACAAAAATACAAAATTATACGTTTTACAGGACTCGGCATGTAGTCTCTTGGCATGTAGTCTCTTGGCATGTCTTGGGAGGAGTAGTATCCGAATCAGATGGGGTTGGCATTTGGATGTCTGGGTCCAAGAAGGGGTCCTCGATGTCTCGCGTATCTTGGCCAAGACACCAGAGAGGTCAGTCCACAATTTCCAAGTCATAGAATCAGTCAACACAAGTCTCTCTCTGATGTGCCGAGTGGTTCTTTAGTTCCGATTACTCGGCTATATGATCTCTCGGCATTTCGGTTGATGAAAGACCTGATGCCGAATATTCATCTTCCTTCCTCTCATCCTTCTCACTACAGTTCGGCCTCAGTAAGCATTGATAGGCCTCGACTTGGATGTGGTCGAAGGCTGATTCCCATCATTACCGTGGGTTTGAAAGGAAGTTATCCTCAACATTAAGTGTTGAGCATGGGCCAGAATGCCGAATAAGCTTCTCTTCCCCTTTCTCTTCACCATGGGTATGGAGTGTCTCTAGATTTCCTCAACACTCATGGGGGTCATGTCAAACAATGTAAGTGTTGAGGAAGCGATCATGAATCACTTTTCGATCATACTCCTAAGGTCAGCTAAGAAGTAGATTTACGGTATTTATAGGGACCACATCGAATACAATCTCGTCTTTGTATTGTCCCGCCTTAAATGCAATCCAAGTGTGCTTATGTACATGGACCATACGCTTCTCATTAAATCACTTTAATCCATAGGGTCGGGGGTGCAGGTAGGTCAGCAATTTCATCTTTTCCACTATATCGGCAGAGACCATGTTAATGTAGCTACCTCCATCGATAACTAAGAAATAGGTCTTCTTATGCATCAGGCACCGTATATGAAACAAATTTTCCCTTTGTTCGAGATCTGCCTTCAGGTCGGCTCTTGTCACCAAAACTAAGAGTTTATCAAGGTCCTCAAGATAGACATCTTCTTCTATCAACTGGTTATCCGAGCTCTTATCACTCCAACTCTCAAGTTGAGCCTTGAGCTCTTTACCCTTCAAGACCATGACCCTTTTATTTGGGCATTAGGATGCAATATGTCTATAGGCTAAGCATTTGAAGCATTTCACTTCTTAAGCCTTATTGCTAAGTGCCTTCTCTTTCTTGGCAATCTTTTTCTCAACATAGGTTGGTTGGCTAAGCTTGCCTTTCTCCATCTTCTTTTCTTGCCTTCTCTCAACATACCTCTTTAGCTCAGGGCTACTTTGTTGAGGTCGACTACTCGGCTTTTGTTGCCTTCTTCTCCTCTGCTTCTCTACTCTTAATGCCAAATTAATTAGCTCATCCAAAGAGTTGAACGGCTGTAATTCAACTATATCGATAATGTCGTCTTAGAGTCCACTCAAGAATCTAGCAATGGTGCGATACTGTGACTCTGTAATTTCACATCTCGTCATCAAGGTCTCAAACTCTTGCAAATACTCTTCAACAATATTTTGACCTTATCTCAAATGCTAGAAAGTATGGACCATCTCTTGCTTGAAATAAGTTGGCACAAAGCATTGGTTCATTAATCTTTTCATGAGCCTCTAAGTTTTGATCGGCTCTTCTCCTTCAACATCTTACTTAGCAATCAACTTATCCCACCAAAGACTCGCGTATTCAACAAGGGATAGCGAAGCCAGTTTAACCTTTGTTTGATCATCACACTCGTAGCACTCGAACAATTTCTTGACTTGGGGAACCCAGTTAAAGAACTCTTCAAGTCAACTACTTCATTGTCAAGTCCTTAAGGTTCATCCCTTACATTCTGAGCTGGTCGATTCTCCTCGGTTCGACTACTTCTGTTAAAGCTCTGCTCGGACATGTTCCTTCTCGGCCTTGGCTCTCTTCTCCAGGCTTCTTGATTTGTTTCAAAGTTAACACTCTTATCATTTCTTCCTCTTGGCAATAAATGGTTTTCTCTTCTTCTCAGCTTGACAGCTTTTCTCCGCTGTCAATCATTATGATCAAGTTCATTAAAACCACTTCCACTTGTGGGTGTCTTCTCCCTTCTTTCCTCTTGGCCATTATGTCTGCAACCTCTGACTAACCCAATAAGCTCCTGAATAGAGTCGATGAGATTCTAAATCTAGAACTCTAAGTTGTCAACACGTTGCCTCGAGCTTCTACGAGGACTATCTCCAATGTTGTTGACACTACCCTCCGACATTCTTGTTTATATAGTAATTTACCGTAAATTTGAAGAAACAACAAAACAGAATTACAGTAACTCAGAAACAACCACTACTTAGCTTCTACAGCTACTTACTATTACGAGCAGCACACTACACTACAGAACAATGACTAATAGAAATATTAGAACCATAAATCTATTTTGAAGAACACTAGCACGTGTGTCTCCCCAAAACTTGGATACCAATATGATACGGGATCGAGATAAGAAAGAAATGGCAGTGGATTTGGAACGAAAGAACAGGACTGGGTATTCAAAAGGAAGATGGGTATGAAGAATAGGAAGGTTTTGATGGTGAATGTGAATGAATATAACTCACCAAGACACAAATACAATCAAAGGTTTGAGCTCAAAATAGAGTTTGATATGACTCACGAACACTAAATATTGCTCAGGGTTTCAAATAAAGATTTGATACAACTCACTAACCGGTTCAAATGAAAGGGTTCACCACAATCTGAGGACAAGATTAATAAGAATGCGGGGGTAATTAAAGAATATGATTAACATTCGATAATCCGACAAATGCTAACTCAAGTATAGCTTTACTCGAAAGAGGAAAGTTTCACTCCCTATATATATATATATATTTCTGTATATCTCTTTGTCTCCATTTTTGTACAAATGTTGCTATTTATAGTAAGTCCTAAACCCTAATAGCAAAACTGTAAATAATGTATAAGGCCTTAAACCCTAAAAAATTAGGCCCATAAATAAAATGAAGGAAAACATATACAAGAATATAAAACAGTATGTTTTACAGAACTCGACATGCAATCACTCGACATGTCCTAGGAGGAGTAGTATCCAAACCGGATGGGGTCAGCAGTTGAACGTTTGGCTCTAAGAAAGGGTCCCTAACATCTCGTGTATCTTGGCCGAGACACTAGAGAGGTTGGCCTACAATTACCGAATCATAGAATCAATCGGTACGAGTCTCTCTTTAATGTGCCGAGTGGTTCTTTGGTTTCGATTACTCAACTGTATAATCTCTCGGCACTTCGGTTGACGAAAGACCTGATGCTGAGTATTCATCTTCCTTCCTCTCGTCCTTCTAGCTGCAGTTTGGCCTCGGAAAGTATTGATAGGCCTCAGCTTGGATGTGGTTGGAGGCTGATTCCCATCAACTTAGGTACTCGATGACTCAAAAAAAACTTGGCTTCTCGACAATTATTGCAACTGAGAAATTAATCGGCATCAATGCATCTCGACATCATGATCGCAACCACTAAGTAGATTTTAAGTAAAAAGAGTAACTCTTCTTTTGGCACACTAGAAGCTTGGATACGTGGCCACAACTTTGTTCAAAAACTCAACTCGACAAGAATTACTCGGCCACGGACAATCATATGCTTAATTGCTCAGAAACTTGATATAATTCAAAAGCACTCGGCTTCTCAGCACTATGAGTTAAAGAAACTCTATTTGGGATCAATATTTAATTTCTCCAAAAATATTCATGACTAACCCGCTACTAGACATGTTTAGCCTCTCCACTATCTGGGCATGGAGACTACACCCGCTATTGGACATTGCTCGGCCATAGGCTATCGAAATGGTTTGAACACTAACCAGATATCCAAGGCTAGCTCGTCATGAAACTTTACATGTTGTCTTCGACAGTAGATATGCCCTTTGAAATTTAATTTACAATAAAGCTCGGATATGAATCAAACAGCTATATTAGGCACTATAACCTTAATCAACCTTGTCTCAGCCCTCTCTTGCATCTTAGTGACCATGCTTGCATACCACACACGATAAGCTTGGAGTTTAACTCGAACACCAATTTAGACAAGGTATTTGGACAATTCGGCCATCAAGGAGCTCAGGAACCCTTGGTTTATGGATACAATAATTCAGATGCTAAGCTTTTCATACTGTGGGGCTTGGAATCAAGGAGCTCAGCTAAGCTCAAAAAATGTGTCAAGCAATTCGGTTTAGTCGGCTGAGTGTTAGCTTGCTGGGGTTATAGCTCAGTCTCGGTGCAAGGAAAAACTTAAATAAGCCGCTCAGCATTATAAGTGATGCAGTGCAGTTCGGCCAGTAGCAGTCCAGGTGAAGCTTAATATTCTTGCTGAAGGGCTATTTATCGATCTAAAAGAAGCTCGGAGCTTGGGAATTCTAGAGGACATTCTTTTATGTGCCCTTACAAACTATTGTTAAGGTTCAGCATAGCTTTAATGTTGTAAAGAAAAACTCCCCAAAAGCAAGTCGTAGAAAATGGACACCTTGTGCTTTAAGTGGAGCTTTAAGAATCATCGTTAGTCTGATATGGCACGTGCAAGTCGAACTCAACTCGAAATGAGATCACATTGTAGCCATGTGTAGGAATAAGTGTGCTCATATGTGGCGTTGAATAATATAAACTTTCTTTTGCCAATACAATCCAATACACCCACTTTACATAATTTAAGAAATCAGGTGATGCACAAAGTTACAGTTATGAACCTGACGACGACGGTTATGAACCAAGAGAAGATGATGATGTAGTTATCTAAACACATAAACTCATACGAAAGTGATAGTTTTGAATCACATGGTGGATGAAACTACAGCAGTTACACTTTTTGAAGAAGAAAACCACCGTGCTTATCTTCTTTGAGCCCGAATGTTTCTAAAAGTAAATGTAGTATGGCAGTTACGCCTTGGAAAAATAGGAATATAACACCAACTCCTTTTAGCCTCCCTCAAGTGCTCTAGGACTCATCACGTGATCTAGGAAAATCATTCACGGCATGAAATACTATTGAATCGCATAATTTGAGAAATTCATTCTAAAGTTATGATAATTGTTCTCATAGACGGTGCCAATTGTTGACAACTGATTTTCATTCTAGTGTAAAGGATACTTGCAAAATGAGAAAATGGCTATGAAAGGCATCGAAAGATGCTCTAACACCAAAGAGTGCTCTAGCACAGCCACTTCGATACCTAAGTTAACCCCCTTATAATGAGAGTAAACCTGTAGTATAATAGAGAGAGAGAGAGAGAATGGAAGTGAGAGCTCCTTACTTGAGGGTCATTCTTGGTATTTATAGTAAATTAATTGAAATTGTACCTAAATTGGATTATTGGACTGAGCTTAAATATTAGGCCAATTAATATAAGCCCATATAATAATTATCAAAAAATGTCTATCAACATTAAGTTTGTGAGAAGCCATCTTAAATTGACTAGCAAATATTAACTAATTAAAATAGTGCACTCTGATTTCAGTTTGGATGATGTGGCCAGCTATTTTCATTTGCCATGATTAATGATTAGAAAATTTTCACTCTTATTATAAAGTACCTTAGTTGTTATTTTACTTGTAATTATAGTAGCTAGTATATAAAATCCTATTCAGCTTGTGATGGTAAGAATGGTAAGAATAACCTTTGAGTTGTATGGATCATCAACACAAAGAAATAGTAAACCTTTATGAAATTTCTTTATTAATAAAGTTATGGTGCATGCTTTTTACCTTTATTAAGAAACTTAAGGAAATGTCTAGTGTATTATTGTCTTTATTTTCTGAATTGATAATAAAGATAAAATATATATTTATGTTAGTTAGAATGATACAAGCAATAAGTTTGTAACTAAAAGTTCTATGATTTGTTTCCATTTTGGAATTTATATATTAATTGGCAATAGTTGTCTAAACGTTTTCATTCCACATTAGATAAAAAAAAAAAAAAAGGGAGCCTCGAATTTGTCTAAACTGAAATCTCATCAAGCCTTTATCTTTCTTAAAGCTATTATCATAAATATGGTCGTTTTGTTATGAAATTGATTATTCAAGTTTACACTATAAGAGGCTAGACAGAGGTGGTTTCAAGGAATAGCTAATGCTATAAGGAAATTTATATGTGACTTTAAGGTTAGGCTATCTATTTTAGCATTTATCTGTGCTTAAACTTGCTCTTGTTTAGTATTTATCTTGATATAGTCATTATGCTTTGTGGTGTTAGTTAGTAATAGAGGTATGTAATTAGATGATAGTTTAAAATGGTTATATATTCACATATTCATTAATTTATATATATATATATATATGTTATAGGTAAGAATTATGTTTGTGGTTAAATCTTTATTTTATGAATCAGCATGGAAAAATAATATTAAGGAAAGAAAAAGGTCTTACTACAAATTAGTTTTATAATCTTTGTAGCTGATTGCATAGTACTTAAAACCTAACTTATAAGTGATGAAAACATTGTACTGTGACAGGTTTGCTTATAAATATTTGTGAAATATATTTATGTTATTGTATTGTCTCATGGGAAGGAATGCAAATCTCTTTTGGCAAATAAAATTAATAGTTTTTTTGCTACATTTTACTTTCAAAATGAACCATTTACCATTAATAGCACTTTTTTTTCCCCTTATTAATAGATTTTACAAATTGGATTAATTAGAGAATTTGATAGATAACTAGCTATAGGGATGTAGAGTGTAAGAGCACGAGTTTACTCTCAAGGCATAGTATCACCACTCTCAATTAAGTTAAATAATGTATGCTTATATATATATATATATATACACATACATACCTTTATCTCTAAGCCAACTAAACCCATTTATTCTACAACAATCAATTGAAGAGTTGAAAAATGGCATACTTAAGTTGATTCTTGCACATCAAAGCTTGAAGAATGAAGAGTTGCAAAATTGCTGAAGTCAAGTGCATAGATTTATTGCGAAACATGGTTTACAAACATTCTTAGTTCTTGTAGAACCTTTAAATGATAACATATAACATGGTAAAGGTCCTTTTAGCAATTTTTATGTCAATGTTTAAGGATTTGTTATTAAGTTAAAGGCTTATAAATTATTTGTTTAATTTATGGTATACTTACTATACTACCTTTATGTTAAACTTCATCTCCCTTATATCAATTCAGGCGTATGTTTTTTTATTTATGGTAAGATTACAATATTTAACACAGGTTTTTGAATTGTTATATGTTTGCAACTAAATGGAGTTAAATTGATATAGATTATAGTAAATGTAAAGGGAAGAAAAAATTACAAGTTGACTCTTTTAAGGTGGACAAAAGCGCCTTAATAGATGTTTCTTAATAAGGACATTAGAGACTATTAAGGTAATCAGAATTGCCCTAATAGAAGTTTCTTAAGGTAGCCTAGTTTCGCCATATGTTACTTTAAGGGTAGTCATTCCTGCCCTAATTAACTTGTGAAGAAGAAATTTTAATTACTTTTTAGGATGATTATAGCTACCTTAACAACAAATATATTAAGGTAGCTATAGCTGTTCTAAGGAATTATTGCAAAACCCTATATCTAAGGCACATGTTTTGGCTGCCCTTATAGTTTTAACGTCTCATTAAGCTACCTACTAGGGTAGTTTTAACGTCTCCAATATGTCAAATTTGTTATAGTTAAAGCACTAAGGTAAGACCATTGAATTAAAAATATATAAGAAAAAGATAATTTAGAAAAGGAAAATTTTTAAATGTGAAATTTCAGATGGAACCCACTTAATTTAATCTTAATAATTAACCTATAAATAATACAAAAAAGAACAAGATATGAAAAGTTGGATGAAATCCATAAAGATTGACGAAAAAAAAGTACAAAACAATTATATTAATCAGAGAAACCTACAGTGGCAGACTCTCCAGACACTTTAGAGAATGGAGAACCTGTGAACTATTAAATGGCCAATTTCTTTTGGCCAAAAATGCAAAGGGATGTGCAATGAGGGGTCGAAGGCTATGTTGTGTGCAAAAAGGCCAAGTGCCAAGCTGTACAAGGGAAAGCAATGTCCCTACCTGTTCCAATGAGACTGTGGATTGAGTTAAGTATAGACTTTGTTCTCAGACTGTCGAGAACTGCTCGAGGAAAAGATTCTATAATAATCGTCATGAATCAATTTAGTAAGATAGTACACTTTATACCCTACACCAAAACTAATAACGCTTCAGCTATTGCTTTTCTTTTTTTATAGGAGGTTGTGCGGATACACGGCATGCTGAGAAGTATAGTCTCTAATAGAGACCCAAAGTTCTTGAGCCATTTCTGGAGAACCCCGTAGTGTCAGCTGGGAACTAAATTGCTCTTCAATACCTCATGTCACCCCCAGATCAACGATGAAACAAAGGTGGTTAATAAACCTTAGGGTCACTACTCTGAGCTAGAGTAGGCAAGAACATGGCTGATTAGGACGTCTACTTGCCAGTGGTTGAATTTACCTATAATCAAAACATACATGACACCACCAAGCAGACTCCCTTCGAGGTAGTCTATAGATTCAATCTCGAGTTGTCCCTCGACCACGTCCTTGTACCACCATCCACGTAAGAGGACCCTAACGCCTTAACCAGAGCATAATCTCTCCAGCATATCTACGACAAGGTCACTCGGCACATCAACTAAGCTACTAAGAGAATGCGTAAAAAGACCAAAAGTCGGTCAGCCAAATAGTTTCAGCCAGGAGACTTAATATGGCTACACCTCAGTAAGGAGAAATTCCCGAACAAAAGGAAGAACAAGCTATTTGCAAGGGCGAAAGGACCTTTTAGAGTACTCTAGAAAATCAGTAACAACGCCTATAAGTTGAAGTTACTTCAAGACTATAGAGTTTCTAACGCCTTCAACATTGCTGACCTTAGCCTATATCACCCTGATGGAGGACTAAGTGAACACCATTCAAATTTGATTCCAAATCCAAAACAATTCGGAGGGAATGATGAAAATCAAGCTATGGGACCCCTAACTCGTAGCCAAACCCGAGGACTAGAAGGGCTGATACGTCGAATCCTTATATTCTAACCAACCCCTATCGAAGCCAAGTAGCAACCAAAGTGCTGACTAGCTGACCAAGATAGGCAAGTCATCGAATGCTGCCGAGTACTAAGCCAAGAAGTAGGATAGATGTCAAAGTTGAGCAAAAAAGCCAACTCGAAGATGTAATATTGATTCAAACGTATGCAAAAGGGCAAAGGTCTAGTAGGAAGACTAGCCAGATCAAATGTTTCAAGTACCAAGGGTTTAAACATATGGTTGCTTAGTGCTCGAACCAAAGGACAATGGTCATTAAGGGAGACACTCTAAAGTTAGACGTAGAGAGTACGGATGAGGAACCCAAGGAGGAGGAGGTTCCTGCCAAGAAAGAATTTATCGAGAAAGACGTGTATGCTAAGGACATGGACTAGCTACTTATGGTTGTCCGATGTACTATGAGCATGGAACCCTCACAAGAGGAGGAGTAGAGAGAAAACTTATTTTATATCACCTACAAGGTGAACAAATAGATACGTACCCTCATGTGGATAGTGGGAGTTACACCAATGTGGCATCAGCCGACCTCGTCTCAAAACTGAGGTTGCCGACTGTTGAGCATCTAAGCCATATAAGTTGCAATGGTTAAGTGACAAGGGAACATTATACATCACTTGGTAAGTACTACTGCCTCTCACTATTGGCAATTACTCCAACTAGATTCTCTACAACAAATTGCCCATGTGCACTTCCCACGTATTGCTAGGAAGACCATGGCTATTTGATAGGAGAGTCATCTATGACGGTTATAAGAATACCTACATGTTTGAGAAGGATGATCAGAAGATCATGCTGAATCCGATGCTGCCGAGAGAGGTTCACAAGTAACAAATGAAACTTACTTGTGGATCGAAGAAGGCTCTAGTGATAAGTAGAGCCGAGCTCCAAGAGGCCATTAATGTCGATGAACCGACCCTCCTTTTGGTTAAGCAACTACTAGAAATGAAGGGGTAGGATACGTAAGAGAGAGTCTCAACCCTTGTGTTGTACCTGCACTTCTAACCTGGCGAATGTGTGTTGACAGCTAAGCCATGAACAAAATCATGATTAAATACAGGTATCCGATCCCAAGACTAAAAGACATGCTAGATGAACTGAGTAGAGCCAAAATTTTCATCAAGATTGATTCAAGTTCGACTACCATCAAATCTGCATAAGGCCAGGAGACGAGTAGAAGACTGGGTTTGGACTTTACGAATAAATGGTCATGCCTTTCAGTTTATCGAATGCCCCGAGCACCTTTATGAGGCTTATGAGCCATATGCTGAGATATCTCATCGGGAAGTGTGTCGTAGTGTATTTCGATGACATCCTGATCTACAGTGCCGACATGCTGAGTCACTATATATACATCAAAGCAGTCTTAGATATTTTCCATGTCGAGAGATTATTCAGCAACCTAAAGAAATGTTGTTTTTGCTAACATGAAGTGATATTCTTGGGCTATGTAGTTAGTAGAAAAGGCTTACTAGTCAATGATGAGAAGATCTAAGCAATTGTTGAATGGCTGACCCTTATTACTTTTGCTGACATAAGAAGTTTCCATAAATTGGCTTCATTTTACTGAAGGTTCATTAGGAACTTGAATACCTTCGTTGCACTACTTACTGAATTAACAAAGAAAAAAACCGACTTCCAATGGGGAGAATAGGAGGAGAGGAGTTTTGCTAAGGTAGAGAAGAAGTTTACCTCTACCCTAATGTTAGTACTCCCCGACTTCGACAAAATTTTAAGCTAGATTACGATCCTTCAAGCAATGGAATAAGCAATATCTTAATGAAGGAAGGACAACCAATTGCCTTCTATAGTGAGAAGCTCCGAGAACCCCTGTTAAATTACTCCGTATATAACAAAAAACTCTTGACACTAATCCGAGCACTATAAGTGCGGCAGCACTATCTACTACCGACAGAATTTGTCATATATACTGATCACGAGTCATTACGGTACCTTCGAAGTTAGACTAAACTATCCAAGCAATAGGCAAGATGGGTTAAATTCCTTGAGGGATTCAATTTTGTGATCAAATACAAGTAAGGAAAGAGTAATGTAGTTGCAGATGCTCTTTCAAGGAGGCATGCGCTCTTGTCAAAACTGCAAACCAGACTGCTTAGTTTTGCGAATATCAAAGAACAGTACTCCGAGGATCCACACTTTAGACCAATAATTTTGCAATGCGTAGATGGAAGGACAATGGACGAATATTATGTGGAGGAGGGCTATCTATTCTAAGGTGGGAAACTATATATGTTGACTTGTTCCCTACGGGAATTATTAATCAGATAATCTTCAAGACACTTTTAAGTACCTTCTTCCCAACATAAACACTGTTGTTTACTCTCGGCATCACTCTTATTTTTTCCCTTAAGCAAGGTTAGGTGGCAAGTAATCTCATTAGACCAATTCATGCGTCATATCGAATTGTGCCATGAGTCCTTGGAAGTTCCATTAGTGCATCATATCCTCTAGAGCTGTTCATAAGTTTTGCTTACTGTTTTCATCGTTTGCTTTCACCCTTTCATACCTTTCCCCATTAACTCTTTTTAAGCTTTCTGCAAGCTCGGACCCATTCAGCAATCGACCTTGTCTATTCTTAGCTACGGTTCACAACATCTTAGTATTAACTATAGTCAAGAATAGACAAGGCCGGTTACTGAATGGGTTCAAGCTTACAGAAAGCTTGAAAAGAGTTAATCGGGAAAGGTGTAAAAGGGTAAAAGCAAAGGATGAAAATAGTAAGCAAAACCTATAAATAGCTCTAGAGGATATGACGTACTAATAGAACTTCCGAGGACTTATGGCACAAGTCGATGTGATGTACGAATTGGTCCAATGAGATTACTCGCTACCTAACCTTACTTAAGGGAAAGGATAAGAGTAATGTCGAGAGTAAACAACAGTGTTTACGTAGGGAAGAACGTACTTAAAAGTATATTAAAGATTATTTGATTTCTTACAACTATAAGTATAAGGGTATTTATACCCGCAAACTAGGGCAACTTACCCGAAAGGGAAAAGACAAAAAAGATATTTCCTAAGGAGGGGAAGCAATATACAAGTTATAAAGGGGCAAAAATGAATATACAAGGAAAATAATCATTGGTGCTACAGATTCTACATGTGATACTATACACGTAGCAATGCAGCATTGGTAAGGTCGTTAGGAGATGTAAACAAAAAAGTATGGACATATGGGCTTATCTGAGTAAGGATGGCTTAATCAATCCGGATTCTCTCTCTCGGCTTGTCAAAAAAGATGATGCCGAGTGATTGTGTGGCTCAGCACTGGAGAGTTCTCATCTACTCGACAAACTGCAGAGTAATGGGCTATCATATGACACGGCATTAAAGGTGATTTGGCAAGGAAATACTCGGCTTCGGCAGGGGTTGGTTGGAACATAAAGATTTAACGTATCAACCCCTTTAGTCCTCAGGCTCGGCTGCGAGTCAGGGGTCTTATAGCTTGATTCTCATCATTCCCTCCAAGTTGTTTTGGATTTGGAATCAAATTCGAATAGTGTTCGCTTAGTCCTTTATCAAGGTGATATGGGCTGAGGTCGACAATGTTGAAGGCATCAGAAACTCCATAGTCCTCAGCTAGCTCCAACTTGTAAGCATTGTCATTGATTTTCTGGAGGACTCTAAAAGGTCCTTTCGCCCTTGTAGATAGCTTGTTCTTTCGTTTGTTCAAGAATCACTCCTTGCTAAGGTGTAGCTATACCAAGTCTCCCAGTTGAAACTATTTAGTTGACCAACCTTTGGTCTTTTTACGCATTCTCCTAGCAGCTTGGTCGATGTGCCAAGTGACCTTGTCGTAGATGTGCTAGAGAGATTGTGCTCTGGTTGAGGCATTAGGGTCCTCTTGCGCGGGTGGTGGTACAGGGACGTGGTCAAAGGGCAACTCCGAATTGAATCCATAGACCACCTCAAAGGGAGTTTGCTTGGTGGTGTTATGTACAGCTTAGTTATAAGTGAATTCAATCATTGGTAGGTAGACGTCCCAATCAGCTATGTTCTTGCCTACTCCAGCTCAGAGTAGTAAACCCAAAGTTTATTAACCACCTTTGTTTCGCCGTTGATTTAGGTGTAACATGAGGTACTGAAGAGCAATTTGGTTCCCAGCCGACGCTACAGAGTTCTCCAAAAATGGTTCAAGAACTTTAGGTCTCTATTAGAGACTATACTTCTTGGCACACCGTATATCCGTATAACCTTCTGTAAGAAAAGAGAAGCAATAGTCAAAGCATTGTTAGTTTTGGTATATGGCACGAAGTGTGCCATCTTATTGAACCAATCCACAATGACCATTATAGAATTTTTTCCTCGGACAGTTCTTAACAATCCGAGAGCAAAGTCCATACTTAACTCAGTCCACAGTCTCATCGAAATAGGTAGGGACGTTGCTTTCCCTTGTACGGCTTGGCACTTGGCCTTTTTGCACATAACACAGCCTTCAACCACTCATTGCGCATCCCTTCGCATTTTCAGCCAAAAAATTGGCCATTTAATAGTTTACAGGTTCTCCGTTCTCCAAAGTGTCCGAAGAGTCCGCCACTGTGGGCTTCTCTGATCAATATAATTGTTTTGTACTTTTTTTTCGTTAATCTTTATGGATTTCATTGAACTTTTCATATCTTGTTCCTTTTTGTATTATTTATAGGTCAATTATTAAGATTAAATTGAGTGGGTTCCATCTTAAATTTCACATTTAAAAATTTTCCTTTTCTTATATATTTTTAATTCAATAGTCTTACCTTAATGCTTTGACTATAACAAATTTGACATATTGGAGGGGTTAAAATTGCCCTAGTAGGTAGCTTAATGAGGCGTCAAAACTATAAGGGCAACCAAAACATGTGCCTTACATATGGGGTATTGCAATAATTCCTTAGAACGGCTATAACTACCCTAAAAAGGAATGTGCCCCAATATATTTGTTGTTAAGGTAGCTATAATCATCCTAAACAGTAATTAAAATATCTTCTTCACAAGTGAATTAGGGTAAGAATGACCACCCTTAAAGTAACATATGGCGAAACTAAGCTACCCTAAGAAACTTCTATTAGGGAAATTCCGATTACCTTAATAGTCTCCAATGTCCTTATTAAGAAACATCTATTAAGGTACTCCCCATCGAAAGTCGATGTTTTTCTTCATTAATTCAATAAGTGGTTTAGTAAGGGTACCGAAGTTCCTGATGAACCTTCGGTAAAACGAAGCTAGTCCATGGAAACTTCTTACATCGGCACAAGTGATAGGGGTCGGCCATTCAACAATTGCTCAGATCTTCTCATCATCAACTCACAAGCTTTCTCTACTAACTATATAACTCAAGAATATCGCTTCATGCTGGTAAAAAAAATATTTCTTTAGGTTGCCGAATAATCTCTTGGCACAGAGAATATCTAAGACTGCTTTGATGTGTTTACAGTGACTCGACATGTTGGCACTGTAGATCAAGATATTATTGAAGTACACTATAACACACTTCTCAATGAGATATCTTAGCACATGGTTAATAAGCCTCATGAAGGTGCTCGGGGCATTCGACAAGCCAAAGGGCATAACCATGTACTCGTAAAGTCCATGTCAAGTTTTAAATGCAATCTTTCACCCGTTTCCTGGCCTCATGCAGATTTGATGGTAACCAAACTTGATATCAATCTTGCTAAAAATTTTAGCTCCATTTAGTTCATCTAGCATGTCTTCTAGTCTCGGGATCAGATACCTGTATTTAATCATGATTTTGTTCATGGCTCAATTGTTAACACACATCTGCCAAGTTCCATCCTTCTTCGGCACTAGAAGTGTAGGTACAACATAAGGGTTGAGACTCTCTCTCACGTATCCTCTTTCTAGCAATTCATTGACTTGATGTTAAAGCTCAAAAGCCTACTTAGGATTCATGCGATAAGTTGGCTTGTTCGACAATGCAATGTTAGGTATTAAGTCAATGCAATGTTTTATGCCTCGAGTTGAAGGCAACCCTTCAGGTAACTGTTCTAGGAATAGGTCAGTATACTCATCTAATAGTTCCTTCACCTCCTGGTGTAATTCATCCCGCCCCTTCATTTCCAATAGTCGCCTGACCAAAAGGAGAGTCGAATTTTTCGGCATTAATGGCCTCTTAGAGGTCGGCTCTACTCATCACTAAAGCCTTCTTCAATCTGTAAGCAAGTTTCGTCTATAACTTGTGAACCTCTCTCAACAACATCGGATTCAGTATGATCTTCCAATCATCCTTCTCGAACATGTAGGTATTCCTATAACCATCATAGATGACTCTCCTATCAAACAGCCACAATCTTCCTAGCAACACGTAAGAAGCACACATGGGTAGTATGTTGTAGAGAATCTAGTCGGAGTAATTGCCAATAGTGAGCGGCGATAGTACTTACCGAGTAACATGTAATGCTCCCTTATCACTTAACCATTGCAACTTATACAGCTTCAAATGCTCAACAATCGGCAACCTCAGTTTTGAGACAAGGTTAGTTGATGCCACATTAGTGTAGCGCCTACTGTCCACAATGAGGGCACACGTCTATTCATTCACCTTGTAAGTGAAATGAAATAAGTTCTTTCTTTGCTCCTCCTCTCGTGAAGGTTCAACGCTCATAGTACGTCGAACAACCATGAATAGCTAATCTAAGTCTTCAGCATATATGTCCTCCTCGATCAATTCTTTCTCGGCATTCTCATTCTCGGTAAGAACCTCCTCCTCCTTAGGTTCCTCATCCATACTCTTTACATCTAAGTTCGAGGTGTCTCCCTTAATGACCATTGTCCTTCAGTTCGAGCATTGAGCAGGCATATGTCCGAACCCCTAGCACTTGAAGCATTTGATCTGGCTAGTCTTCCTACCAGACCCTTTCCCTTTATCATATGTTCAGGTCGACACTACATCTTCGGGCCTGCTTTTCTGTTCGGCTCTAACATCTATCCTACTTCTTAGTTCAGTACTCGGCAGCATCCAATGACTTGCTCGTCCCAGTTGGCTAGTTGGCACTCTGGTCGTTACTTGGCTTCTTCTTTGCCTCTCTACCCGCTAAGCAATCCTAACAGCTTCATCCATTGTGTCAAATCATTAGAGTTCTACAATGTCTCAGATGTCTCCTCTCAACCCAATGATAAACCTTGAAACTGTTTAGGTAGGTGGTTCCACCACTTCACATCTTATCATAAGCATTTTGAATTCTTGAACATATTCATCAATAGTTCAGCCCACTTATCTCAACTCTTAGGGCCGCGTGAAAGTATCTTAGAGATATATTTTCGGTACGAATCTATTTTTGAGCACCTTCTTCATCTTGGGCCAATTATTAATCTCTCGGTACCCCTCTTTTCTACTCATGGCTTAAAAATTCTTCCACCACATGCCGGCATATCTAAGAAATTCAACAGTAGTAGTCATCACATTCTCGTAATCCTCATATTGGTAATAATTAAACACACACTCCACCTTCTCTTCCCAATCTAAATAATCATCAACATTCCCAAACCCATTGAAACTTAGAAACCGAAGCTTCACATGGTCGGATACTCTGGGGACTCGTACACACTCATGTTCAAAATACTCTTCTTCCTCCTCATCAAGCTCTCTCAAGTCTATGCTTCGCCTTACTCGTCCGCCAACTCCTCTACCTCGAAATAGTTGAGCTGGGCTCTGACCTCTAACAAGTTAAGTAGCTTGTAAAGTGTTTTACGCGGCCTTAGTGGGTCGGTAAGACAATGCATGGACAACTCAGGTCAGATTTACTAAGAGGTTAGCTACCTCATCGAATCTCTTATCAGTGCTTTTAGGAGTTCCTTGAGACTGACGCCCATGGTGGATAACTCCACTATCATCACCAGTACCAATATTTATATTTGGGTCTATCATTTTTCCTCACAGATTCAGAATTTAAATAAACACTTCAGAAAGTGAACAACTAATAATACCGCAGTCAAATCAACTCAATAACTAACTCTGTTTCAAACAGGCAAAACAAAGTATAACAGAAATCCAAGAAGAGTTAACTATAGTTCACTTAAAACCTTCGCTTTGATACCAAGATGTTACGAACCGCAGCTAAGAACAGACAAAGCTAGTTGCTGAATGAGTTTGAGCTTGAAGAAAACTCGAAAAAAGTTAATGGGGAAAGATATGAAAAGGTGAAAGTAAAAGATGAAAACAGTAAGCAAAACCCATGAACAACTCCAAAGGATATGTTAACCCATTCGGCTTTTTTCAAGCATAAGAATTGATGGTCGTATCTGTTTATGTGACGAAAAGCTGTATCTTTCGCTACCATCCTTATATGGCAACTAGGTCTTTTTATTGCATAACTCCGTCCTCTAACTCGAGGTTTTAATCTTTTCAAGGTATGACTAATTTGATGTGATGCACGAATTGGTCCAATGAGATTACTCGCCACCTAATCTTGCTTAAGGGAAAGGATAAGAGTGATGCCGAAAATAAACAATAGTATTTACGTAGGGAAGAACGTACTCAAAAGTGTATTGAAGATTATTTGATGTCTTATAATTACAACTACAAGTACAAGGATATTTATACCCGCAAACTAGGGCAACTTACCCAAAAAGGAAAAGACAAAAAGAACATTTCCTAAGAGGGGGCTAAGGGGCGGGCGTGCAATTTACATGTTATAAAGGGGCAATAACCTCCTTAAGCTTTGATTTAGATATAAATTGATCCCTTTAATTTTCAAAGTGCAATTTAAGACTTCCTAAACTTTGATAAATTGGTAAATAATCTTCTTAAACTTTGATTTTAGTACAGAAACACCTCTTAAACTTATCAAAAATGTATTTTAAGACTCCTTGAACTTTGAAACTAAAAAAGAAAAAAAATGTCCTTCATGTTGTCAATTTATTAATGCTTAAAGGTCTTAAAGTATGCTTTGAAAATTTAGAAAGTCAATCTACACTTAAATCAAAGTTTAAGGAGTTATTTGCAATTTCCTCAAAAAATATATATCAAGCATAATCTAATTAGACTGGAGAAATAATTCAACTAATTCAACTTAGCAATAATCAAATCAAATTTGAAAAAATATCAAACTAATTTTTTTTTCCCAAGAAAACTAAATTTAAATAGTTTAAAAATAAATTCATTCGTTTATCTCTTTAATTTTATCATCTTTCCCTCATTGCCAACAATACTTAAACAAACCCATTTATGATTTTTAATATCTATATTATTAAAACGTTTAAAGCCTTAAATAACAGTCAAAACAATAGTTTGATTGTTTTTACTTATTTAACCTTTTAAATAAAATTTTCATTATTGATAAATAATTTTCTTTAATACATTTAATTATAGATATAGGATAATTTAGGAATTTTAAGAAAACATAATCCTCCTTCCTGTGTCTCTCTCCCTCTCCAACATTCCCAATACTCCCTCTCTTTCTCTCTTTCTCTCTACCAATATTTCCACTACTTTTTATTCCTCTCCCCGTGACTCCTATCTCTCTCTCTTCCCCATATATTATTATCTTTTATCAATATTATAATATATTTAATTATATTGTATAATTTTATTTATTTTGTACACACACAATACGAATACATAATCCACTAGTATCATTTAATATAGGTCAATAGGTTTTTGGGGCATTTTTTCTATTTATCTTTTGCTATTGCTTTCATCTTCGAAACCACCCAACTTCGACATCATATAACTTTTGCTATATGCACTGGCTTCTAAGAATCTTATTTAGTACACTTGACAATTCATGCATGTAAAATTTGTTGCTTTGAAAGATAAATTAATTTAGGAAAAACATTGAAGTAGGTGATTTCTTGGAAAAAGAAAGATAATAATCTGATAAATCTTAACCTCAACCTGAAACATTTTGTTAGGATTAGAAACGAAACAACAACAACAACAATATAATAATAATAATAATAATAATAAGATTACTTTCATCAACATTTTGGAGTGCCAAAGAGTACGGCTTGCAAGCTCAATCATTATTACTTCGGGGAACAAAAGGAACAACATGAAACGTCCACAAACATTTGAAATCTATGTTCACTTATACAATTCGATTATCAAGTCAAATTAAATGGAAAATCTATCCAAATCAATTTGAAAACAAATTAAGAATGTATTTTAATTACAGTAATACCTCTTAAAGCTTATCAAGATTATATATATATATATATATATATATATAAGAAGTCTTAAAATTTCTAAAGACCATCTTTATATCCTTAAAAAATATTAACACCAATTTTTTTTTTCTCAAACACAATACTATTTTATTTTTTTAGATAAATATATACTTGTAATTATCTCTTTTATATCCACCATAGTCTAATTTGAGGGGCCTCTTAACTTACTTAATATTTCATCACTTAACATGGGTCACATCAGTAATAAATTGACTTTAGGAGTATACACTAGCATAAAAGATTAGTTTAATACTATTTTAAGAGAAAATTCTTTTCGATATAAATATTTTTCAAAAGATATAAGTATGGTATCATCAAAAGTGGTAGTCTTTCAACATCTTGATAATTTTAAAAGGATGTCGCTCCCTTTTCTTTTTTTCCTACTTATATTGAAAAACAATGTTAAGCATATTATTTATTTTATTTTTTTAGTTGATGTTGTATTTTTTGAGTTGTATCTTACTTTACATGTGTGAATAGCCTGCACATGTAGATTTTTTATCATTAGTTAGTGGTTGCACATGAAAGGGAGAGTGTAAAAATAAAATTTAGTTAAGAAAGTATCATCAATACAATGATGCATCTTCTCGACTTTCTCTTCTTCAACTATCATTAGCAGCTGAATATTAGATTTTGCATGGTATTAGAGCATCATAGTAACGATCCTTGTCTCCTTTCTTCTCAAATTAATCAATTTTAGGATTAGTAGGTTTAGTTTCTTTTTCTATTCATTAATCATGAACAATCTTTAGAAATTAATTGCAAATGCCAAATACTAAATTGATGAATATAGATCCATTATACATCTCTGGATCTGATAATTCAGGGATGATTATTGAGAACATAATCTTCAAAAGTATGAATTTCTTGACTTGGATCATTCTATTCACATGGAATTAGGTGTAAAATTAAAAATAGGTTTCATAAACAAATCTATAGAGCAATTAGAAAAAAATTATAATAAATTAACTTACGACTATATGGTTACCCTATAGGATTCTTAATTCAATGACTACTAAATTAGCTTAGGTTTTCTTTATGCATAATTTGCAAAGAAGTTGTGGAGTGAGATTAACAAATAGTACGGGTAATCCAATAGATCTTTGATATTTCAATTACAACATGAAATATCACACAAATAACAAGGGAATCAATTTGTTATAGCCTATTATCATAAGTTGAAATAAGTTGAAGCAATGTTGGGATTAGCTACAATTGAATTGTTATCCAACATGTAATTGCATTGCGGACTATTGGAGTATTGTATTTTCTTTATTGAGACTACCCTCTTACATAAGTAACTCAGCAGTTCATATAGGGGAAAGAAAAGAAGAATTCGTTCAAATCTTCCCACATGTTCAATCTTATTAAGTTCAAATCACAAATAATAATAATAATAATTTGGTTAGTTTCTTGAAGGAGTTGCAAAATTTTTGGAGTTATTTAATAAGAAGGAGCTATGATCTAATAAAAAGAAGCTAAAAGAACTCTCTACAATAACTCTGAGTGAAGAATGTTTAATAATACTCTGAAACAACCTTCCAACAAGGTTAAAGGACATAGGAAGTTTTACTATCCTTGTCTCATCAATTATTTATCCATAAAGAAAGCTTTGGATGACCTAAGAGCTTGCATAAATCTAATGCCATATAGATTGTTTAAGAAGCTAAGCTTAAGAGAATCAAAACTAACTACAATAAGTTTGAAATTAGTTGATCGATCTGCTACATACCTTAAGGGAGTAAGGAAAGATCTATTGGTTAAGGTAGATAAATTTATTTTTCCCATAAACTATGTAATTTTAGACATAGATAAGGATATTGAAGTACCACTCATTTTAAGGAGACTCTTTTTAGCTACAATAGAGCATTATTGATGTCGATGATGGTAAGCTTATTTTAAGGGTAACAAAAGAATAGACAGTATTCAAAACAAAAGAGGTAATGAAAAAATGAATTAAACAAGTTGATACATGTTTTTGCCTTGATATTGCTAAAACCTCAATAACTAGCATTTTGTAGGAATTACTAATGAAGAATCCTTTAGATTGTTGTTTGAAACAAAGAGAACAAGAGAAGTTGGTAAGTGATCTAACTCATGTTAAAATAACAACATAGCTAGAAGCTAACCTACCACTTGTTAAGAATACTAAGTTGAAGAGAATAAAGTAAGCAAAAGAGGCAACATTGAAGCCTTCTATCAATGAACCTCTTGTTTAGAGTTGAAATGACTACTAGATTATCTATAGTATGCCTTTTTGAAGGAAAGAGCAAAGCTACTCTTAATAGTCTCTTCCAAGTCAAATTTAGAGCAAAAGGGAAAGCTTTTGAATGTGCTTAGAAAGCACAAAAGAGCGATTACCTAGAAAATTTTAAACATCAAGGGAATTAATTCATCTTTCTACACCCATAAGATACTCATGAAAGAAGGACACAAACTGGTAATGCAACTACAAAGGCAATTGAACATGAAAGAAGTGGTTAAAGTTGAAGTAATAAAGCTTCTCAACATAAATATTATTCATCTAATTTTTGATAATTCAACAGTTAGTACAGTAGAGGTTATCGAGTCTGATTTTTCTCCTGGTTTTTAATATTTTCCTTAACTCGACCAATATTAAACCCTAACTTAATTAATATTGGTCATTGACTAAGAGTTAAAGAAAACTTTTTTTTCTTTTAAAAATTGTTTGAAGTCGCCACCCAACTGGAGTCAAGAAAAAAATTTAAATAATAACTAATTAGGTGAATTGATTATAAATTAATTACCAGTTTTTCAATAAAACCAATTTTTAAAACGATTTTAAAACTAGAGATCTATATCCATGAGTTATCTTATTAAACCCTAAACGGATACCACTTTTTTACTTTCTAAATTTAATTTCACTTTTCAATGATACCCTTTTTAGATTTCAATTTTCTAAACAACAAATCATATTACATGTAGCTAAGTTAATTAAACTAATTATTTACAAGAGATGGAAAAAGAAAATTTTTCATGTTTTAAGTCGCCCCACACTTATGTATGAGTGCCTACGTCCCCGCTATTCAGGATTAAACTTTCGTAGTTTATTTAAAAAATTTAAGCGGGTTAATTGATTTTAAGTTTGGAAAATAGCCAAGTTTATATATCTCTTAGTCATTTCATTTTATTTAAGAAAAACACCTAAGAAAAAATAATCATAATTTGGTGATTTTATTTTTAGAAAAATTCTAAAATATCCTAATTTTTGAAAAAAGATCAATTTATTTTTATTTGTTTGGAAAAAAAATTCTAAGTGATAAAACTTTTTAGAAAAATTCTAAAATACCTAAACACAACTTTTCATGAAATACACAATTACTATGGCTAATATGCCTAACTATAGAAAAAATGTCTAATCATAGAAAAGAAGCATAAACCATAAAAAAAAAAACAAAACAAAAAACTTGAATCATGGTAAAAATGTTTGAATCATAGAAAAGATGTCTAAAAAAAAGAGTGCGTTTATTTTGGAAACTTATAAGAAATCTTAACTTTAAAAGGGTTCATTTTATTTTATTTTTTTTTATTTAAAAATGCTTTTTTAAGTGATAAAATGGTTTTTATTTATTTTCTTCATTTTATTGTCTTTTATATATTTTTATTTTTTTCATTTCTTTACTAAAACATCAAAATAAATAAACAAAAACTTCTTGCACTATTTTTTTTTCTTTCTCTTTCTTTCTTTTTTCTTTTTTTCTTCAGATTCTTTTCTTCTTTTTGTTTTTTCTTTTTTTTTATTGGGTTACAATTACACAACTTTTACAATTGAAAAAAAACAAACAACAGTAAAAAAAAAAAAAGAACAATAAAAGGAAACAACTTTACAAAACCAAAAGAAGGAGAAAAAAAGATAAAAGAAAAAGAGAAAGACAATAAAAAAGACACAAAATCAGACCAAAAACTGCAATAGGGGTGTGCGAGTCAGGCTAGAAAGCCCTCATCGGGGGGAGTTTCTACCACAACTTGTCGTAACTCAGAAAGCCTCGAGCTTGTATGAATCTTAGAAAGGAAAAAGGGGAAAGGGGGGTTATGTAAAGAGAGAGTGGTATTGTGAATTGATTTAAGAGATTATGAGTGATGAGTTGATGGTTTATAGTAAAATGGAATTCTTTATTTATAGATATTATGGTCGAGTTAAGGATGGAAAGTATTAAATGCAATATGATTTTCTTTCATGTTTGGGTTGGGTGAACCTAAATAATATGTAATGCTAAATACAAAGCTGTACATAAAAAAACATAGTTAACATGCACCAAGAGTATGCCTATTACACATAGGAGTGTGCCTACCACATTTATAAGTGAGTTAATAAATGATGTGGTGATAACATGGTGATGGTGTGATAGTGACATGGCATGATGTGGCATGGTGACATAATGGATGCATGTACCAATGAGGGATGGATAAGTGTCTAAGTGGGGAAGAAAATAAAAGATACATTTTGTACCTTCTATAAATTAAACTCAAGATCTTCAAGTCATATGAAATATTAAGTCCGAGTACTTATCTTGATGGGCTATTGGTTTTTCTTTATCTATTTGTATAATCAAATTGTATAAATAGACTAGGTTAACCTGAGCTAGATTTGAATATAAGCCCATGCCCAACCTTCCTCCTTATTATTTTTATTATTTAAGACTTAAAAGGTATTAAAATCATTAAAATTTTCTATTCTACTTCAAGTTATCTTAATCTTTTTTATTTTTTGTATTTTCTCTAAATTTCCTATATTATTTTTTTTATAGTTTTCTATTTTTTAATTCTTTCTAAATTTCTTAATTTTTGGTTTTTTCCTTAAATTTTCCATTTTTTTTTTTGAAATTTTTCTAAATTTAATTTTTTTTGTTTTTTCCTAAATCAAGACCCTTTACCTTATCTTAAAAATTTTGAAAAAATAAAAGAACGACAAAAATAGGATGTGTACAGATGTTGTACCCATGAAAGAAGGGATGATAGTGGTCCTTAATGAGTGAAATGAGGTGATTTCATTATGAACAATCATAAGTTGTAGAGTTTGCATAGACCATAAGAAACTCAATGACACCATAAGGAAAGATCATTTTTCTTACTATTTGTTGATCAAATGTTGGAATGCCTATCAGGTAGTATGTATTATTGCTTTTCAAATGGTCTTTTTGGTCATTTTCAAATTTCGATTGCCTTAGAAGACCAAGGGAAAATGACATTTACTTATCCTTATGATACTTTTGGCTATAAGAGGATGCCATCTGGCTTCTATAATGCACCCATCACATTTCAATGGTACATGATGGCAATCTTTGAAAATTTTATTGAAGATATTAAGAAAGTGTTTATGGATTACTTTTTAGTTTTTGAAAATTCTTTTGATCAATACCTAAGTGACTTGTAAAAAGTGCTAAATAGATGTGAAGAAGCTAATTTGGTGTGAAATTAAGAGAAGTGTCATTTTATGGTGCAAAAAGGTATAGTACTACTAGGAGAAAAAGTGTCTTGAAAAGGTATTAAAGTAGACAATGCAAAAATTGACACCACAGCAAAATTACCTACTAAGACGTCAATTAAAGCAATATATAGTTTCTTAGGCTATGTAAGGTTTTATAGGAGATTTATCAAAGATTTCTCAAAAATAGTTAAACCCTTAACTAGGCTATTAGAGAAAGATACTCCATTCATTTTCTAAGAGGAATGTTTAGAGGTGTTCAATATTCTAAAAAATAAGTTGATGCAAGCACTCATAATGGTGGCACTAGATTGGAATATACCATTTAAATTAATGTATGATGGAAGTGACCATGCAGTAGGCATAGTTTTGGGGTAAAGGATAAAAAAACACTTTTAGCCAATATATTATGCTAGAACCTCATAAGAAGCTCAAGGAAATTACACCATTACAGAAAAACAACTATTAGTAGTATTATTTACATTTGATAAATTCAGTTATATCTATTCCTTTCGAAAGTTATTGTTTATATTAACAATTTTGCTTTGGGATATTTATTGAATAAGATGGATGCTAAGCCTAGATTAATTAAGTGGATATTGCTGCTTCAAAAATTCGACATGGAAATCCAAGACAAGAAGGGCATGAAAAATTTAGTTACGTATCATCTATCTTGCTTAGAGAATCCATCCTTAGGAAAATTAGATGAATGAGATATCAATAATGAGTTCCAAATGAGCTACTATATTAGATAAGTCAACTCCTTGGTTTGCAGACATAGTAAATTATTTAGCTTCTAACATTTTTCCTAAAAGATTGGATTATCTATAAAGGAAGAAATTTCTCCACGTATGAAAAATAATCTTTGGGAAGACCCGTATCTATTTAAGTTTTGTGCAAATCAAATGATTTAGAGATGCCTACCCCATTTAAAAAGGTTGGTAGATTTTGGGTCACTGTCACTTAAGGCCAATTAAAGGATAGCAACTAGGTTAATTATGTTGACTATGATTCTTTTTATTTGTTTTGTTATTTTATACGTAGTTCAAGATTCTAAGGTTTAATTAATAGGCTTATGGATTAGTTCTATTAGTTGATACTTCCTAAATTCCAACAATTAATTTAAGGTCTAATCAAAGATTAGTTTCTTATTTCTTAGGTAAAACCAATTATTCTCATTTATTTGCTTATCATAAAAATTTATAATTTATTTTTCTAGTTTAGATTGCATGGAATTAGAACTTAAGATTTCCTATCAATTTTACATCAAGTTTTTTAGTTCTCATATTTTAGATCTTATTTATTTACTTTAAATGTTCATAATCTTATTTTAATCTTATATTCTAATGATTAAATTTAAAACTATAAATTAGTCTTTTATAACATGTGGTTTTTCACTAGAGTAAATTATGGAAAAGGCTTTAAGATGTTATTTATAGTGTTTAAGATAAATTGGTGTCTCCTATCTTAAAATATTGTAATATAACAGTTGGAAGGAAAAAAGGGTATATACCAATGTAATTGTTTCTATTTTGATTTTATTAATACATTCCTTTATTTATTAACCCTTTTACAATATTATACAGTTTACAGGTATTTTAGGTTATAGGCCAAATGTTTACTAAAATGAGATACTAAAAGGATGAAACTCTAATAAAGTATTTACCTCTAAGAAAAAATCATAAGATATACCTATAAAAATGTATGTATTTACTTTGAAATTTTCTATATTAAAAAATAGGTTCATAATTTCATTTTGATAATTCAGTTTTTTTTAGAAAATTAATTGTTTAATATTAAAATAAAAAAATTACAAAATTCATATTATATAAAAAATATTATCAAAATACCAAGCTTAAGTCGCATAACATGAAACATACATATAGTTATATATGTGTTGCATTTTTAAGATACGACACAAGTACATTTATACTAGTGTTGCATATTTTAAATGTGACTTTAGTATTATCTCACTTATTTGTTTAATATACTATTCTACCTAGATTTTTTTTTTCTAACTTTATTTGTATATTGCTAACCATGAATATTGTATGAAACTCATTTTATGTATCGTACTATTTAATTGCGATTTAGCAAAGGTAAGAATTGTAGCCTATTTCACATGTTTTAAATGCCATAATGTCTATGTCGCAATTTTGAAATGCAATATTGGGTTATATGAGAATTGTAGCCTATATCACATGTCTAAAATGTGATAATATTGTAATTCTTATATCGCAATCTTGGTGTACCTACTATTGAGTTTTGTGACCGTTATATCACATTTAGTAAATGTGATAATAGTGTAACATTATTGTCACAATTTTGAAATGCGAGATGAAGGGGGTATATGTTTAGCCATCTTTGAGATGTAAGACACTTATAATGGTTTATGATGCATTTTTCAAATGCGATATGTACTAGGTGATCTTGTAATTTTTTTTCCCCCAATTTATATTTTTGTAATTTTTTTTAAATATTGGTAGATATGTCTCTTACCTTAGTTTTTCTGCAAGATCCTTTTCTTAGAAGTAGTGCTTTCCTTTTTTTGTTTTTTAGTGGTATAAGACATGAACATTTATTTTCTAACTTTTATTTCTTGATGATTATGTTTGTCATAATTAAAAAGATATAGGATTTATTAGGATAAAGGCAAAAGAAGAATCTATATTTTTAACTTTTGGCAATTTAGTGTTTAAACTTTAATTTTTTGCAGTTTAATGCTTCATTTTTAAATTCGATTTCAATTTAGTACTTCCGTTAGTGGAAAATTAACAATAGCTATATGTTTTTACAATTTAGTATTTATACTTTAATTTTTAGTTGGATTATAGTGTTTATACTTTAATTTTGATGTATTTTAGTATTTTATCACATATTAATTTGTTAAAAAAATATTTTATATTTTTCTTAATTGATAAATCATTTTAAAAATAGAAAAACATGTATGTGCTTGTAATTTCCATCATGTGTAACTTTTGCATGCAATATCCCATTTTAGCAAAACTTTGTGCAATCTAAAAGCAGTTAGTTTGACTTAATGTATGTTTAAATTTTTTTGCTTTCTCTTAAAGGGACTTACCTAACTTTTTTATTTTGTATATTTTTTGAAAATCAATATGATTTTAAATTTATGATCATTACAAAATCTTAAGTAATTTGCGATCATTATAATCTCAAAATTTTATGATTACATTAAGGGGTGTAAAGATTTACAAATAACAAAAACGGTACAAAATTTTTATTAAAAATATGAAACAAAGAACATGCTCATAAAATCTAAAGGTAAATCATAATACAAATAAATAAGATCATTAAAATATGTTTAATTATAATGTATTGAAAATTGTAAAATTTACAAAACATTTGCAATCTATGTGAACCATTACAAGAGAGAGAGAGAGAGAGAGAGAGAGAGAAAAGCATGAAAATTACAAAAATAAAATATTAGTACAAGAAAAGCTTGAAGGAATTACAAAATTTTCTTTAACTATTTTATTTGTTTTTCTCTTAACAATTTATTATTTTTAAAAACTAAAAATTCTAAAGATTTTGGTAAGTACACCTAAAAAATAAATGTTTTCTTGTCTATATAATTTTAGGTTAAAATGAAAATTTTTAGTTAGCTTGTAACATGAGTTTTCTAAGTTTATATGGCTATGGTTATATAATGTTTGATTTATAAGTTATGAGATTGTAAAATTATAAAATATCATGAGACAATTAGATTTATAACAAAATATTGTTATATAAAGGTATATTGTTTAGAAAATATAAAAATTCATGTTATAAGGTTAAATGATATTTGATTTACAATTTAAGATTTGCTACAATTAGCGTAACATGTAAACATCATGCATGGTTGAAATTATTGGATATAAAAAATTTTTTAAATTTTTAAAATAATATATTAATTATGAAAAATTAGAAATTAGTTAACAAATTAAGTGAAGATACACTCAAATGAATTAAAACTGAAATATAAACACTAGATTGCAACTATGACTAAATTGTAGAAACTAAAATACAAAAAATTATAATGGTTGTTAATTTTATTATTAATTGAGACACTAGACTGAAAAAAAAAAAATTTAACAATGAAGCACTAAGTTACAAAAAATAAAAGTTTATACACTAAATTGCCAAATTTTGAAAGTATAAACATTGCTTTTATCTCCATATTTTTTCTTAGTCTTTTTATCTTGAAAATATATAAACTTTCATGTTTTGTTCTCTTATTAACGCCTTATCCATAATCATAATAATATGGTATTCTTAAAATAAATCTTATTCAAATTTTAAATTTGATACTAAAGCAAATATGATAAAATTAGATACTTATTTAAATAAAACAATGTAAACCCACACAAATCAGGGATAAGGAAAATGATAGTGGAAAAAAAAAAATCCAAAAATAGAACTTTTAGGAAAATAATCCCAATAATATAACACTTAAATTTTTTTTTTGATAAAGCAATTATAAATTGAATTAAAATCATCTCATCAAAAGACAAATTTACCCTTTATGTATAAAATCGCCTCTTTTAAGTTTGGCATAATCTATCATCTACAAGATTGCATACATGAGAATCTAACGTTATGTTCACTTGCTAAGAATGAGTATTCGATTCTTCTCTCATTCCTAATATGACATTAATTACACCGTTCAATTAACTTTTTGCAAATTGAAATAGGATTCCATGGAATGTCTTTTATCGTACGGCGTCGAATACCCATTACCTATTGAAATATCAGAATCTTGATTCAACCGTATTTCTTGCTTTTCCTTTCCAACGCTGCCCTTGAAATCTTCTCAAAAAGATACCAAATACCCTACGATAGCAAAACATATTTGGACTTACAATCCTCAAAAGGAATGGAAGAGTCGAAACTCCATTGCTGTGTTGCGGTAACTACATCTTGATTCAGTTGCATCCTTACATATTTAGCATTGTTGTAACTCCATTACTGCATCGCTCTTTTTGCAAGAGTTGGAACCCCTTGTGTATCCTTCTATCACGATCCCCAAAAGGAAGGGAAGAATGTATGAAATATTGTATTGGGTTTGGATGATAGCAAAACGAATGATGAGGGGAAGATAATTATCTTCTCGTATTTTGAAGGAAAAAAAAAGTTGAAGGATCTTAAGGGATGCTTGGTTAAGCCGCTCCTCATGTTGTGTGATTTTAATTCCTTCTAAAATTGGGATTAAGGTTTCGAATGTTAATAAGCTAGAAATTGGGGGTTAGGGATTCATGTCCTTTTACAGAAAGGGAGTTGCTATAAATTCTTTCAATTTGTATTTGGGTTTTTTTAATTATATTATTGTAATGTAATTAGGGGCATCATTGGTATTTCATAAGTATTTCATATGCTATTTCTTACTAAACTCTATGAAGTGAATAGTATAACTTTAATTCACTTATGTCTAACTAAACATTATGATAAGAATACATAACTCATTACACCCCCATTCAATTATTTGGTAATCACAATTCCATTCTTGTCTTATTGAATTTAATGAACTAAACACACCATAAAAAACACCCAGTAAATGACAAGTGGTGAATAAGATACCTCGTGGAGTAAGTCTCGATAGGCAAGTAGTATATTGCAAGTCTTGAAATCTTTAATTTTTTTTTAATGTTTTAATGCTATTTTTATTCGCCCTAACCAACATAGAAGTTTATACATGAAAATATGTAATGTATATTAGGTTATGTTAATACTTTGCAATGTAAAGAGGTAATTTTATGTTTAATTTACACTCGTTTTTTCAAGAGACAATTTTATACCTAGAGGCAAAAATCGCCTTTTTAAAAACTAATTTTAGTTCAATTTAAAATCGTTTTTTAAATACTATAATCTTCTAATTATTTTTCTAAGAATTGTATTATATATTTTTTTTTTGTTTTGCATTATGATTTTCCTTTTCTCCACATAACCATATATAAAAAAAAATAAAAACCTACAGCTAAAGTATCCATAATTTTTCTAATAAATACTATTATAATAACTCCGAAAAGCAGAAAAAGAAAAAATCTTTATGATGAGCACATGTAAACGGAGGAACAGATTCTTATCGGCTCGGCCTACTAATAAAATCGAAAGAAAATCGGTTGGACCATTAGTACTGGTCGAACGTTAGACCGCCAGGACATTTGGTTAAGGTTGTTCGACTTGTACGGGATTTTCAATCCGCATCTGAAAATTGAATTCATTACTTTCTCGTCCTTAGCCGTAATTATCTTCCAGCTCTTACACTCTACTCTACTATGAATAACTTCTCTCTCCACCAGATAATTTTAAACATATGTCCTTTTCCTCGTTGTAAATATAAAGAAGCACGATATCAAGGAAATAGTGAACGAGATAATTAGAATCCATATTCGTCATTCTCATCAAAAACAGTATTTTCCTTCCCGAGTGATTGTTGTTCAATGGCAGACCATGATCTTCCAAAGGATGCCCTTTTCCTTGGTCTCGACAGCTCTACTCAGTGAGTCTCTAAAAGTTTAACAAGTTCATACTTTCTTATTTTTACCTGTTTTAAATGCCAAATCAAGTCCATTTGGTTTTTTATATTATAAGACGATCTTAATTTTTAGGTCTTGGGAGACCCCAATCGCTCGTTTTTAATTGATCATTGTTATTACTGAGATGGTTCACTTCCCCCCTCACCCCCATCTTTTTTTTCACACCATTTCCTTTTTGAATGTACCTGTGATATATTGTTTAGAACGTGGTATTTTCAGGTCTTTGAAGGCTACTGTGCTTGATTGTGATTTCAACATTGTTGCTACTGAGCTAGTCCACTTTGACTCGGAATTGCCCCACAACAAAACCAAGGATGGGGTGTATAGAGATCCTGCAGTTGACGGTAGAATTGTTTCACCCACCATAATGTGGGTAGAAGCTCTTGATCTTTTGCTTGAAAAACTAGCTAAATCAAACTTTGATTTCTCCAAAGTTGCTGCTGTATCGGGTAGTGGTCAGCAGCATGGTAGTGTTTATTGGAAGAATGCAAGTTCTGTAATACTTTCATCATTGAATCCAGAAAAGCGCCTGGCTGGTCAATTTGAGGATGCCTTTTCGATTAAGGAGTCACCCATTTGGNGGGACAATACAAAAATTTTACACCCAACCTTAAGTCGTGCATGTTTGTTATGATGAAAAATTTGATCTTTTTAGGTTTTGAAAACAATTGTTTGATTTTAATTGATCACTGCTATTAGTGAGCCAGTTCAATTTGTTTGTAAAATTTTTGTATTTTCCCGTTCCTTTCTCTGCTTCAACGTGCGTGCGAATTACAGTAAAAAAATTTAATCTCTTTAGGTTTTTTCAGGGAAACATTACTTGATTTTTAATTGATAATAATTATTTGTAAGTTGATTCACTTCTTTTCTCAACTGGGTCTTTTTTTTCACACCATTTCCTTTTTGAATGTACCTGTGATATATTGTTTAGAACGTGGTATTTTCAGGTCTTTGAAGGCTACTGTGCTTGATTGTGATTTCAACATTGTTGCTACTGAGCTAGTCCACTTTGACTCGGAATTGCCCCACAACAAAACCAAGGATGGGGTGTATAGAGATCCTGCAGTTGACGGTAGAATTGTTTCACCCACCATAATGTGGGTAGAAGCTCTTGATCTTTTGCTTGAAAAACTAGCTAAATCAAACTTTGATTTCTCCAAAGTTGCTGCTGTATCGGGTAGTGGTCAGCAGCATGGTAGTGTTTATTGGAAGAATGCAAGTTCTGTAATACTTTCATCATTGAATCCAGAAAAGCGCCTGGCTGGTCAATTTGAGGATGCCTTTTCGATTAAGGAGTCACCCATTTGGATGGACAGCAGTACTACTTTGCAATGTAGGGAGCTTGAGAAAGCAGTTGGAGGTGCTTTAGAGTTGGCCCGAATTACTGGGTCACGGGCCCATGAGAGGTATACTGGACCTCAAATAAAGAAAATATTTGAGACACAGCCGGAAATTTATGAGCAAACTGCAAGAATATCTCTTGTCAGCTCATTCATGGCATCTCTTCTGATTGGAGCATATGCTAGTATTGATGAAACAGATGGTGCAGGCATGAACTTGATGGATATTAAAAGAAGGGCCTGGTCAAAAGAAGCACTGGAGGTACTCTATGACTCTAGATGATCAACACTGCTTACACAATGGATCCTGTAATTGCATTCTTTATTCATTTATCTTGTTTGATCCATACAGGCTACAGCACCAGGTTTGGAGGACAAACTTGGAAAGTTAGCACCTGCATATGCAGTTGCTGGTCATATTGCTCCCTACTTTGTGCAGAGGTTGGCAGAACTATTCCCTGCATTTCCAATATTTTTCTCGAATTCATTATGTCATATTGAGATAACAACATTTGTCATGGATGATTCTCTTAATGGTGTTAAGAGTAAACCTACAGAAGTCATCATAGATTAGGGGCTTCTGTAAAGTCATCAATATTTTGTCCGTGTAAAAGTTGTCATGAGAACACCTGTTGACTGCATAACTGAAATAGGATGCATTATTTATTCAACTTTGTTATCCATTATTCAGCATACTTTCATATCTGATTGTTGGAGTCCTTATAGGTTCAATTTCAACAAAGACTGCTTGGTGGTTCAATGGTCTGGAGACAATCCTAACAGCTTGGCAGGTGAATAAGGCCTCTTCATCCCTTACCTGCACTGTAGTTTTATCTTTGATCATAATTGGCTCTGAAGTCTTCAGTGTGTATTTAGCATGAATATTTGAGCAAGTAATCAGAAACTCTGAATACTAGAATAGAAGAGTTATCGATCCCCACTGCTCTGAGTTGAAAACCTCTGTGACTGCTTAATCTTTGAGGTTCTTTTATTTAACTTATTTTCATTAAAAAGTGGTCTAAAAGTCAGTGATTAAAATTGTTGTATTGAGATATACTGGTTAGCATAGGCAAAAAGTCCTTCATTATTTATGTATGTGTTATGTATTTTATTATCTCATTGATTTACAATACAATAATTTGTATGAACTGCAAATATGAAGACTAGTAGTTAAAATTCATAGAATATATACTTGTTTATCAACCTGTTCAGGATAATCTAAAACATTTGCAGCATAAGCTGTTGCCAAAATCTGAAGTCTAGTTAGAGAAAGCAGTGAATGAGCAATGAGCTTATTCAGTATTTTTTGGATTGCTGTGAGTAATTGGTCCCTCTTGATTTTATGGATTATGAAATGTGACTGCATTTAATAATGTTTACCCCTTGTCATTTTAGTTGAAGAAAAGAGATGCTTCCTATTTTTTCTTTTTTTTTTGTTCCTCTCCTCACATGTGCATGGAAAGATTAATATAGGAAAGAGTAATAATGTAAAAATGGGATCTTATGTGCAACTTGTATTGTAGTATTAGAGGTGCATGTACCTTGTATTGACTGGATGGGAGCTTGGCATGAGTGATAGTGCCTAAGATAGTGCTGATAGAAGTGATGGAAGGGGAACAAGGAAAAGAAGTCAATGCCAACAGACATGTTATTTGAACATTTTGTTAATAATTAATGCTAAAATCTTGCACACAAACCTTGAATGATCTTTTCTATTTGTACTTATCTAATTTGAATTTTGCTAATTTGTCTTGCTTGTAGGTTTGACACTGAACAAACCAGGAGATTTAGCAATCAGTCTTGGCACAAGTGACACTGTAAGTCAGAACTATGGTCTCATGTGTCATGGGCTGCCTCTTTATGGACCTAAGCATTAATGCTTATAGTATTTGATACTGCCTGGATTATTACGTGAAAATACTGTTGGATGCTTCTTAAAGTCTAACCGTGTTGATTATCTCTAGTCCTGAATTTGAGAGAACATATTGACTCAGCTACATTACTGATAGGAGTTTGCCCTTGACCTTCATCAGCTACCCACTGATAATTGTCGTAGTGTTCTTCCTTACTCCAACACTGCCTTTTTCTGAAGATGTCTCTTTATTGATTTGTTGGATCTTTCTGCACTAACATTTCCTTTGTGATATATCATTGAATGGTTTTAGGTGATCCTTTTCAATTATGTATGTTTCTTTGCATAAGCATTTATCCTTTCAAATAAGGAACAAATGCTTAATTTCTTCTAAATGTGACAGACTGCAAATTTCCTGGCTGAATCTTGTTTTATTTTCCATATACATATCTTAACATTTTTTGTCTCCATTCACAAGACATGCCTATGGTATGTGACTGAGTCAATTTGTCCAATAGTTACTCCAGCTCCATATCTTGAATATTATAGAGAATCTAAAGTAGGTTTTAAAGCTTTTCTGATCAATTGTAAATTGGTCTTCTCTACTGGCCAAGGACTTGTACATTTTTTGAATTTGAAAGGAAGATAGTTTGTCTGGATGAAATACTAAGCCTAATCTTCATTGTAACTTTGTGAGTCAGAACCCTATTTATCTGTTATATGTCAATAAAATGTAGGGAACAAGGCTGAAAATGCCTCGAGGCCTCATTATCGCCATCCTAGCTTTTTTAACAATGCTCATTACAGTCCTAATTGATTTAAAAGTTTCTCTTAAATGGAAGTATCTTAGATTATCTATGTTTGGCAAATAATTGAGATTCAGGATCAGGATGTGATGATTCTCAATTAGTAATGAACTTGTACCTGGATAAATTGTTAAATGCTTGTTGCTAGAAACAGGAACAGGATGTGATGATTTTCAATCAGTAATGAACTTTTACCTGGATAAATTCTTAAATGCCTGTCGTTGAAATAACGCATTGAGAAATTTGGTTATGTATATCTTTTGGTTTCCATCATTTTTCTCTGGCAACTGTCATTCTGGTTTAGTGTTAGATTCTTTATTCTACTATTTTCTAATTGTTTCTTATTTCACCTTTGAAGCACATCTGCTTGATAAATTAATCCTCTTCAATAATAAACTATTGATTGTTTATGCCATGTGTATTACTCAGGTTTTTGGGATAAGCATTGATCCTGAACCAAGATTAGAAGGACATATTTTCCCTAATCCTGTTGATAAAGAGAGCTACATGGTTATGTTGGTTTACAAGAATGGCTCTTTGACTCGTGAAGGTACATTTGCTAGACCATGCTATGTTAGTATAAAGCAAGCCGTTTAGTTTAGATCTATAATCTAACAATTGTATGCTTGCTTCTTGAATCTCATGAAAATTTTGAATTGTCACTTTCAGATGTTCGTGACCTTTATGCGGATAAGTCGTGGGATACTTTTTCCAAGTTTCTTCGAGAAACACCGCCACTAAATGGTATGTGAGTTTGTCTGATATAACTTTCGTTCCAACTGTAATCAATCTCTGGCTGTTACTAATTTTTGCATTTCCCGTGATAGGTGGCAAGATTGGTTTCTATTACAAGGAACATGAAATTCTTCCTCCTCTCCCAGGTGGGTATAGTTATTTCCCTTTCTTGTTTGAGTTTTAGTATTACTTTAGTTAACCCCATTAGGTAACATAAGGCCATCTATTCAGCAATTTCTTCAGCTTGAGCAAAAAGAATAATTCTGTTATCACATTGTATATAGCCTCCTTAGAAGTAGTTGGTGGTTGCAATTATTTGTTGCCATCAAGACTGCATGTTTTTGACAAATTTTCTTAAATAAGGTCTAGGCTGGTAAAATATTGCCCGATCTTTTCATGGAAATTAATATATATCATATTTCTGGAGTATTCTTTTTCTATATAGGTTTTAAAAATTTTTAAGACTGTTAGATTTTGCCTGAAAGGATGATTCAAACAAGATGGTATCTTGAAAGTTTATGTTCTTAATTCCTCTATTTCTGTCATTAAATAAGTAAATTACTGTATAATAAATGAACATCTTATTAGATGAGGTTGGTACAAAGATGGTCTTTTTTGTTTCGTTTTTTTTTTAATGTGCTATCTGATCATTCAGAATTACTCTGCTTTATGAATATAGTTGCATTGGATATGTCAAAATAACAAAAGCCTCATGTATGTAGTTGGCTTTCATCACTATGCTATTGAGAATTTCAATGTTGGCAATCTAGAATGCCTGAAAGAAAAAGAAGTTGAAGAGTTTGACCCTCCATCAGAGGTTTGAGCTGTACATGAGATTATTTTTTATTAACTTATCGGACTCCACATTACCTTGTAAGAACTAAAAAATTTTGCAGGTCAGGGCATTGGTTGAGGGTCAATTTCTATCGATGCGAGCTCATGCAGAAAGATTTGGGATGCCTTCCCCTCCTAATCGTATAATTGCCACTGGTGGAGCATCAGCAAACAAGAGTATACTTGGCTCGGTTGCTTCTATTTTTGGATGTGCTGTCTATACAGTCCAAAGACCTGGTAAGCAGCATATTGCTTGCAAATGGTGCATTTCTTGAAACTTTGGTATTGGCTGCATTTCTTTAGAAAATTTTTTTTCCTTGTTTTGCATCTTTAGTTTTTCACTATTATCATGGTGGTAGTCAAAAGTCAATAGTGTTTGCGAGTAGCGCTTAATGGTACAAAGTTTTGGTAAAGTGGGAAAAGATTTTATTCGAGTGGTGCAAATGATTCACTTTTAGAATATCGATTTAAGTGATTCTCTTGTGGAATATTGAAATAATGTTATTTAGTTCACATTCGATATGGGGCATTAACTTGCAGCATCAGTCTTCACTGCAACTGTGACCTCCTGTCTTCTACCATGTTAATGCTACTAATTAGTGTTCACCACTTTTGATCTCTACCATGTGATTTGACCATTATGAGTACTAGATTGTAGCAATAACTAGGAACATTTAAGAATGTTGCACCCTTGTTTATGCAAGGAGCAAGTTGTTAACACGTGCTCTCTTTCTAGAACTGCAAGCATAGAGCATATAAGAAGGATAATTGCAATTTCACCCTTTACAAAATTTTTCTTAGGCATGGATACTCTTCCAAACTCCTAAATCATGTTTTTACTCCCTAAAACAATAATGCATTTACCTCCTAAACGTCCTTGAAAAGGCCCCCTAAAATAGCGATAATTTGGAGCCTTTAGTTGTGGTGGACTTAAATGCATAGTTTGGATATTTAAGGGGAAAGGCCATGTTTTGAGAGGTTGGGGTGAACCTCTACTTGAAGGGATTTAAAACTTTTATTAAGGGAATATTTCTGACCTCTGGAGGCACTTGTGCATATTCTTTTATTGATTTCTTTTATATAAATTCTGTTCCTTATAGATTCGGCTTCCTTGGGAGCTGCATTACGTGCTGCGCACGGTTGGCTGTGCAACAAAAAGGGAGCATTCGTACCGATCTCGGGCATGTATTTGAACAAATTGGAGAACAGCTCTCTCAATTGCAAGCTTGCCATTGCTACTGGGGATCCACAGCTTGTTTCCAAGTACACAGCTTTTATGAAGAAGCGGATTGAATTAGAGAATAGATTAGTACAAAAACTGGGACGTTATTAGAACAGATCTCCATTCTTTTTTAGTTTCTTCTTATAGAAAATATGAAGTGACGTATGATTTCTTACTGCTAAATAGGGGCAATAAATGCAATTTGGCCCAAAACCTTTTCCTATAGTAATAATAATAATAAATAATGATCACTATTGTGGTTATTATGGTCTTGTGCCTTCTTAGGACTTAGGCTTAACTTTGCTGAGTTATTGAAATGCTGTGCTATTTTGTTGAGGTCAAAAGTCTTATTTAACGTTGTACCCGCATCAATAAGAATAATGTAACAAACATCGACTGGGATAATTGCGAATATAATACTTAGAATATCGGTTAGGTGGTAGGTGACAAATTTAGGGCTCCAGCAATAAGTTTAGGTCATTTACATAATTCTTCAAAGTTAAGGGAGGTAAAATAGCATTTTCGAAGGTATTTGATTTAAGTAGCTATAGTTGCAATTTCTCCATTTATTTACTGTGTGATAAAACGTCAATGCTTTTCCATTTGTATCAATTTTTTTTCTTGACTATTATTGTTTGTGTCATTTACGTGGCTCAAATTATATAAAATTATTATGAACACTGGAAAAATTTATAGAACCTCGATGAATAAATCAATTTCTCTATGATGAGCAAGTGGAGGGAGAGGTTGAGTGAGAGATAAAAGTGAAGAAATTACATTTTAATTACAATTTCCAGGTAATTGGTTAGGAAAAACGAAATCTTCTTTTATAAATATATATTGTAAATGGTGGAATCCAACACATGCTACAATATTTTGAAAAGATACTATAAAATCATCGAATTTTATTTGTACCGTTAAAACCATTATATTTTTAATAAAATCTAATTTACTACATTATCTTTTGGATCACATAGCAATACCAAAAATTCTGTGGTAATATAACAAGCCCTTCCTATCAATTTCTTATTGTATTTTTGTTTTATCTTTACCTTTTTCATTTTGTTGTTGGACAATTTATGTAAAAAAAAAAAAAATACTTTTTTCATTTTGTTACATAATTTATGTAAAAAAAAGAAGTGAAATTCCTGTATTTCGTTGCCATTTCAAGTAACATTAGTGCATAACTAAAATTTACAATTTAAGAAGAATAGATAATGTGGCATTTGATATCAAAATTTTAATCAATTTTTTACTAACTGAACTTTGAGATTATACCTTATCCAAAAGAGGAAAAAAAAAAATTTCAAATTATCAATTTCGGTATTCAACTTGACTTTTCAAGGCAGTAGAATTACTTGAGGCAACTTAGAGGTGTATATCTAGTTGATTTTTTTTACCAATTATAGTTTGTTACGTGTCCTATTAAGAACCCATTTTTAACATGACATGTTGCTTTAGGATTATTGTTTTTGGTATAACATGAACATCTACATAGAATATTATTATGTAAATAAATTTGATAGATGAAGGTAATATAGGTAGTGCTGTTGACTTTAAAAACATAATTGAGTACTGAAATTTTCTCATGTCTCAATTTAATTTAAATTAAATGACTTTCTCACATCTTAATTTAAATTAAATGACGAAATGAGTAGACTAGAATCAATCGTATAGTAATTATCCTTTAAAAAGAAAAAATGAAATAAATGACTTACCAATTGTTTTGAGAAAATGATTTATAATTAAATCTTCTTTGTTGATTTGGTTCTTTATCTAAAGGAAATGAAAATATGTGAACATAGATTTTAATAAACTTTACTTGTGGGTAACTATAAGGATTAAAAAAGACGCCAAAGTGGTAAAATTGGACTTCTTATATACATATGTATAGTGTGTATATTTATGTAAAAATGTATATATATATATATATATATATATATATACAGGTAGGGAGATTTCAATTTAAAACAATAATGTGAACAAAGTTTCATTTAGGAAATCTAATGAGCATTGGGGTTTTAATTATTATAATATGCTTCCGTAACTATGATAAATACATATATAGACATGCTTCTTTGTAATTATATCCAAATTGCCTTATTTAAGCTTCAATTTATTATAATAATTCCTATCACCCTTTAATAATGATCACCCCTATAGGCTCAATAATACTTATAGCTGCTACACATAATATATGGCAACCGTAGGTAATATTCTAAGGGCACTTGGGCTCTCCCTTGGAGTTCTTCATGTCTCTGTAACAAGGGCACTCGTCTTTATGTCCATAAGTGCCAGATGGAACACAGTGACACTTCTCGCAACAAATCCCGCAATACTGCAAGCATCGGTCTTTCCGACCAGCTTTTGAGCATCTCATTGCACACTTGGAGTCGCAGAAATCTGCAAAGAAGTTTAAAATCAGATGAAAAACTTATTATTTTAGGCGCTACTGTCTGATAATTTTTTTTTTCAATTATTATATATATTAGTGGACACTGTATTCGTACTGCGGATTATAAAAACAATCACATGTGAAACCTGCATAATATTAAAGTGAAATCTGTATAATATTAAAGTGGTTGACATTATTTTGATGTCTTTTCTTCTTTTTATATATTTTTTTTTTGATAAAAAATAATCATAGGACAATTCACGTTATTATCGGACCTATCACTCTCACCTGCAGCCCAAAACACTACATGCACATTTGTATCTCCCATGTCTAATAGTAGGTAATTTATGTTGGTGAATATTGATAACTTCCATTTGTAACTTATGTTGATAGCTAAAACATTCCATATAATTAGTGTATTTTGAAAATATGAAAGGAATAATACTAAAAAACACCAAAAGTGAATCTACCAACTTCAAGATAATATAGTTTTGGTTTTAATTAAATGGAGTTTGAAATATTATATGTTATGTGAAATACTTTCCATTTAAACAAACAAAATATATTCCAAATGCCACATAATTTGTGAATTATGATCACGTACTTGGATCATCCGCCATAGTGACCTCAAGAAGGGAGACGCTGAGGACAAGGGTCACCAGCAGAAAAGTTGACAACACAGGCTTCATCTTCATCCTCCTCGTAATCAAACGTTCGATGAAACTAAGAGGTACGAAATTCTGAAACACTTGCTACGAAATAGATTAATAATTAAAGAGGAAGACAGAGAAGAAGGATGTAAGTTTTTCGCTATGGATGGAAATATTATGTGAATGGAGGGTATTTATAGGGACCTCGTACCTCGTTATGTGAAAAAACGTAATTAATATTTCTAGTAACTGAAAGCAAAGAAATTAAGGAAAAATTCAAAGTTAGTAAACGAGGTAGCTAGGCTTCAAAGGGATGTTGTGGGTCCCCCAAAATACTCGTATCCACTAATATTTCTGTCAGCTGGATCGTTGGACATGTATCATCATCATCTTTAATTCCTCGGAACAGCCATCAATTATGCAGTTCCGTGAAGCTAGGGTTTAACTTCATTTCATGCAAGAAGTTCGATGTTCCACCAAGCCTCTCGAACTTGTAACAAATACTTTAAATTTTAAGGAAGCACGTGTCATTCAATCCCGCTATTATACATATATTAATCTTTTAATAAGATAAACCAAATTTAATTATTTCTTTTTTACAAAGTTATAATATGATAGTTGAAAAAAAAAAAAAAAAGAAAGAAGGAAAGAAAATCTCTCTATCTTAATTGGGTTTACGTTAAGTTTTTTGTAACACATGCCGTTCATGTCCACAAGAGTTAATGCATCGCCTAAATAGCATAATTACGGTACATTCCAAAGAGTAACAAAGATGACACTAAGTGCTCATTGCTTTCGGATAAATTATTTCAATAATCTTTAAAGAAATCCAGCTGGCCAGACCGCTTCTTGGCATTCGGCAAAGAAAGGATAAGTGCTTTTGGCGTTGTGCCTGTAGATAGATAAATGAATTGCAACGGAACCACAAGAAAAAATCTATCTAATATTATTTTTTTTCTTTTTCTATTAATGATAAAGTTAATTTAATTTACATACATTATAAATGTAGTTTCAAGTAGTATCCAGCTTGGTATTGATAATCACTTCAAATTCTTAGTGCACGGGGCAGTTTCTATAGGTAAAAAGAAAACATGTAAATTGTAATATTTAAGCGCTAAGACTAACTGACCATCGAGCCAAATACCTCAATTATTATTATTATTATTTTCAATTTCAAGCGTAACAGTGTTATTTTCACTGGTGCTCGTACAAGTGGCAGTGTTATCTTCCGTCATTACTGAATCTCCCCTCCTCCTAAAATAAAATAATTGTCTGGCTCTAATACAAATTGTGGTTTATTAATGTATACGAGATTCAAATTTAATTTAATAGTTTTAATAGTGGATAAATGAGAGGAACATACAACATCATTTACTATAACTAGCCGAGCAATAGGATTTTTTGCGGTGCTTTTAACGACTTCCTTCCTTAGAATGGCAACTTACTTAAAATCAAGCGGAAATTGTACAGAGCTCTCTTAAATTTTGATTTTAGTGTGGATTATCCTTATAAATTTTGAAAGTGTGGTTTTTAATCTTTAAATTTTTATAAATTAATAAATAACTCCCTAAATTAAGAATTATCTCTTAAACTTTGATTTTAATATATAAACGCCCTTCTTAAACTATGGAGTGTATAGGAGAGGTATTTACACACTAAAATCAAACTTTAAGGAGTACTTACATATCAAAATCAAAGTTGAAAAGAGTTATGAGAGTTATTTGATAATTTATGAAAGTTTGGGACCAAAAACCATATTTTAGAAGTTTATAAGGGTAATCCGTATTAAAGACAAAATTTAAGGTGTTATTTACATTTTCTCCTAAAATCAATTATATGGATAGGTTATAGCTATGAAAGAATGAAATTTCCTTTGTCAATCAACTAATTCATTTTTGATATACAGGATCCTTATATAAGATAAGTATAGAGCATACTTTGAATTTCAAAAGAGAATTCAGGCATCTAGACACTTTCTTTCTAGTAAGAGTTATGGGGAAGATGAGTATTTTAGAAGGCCATGAATGTAGAGAACACACAATAATTTATTTTCTAGGAGGCTAAAGTTTACCTCGCATATACATGTTTCTTCCCTTTTATAATGAGAATTAGTACACATACGAACATGTACTAAACATGTGATGAATACAAAGGGTTGTTAAGATTTCTAATAATTTGACAGACAAAGGTTGCTTGATATACACAAAGAAATTAAAGCTGTTACATGGAGTATATTCCTAACACATGATATTAACTTTATTATAAGGCTTCAATGCATCTGACATACAATACAAACTTTATTCTAAAGCTACAATATTCCTTATTAAAGTTGTATGATTCCATTGTCCATAGTTTTTTTTGTGTAGTAGTCACTAGTCCATAAATCATTTGCATATTGGTTCATGCAAGGGTGATAAATTACTCTTAGGAGAGTAATTAGAGTAATCTTTGTTAGGATTTTGGCTATAATCAACAAGATATTTTGCCTCTATCCTATCAATATCCTACTTATGCTGTGATAATGCTTGTATTATTTGTGGAATTGTCTCTTAGCAATCTTTACTATAATCCCATGGTACTTCTGATTCAAAGGGTCTTGGCTAAGTTTCCTTTAGGATTGTGAGATTGGCAATGCATAACTTTTTTTAAGTTTCCTTGTATCAAATATCATCTTCTCTTATGTCATAGATATATCCATCAAGGAAAATGCAACAAGGGATTGGTTGATATTGAAATTGTTCAATCTCAACCCATTATTGTCGTAATTGTACCAGGACCTTTATGTTTGATGCATTAACGCTTGGATTTTCTTAGACACTTTATCAATCCATTCCGATATGACCTGCATCTAAATAAATCAGGTTCTAAACCATCCTAACATTTTTATTAAGTGGGGTAGATGGTTTAGATCTGGAGTTCTCCTAATTCTTTATAAGAATCGGAGCGCTTTTAATGTTGGCTTTTAGATAGCTATGGTGTAATGATGCATTAAGTACCAATAAAACCACTTAAAGTGCTCTAGAAATCGTACTTCTTGATTGAAACTAAAAATATGATGGATGTTTTGGACGTAAACTAAATGGTCTTAAATTCAAAGCTTTGTATAACTTGAACACCTATAATTGATAATCCTAGATTCTTTTCTTTGATTCCTCACCAAATCTATTTCTTGTTGTAATTTCCCTAAACTTGAGAGGTCCTATCTCCCAATATCTCCTCAGTTTATAAGATGGCCCTAGATGATTATACATTGCAATTGAGGAGATTTTAGCTGTATCTTTGGTCAATTGATGTCTCAAGAGGAAATTAGTGATAGAATTCTTTTCCCCTATGATATGTTTGACCTCATAAAAGTACTTTGAGAACCGTTTTGTCACTTTAATGATTGTAGATGTAGAACATTTTTCTACTTGAATTGTAACATCTTAGGGAAAGAACTCATGTCCATTTCTATCTTAAAATGCACTCTCATAAGATGATATTGAAAATTTTGAATGGCATATTTTACTTCAAATATCTCCTTAAATATAGAGCGGTAGTAGATTTTTGAATATTTAAACCTGTTGCTCCTATATCCATAGATTTGTTTTTCCTTTTCTTCTTGCTCTAGGAAAATGACTCCCCAGTACTTGTCACTTGTATTTGTCTGCAAAATTAACTCTCTTTTTGATGGTATCTTCAAAGGTGGACCCTTTAAAGTTTTTTCTTTATAAGTTTAGCTGCCTTCGTTTATTAATCACCTTGTGGTAGGTGATCTATTTTCAACATCTTTGACAGTGCGGTGGTATACTAAGATATTTTGGAATGAAATCCTAAAGATAGCTAATTATCTCTATGAATTGTTGAATTTGTTTAGTGCAAAAATTCCTATTAGGAAATTTTAGTAGTTCTTATGCAATACATGGCTCAAGCTGGTAACAACCACCCTTAATCCCTATGCTAAGACATTCCATTTCACTCTTGGCAATTTTCATCTTCTTTTTTGATTGCATGATCCCATTTGATATTACTATTTCATAGAATTTCTACAGTAATTTTGTGTGGGATTCTTCATTTAGAATAAAAAGGAGAATGTCATTTATATAGATGATGGCACTGCACATAATGGATTGAAATATTTTTATCATTGCTTTTCTAGAACAATGATGGTGCCATCTTAATCCCAAAGTGTAATACTCTCCATTGGTAGTGGTGGTTGGGCATACAAAACCCTATTTTGGGCCTATCCTCGTGATGAATGCCTAACTATCAGAAGCTTGCTTTTAGATTAAACTTTGAGAAAATTCTTGCTTGGACAATATTTAGAATAATGTATTTCTTTTAGGTATAGTAAATTTATCATCCTGAAGAAAATTGTTAAGAGGTTGATAATTGATCACGAGCCTTAGTTTCCTTCAAGATGATTCTACTCACTTATTAACATAGAAGACTTCATAAGGCCACTATGATTCTAATGCCTCAATCAATCCTTGTTGAAGAAGTTCTTGAAACTCTTATTCTATAAGCTGTGCATGTTCAAAATTTATTCTAGAATGACTTGCTTTGATTGGATTGATATCTTCATTCTTCTTAAAATTAAGTTTCACAAAAAATTCCTCATTTTTCCATAATGGATTACCACACTTTTGTAAAAACTCATTGTAATTCTCCACACATGCATATGTCTTTAGTTTCTAAGTGATCTTTGGAATAGACAATCTACTAATTGCATAGAACAATGGGATGTCAATATAAGGTTTGCAATACTTCTTATACTTTATTCTTTCTGGATAGATTTTTAGCTATGGAAGCCTAGGTAGAATATTCACCCTATCATAATGTTTTTATTGGAAGCAGTGATCCTAGGAATGGAGCTATGATACAACATTTAGGAAAGAATTGGATCTTAACCGGTTTGCTTTTCAAATAGACTTTAAATTTTTTATTAGATGTTTTGACAAAGGTTTTGGTGAATGGACTCCATAATTCCTTAGATAATACATCAAGGTTTAGTATATTCTTAATAGCCTTTGTATCAATGAAGATGATTATAGGAATTGGGTAGACATATTTACTTGTGAGAATATGGATGGGGAATGAGGTGTCCATAAGCATGCTCAACATATCCTCCTTTTGCAATGAGTCTTGAATGAAATAAGACTCATCTCTTGAATCTAGCCAATCTAGGCTAGATATTTCAAAATAAACTTGGAGAGAAAACGGTGTTTTATTTGAGATTTCTACATCATATGAAAATAATGACTCAAGTTCATTTTCTTCACTAATTTAAATGCTTATCTTTACGGAAATCTCTTGGATCATCTTTTGTGATCCTTTGTTTGGACATTGTTTGGCATAATGTCTAAACTTGTTACAAAGGAAGCGTAGGGAAGTTTTCTTTCCTTTCTAACTCTTCTTTTGAAAATGCTTCCATTATTTAGTCTTCTCTTTGTTTTTGTTTTGAATTACCTTGTTGTCACAATTCTTTGAAAATGTTTCTTTTTATTAGAGAAGCATGTACAGTCCTTAGTGGAGCTTTTGCATGATTGCTGCGTATAAGGCGGTTTAGGCAAGTGTACTTAGTCAAGTTATAATATAAATAAAATAGATTATGAGTTCGAGTGTTGATTATATGAGGAACCTTACATGGGAGTAATATCTAATTATTTAGTAGTTGTATTACTAAATTATTCTTGTTACCTAATTTATACAATATAAGATTTAATTGAATAATTAAATATTGCAATAATAAACAATTAAAATAAAAGAAGATGAACTTAAATAGAAATAAATAGGAATAATAAAAATAATAGCAATAGAAAGAATAAAAACAAATTAAATTTAGTTAAAGAAGAAAAGCATTTTCCTTAGCAAATCTTTAATGTTGTTTACTACTTAGTTCTAAGTAACTTATTTAAACTCAATCGTTATATTGTATTGTAAGGATTCCTATTATGACATAACCAAACTCACATTTTTGGCTAATTTCTAATCTTAAAACTGTCTTTACCGGAACCATTTTCAAATAGAGAGTTGTTAGATTGCTCAACAATCTTGAATCTTGCTATTAGGTTGCCCTAATCCAAAAAAACCAAACTATTAAACGCTTTAGTCCATCAGTTTTGTCCAATTGTATTAGTCAGTCATATTTTATGCTCTCATGAACTCTATAATAGACTTTAGTAATAACTCAATAATTAGTATATTGACTTAAAGCAAATAATAAAAATAATACAATTAGATTACAATAAGCAAAAGCATAGCTTGAATTTCATTAATAATAAAAATCACCTTAGAACATAGTGTTCAAGAACGATTTACTAAGAAATTAAAATAATGACATAATAAGTAAAAAGAAAGAATAAAGAAGTCCCCTTGTAATTCTTTACCTTATTAACTGTTACTCTAAAGAGGCTCTCCTTGCAAACAAAGGCCTAACCATCTATTTATAAGGAATTGACCTAGATTTGCGAAGAACACCTAACAAAAATAAAAGATTTGAAAGCTATTGTAAGTCCACGGGTTAGGTATACGATTGTGATGTTTGGGCGTGTACTTACACTTTCTCTAAAATCTTCAAAATTCAATAAAATTAAATGATCGGAGGAACATGGGCATGAACCATGACCATCATCTTCAATAGTATTGTTTTCCTAGACTTTGTTTCTTGCTCAAAATTCTTCTGTTTGAATCCTTGGTCAATGCTTTTATCTAAATAATCTCCAAAATTTGATAAAAACCCTTAAAAATTCATCAAATGGCTCTCCAAAATCCTTGAAAATGAAAATTAAACGAATTAAACTCAAAATATTATAAAATTAACTAGATTAATATCCAAAATAATACGAAATAACTATATAATATGCATGCTAATTTCACATTATCATTGCACTTGATAAACAATTCAACCTTTTGTACGTCTTGTTAAGAATTTTACTACCTTGAATGTAGTCTTTGATGATTTTCCTTTTTCTACACATATCTTCTATGATAAAATGTAGGATTTGTTGTATATGGAGGTGTACAAGCATATTAAACGGGCCAACCCAACTTGGCTTATGGGTTAAACAAGTTGGGCTCATTTGGTCTGTTTTTAAATTGGACAAAAAACCTTAGCCCTAACCCATTTAAAAAATAGGTTAAATGGGCCGATCCGCGGGCTAAAAGCATAAATGTATTAAATGGGCTAACCTAAATAGATCTACTTTAGCCTACGAGTTAAACAGGCTAGGCTCATTTAACTCGCTTTTAAACAGGCTAAAAAACCTTGGCCCAAACCCATTTAAAAAGTGGGTTAAACGGGCCCACTCGTGGCATAAAGCCTATTTGCACACCTCTAGTTGTATATCTCTAATGGGAACATCAATGGATCTCTAATTTCTTGACTTAAGGATCCTTTCTATCCCTCAGGCCAATGGTTTTAGCATAGAAGATAAGAATATCAGCTTAATAGAGTGATTAGCTCCAAGTTAATAAATTAACTAGACCATTTTTTTGTAATGCAAGTTTAGATCCTTTCTTTTGAAGGAGGACCACTTTCGTTCAAAAAACTCCTTTCTTTTGATTTCTTTGCAACCCTTAAGACTCCTTATTAGGAATAGATGCAATCTCTAAATGGTTTGATTAAAATCAATCTAATTTTGGATGGTGAGCTGGTCTCTCTTAGATATAATACTCCACTAATCTTTAAGGATGCCAATAAACCTGGAGACAAATTCTATAAGATTTCAATATGAATAGGTTTGAGGTATTGACCTGATCGTTAACTATAAATGAAAGTCATTCGGGCCACTAGAAATAAGGAATGTCATCAACGGTATACATTAATAGCTTGCTCACTTTACTGAATGGAATGAGGAAGGAATGTAACAAGAGTGTAATACTTATTACTTTATTTAGTTAGATAAATAAACAACTTAAGAATAGATACGTAATAAAATTTTAATGACTAAATTACTCTTGATTCATTTTCTTTCTCAAGTAATTTTAAAGTAATTAGTAGTGGTGGTGGAAATCGACTATAGGGGCGGAGACGGTAGTAATGGTCGACGACGATGGTGGTGGCGATGGCAGTGGTCGATGGTAGTGGTAGTAGTTGGGGTAATGACTTTGAGGGGGGTAGGGGTAATTGTGGTAGTGGTGACTACAGTAATGATGATGATGATAACGGTGGTTAGAGGTGGTGGTAGAGGTGGGTAGTGGTGGCGATGGTGGCGACAGCGGTAGCAGCGGTGATGATGATGGGTGATGGTGGTGGCAGTAAAGTGATGGTGGTGACAGAAGTGTGATGGTAATGATGGTTGGTGGTGATAGTAGCGATGACGATAGGTAGTGGTGGTTAGTAGTAGTGGCGGCAGTAGTAGTGGCGGCAGTAGTAGTGGCGATGGCGGTAATAGTGGGCGATAGTAACAATCAGTAGTGGCAATGGCATAGTAGTCATCGTTAAATTAATATGAGATTATTTTTGGAAAAAATGTGAAATTTTATGAGGAATCGTGATTTTTTGCTTGAATCAAGGAATCCCTATTACTTGATTTCACATAATAGAGATTCCTAAGGAATTGTGATTCGAAGACAAAAAACCAAGTGAACGTTGTAATAAGGAATAAGAGGGGAATTGAATTCTAATTCCCTTTAAGTGAACGAGACATAAAGTTCCTTTGGATGGTTATCTTTTTATGGTTGTTGGTCTAAGATCAGATGTTTCAGATCTTATCTCCTCATCATCATTACTGCTAACCATTAAGATTAGTGAAATTTCAATAGATGCTTAAGGGGGTTTCATGGCTAGAAGAATATTGGCTTTCCTCACTTGAGTCTGACTCATAACTGGAGTCTGAATCGGACCCAACTATTGAAAGGTTATCAATTGACCCTATTTCTTCTTCAATAGAATCTCTCATCTCCAAAGAAGTATTGAGTATAACACTCTTTACACTTTGTTCATTATCTAAGTGAATTAATGGAACCTCGTCAACTGTTTGTTCTTGGTATTTTTTGAGAAAGGCCTTTATAAGATCATTTTCTTCCTTTTTCTTAACCATATAAGATCCTAGAATTAGTCTCGAATCATGCATGTCACCATCACTTCCCAGCTTCTAAGTATCATAGTGATCTTTCATTGGTGAAGAATGTTCAAAACCAAAGCTAGCTTTGACTTTTCCTTTCCTTCTTTTAGCTGACTCCATATCTTTAATTCGGTTCCTCAATGGCACAATACTCTTCTTAGAATACCTTTGGCTTCCTTTTGATATTGAGATGGTGGTCTTATGAGGTTTCCACATCCCAGTAGTCATGAAGGGATCAAATCTAGAAGATAGTCTCCTTTGTTCAACTTCTAAAATTTTGATCCATGCCTTCAATTTTCTAATTTCTTCTTCCTTTTTGTTCTACAAATCCATTTAAGGTAAGTCTTATATGAGATACATCTCTTCTAACTTTATTTAATCGTTTATAGAGGATTGCAATCAACTTTGGGGAGTCATCTACTTTCCTTTCAATAGTAGACAATCTCTACTATATATCTTCTACATTTTATCCTATCTTCCTTAGCATCTTATTTTGTGCTAAGGCATTATTAGCTTGCCAATTTAGTACAACAATTCTTTTTCTTCCCTTGAGCATCCCCTTAGTGAGATCTCTTATCTTAGGGACATGACAATAGCCCTATATTTGGCATTTTTGTAAAGGGGAAAAATTCTTATCTTCATCATGAAAAAGGGCTTATAAACTTCATTTCCTTTGGAAGATGATGTAGCCTCATCCTCTCGTTGATTTACTTCTTTTAAGGAATTTTGGATTAAGTTGTCTAGATATTCCTTAATTACGCTATCCTTTGAAGTGGATGAATTGGTATTTGAACTTTCAAGGGTCATTTTTGGCTCTTTTGAGGATGAAGCATCATTTTCTCTCTTTTTTTTTTTTAGGAGGGAATAGGTCCTTTAGGACCCATTTTTTGTTAGAATGTAGATCTCCTTTTTTGTGATGTTACGTTTCCTACTTAAGAGGTTTTAGTGACAAATTTGTCTTTGCTTGATGGGGTTTAAGCCTGATATCAATCCTTTCTAGTCTCTGGTAAATATCATATAAAGACTACTTTGATAGTTGAGAACCATCTTTCTTTTTCCCTAGGGGATCCTTTCTATTCTTAGATGGAGGTTGATTTCTTCTAGATCTCCATATGAGACCATATATTATCATTACCATAGTCTTCACCAAGAGGTCTTATGGTCATATCACCTTCTTGATAACTATTCTAATAGTTAAAAGAAGATTTCTTTTTCCTATTAAAACTTTCCTAGCAATCATTTGGGAAATTATTACTAACATGGCAATAATTACATTGATATTCAGCATCAAAATAACAATGGCCATTAAAGAGATCCTTCAAATAATAAGTAGGTCTTCCTTGGTCATTCAAGTGCTTGATAATTTGCTAGAGCATCTTATCAGGTTTAGTTTTGAAGCTATAATCTAGTTAGATCATAAAGATAGTAGGGAAGATTGAAGGTGTTGAGTTCTCCTTTTGCTACCCTTTATCAAATGTGATGGAAAAAGTCCCATCACTTCTTTTGGTAAAAATAGGATTTGATGATTAGATAGGTACTGAATTCTACTAATGCAATTCGTAATTTGTAACCTAGCTATCTGGCAAGAGCTTTATTAACTCTTCCCTCTTTAGTTGCTTAAGCACATGCTTATATGCAGGTGTATGGGTTGTGTCCATTAAGATGATCAATGCATCTCTTCCTTTATCCAACAATGCTAGGTCCAATTGATGATTTTGGACTCTATACACCATTTGATAGTATAGAGTGGCGGCTATCGCATTTGGAGTCATGGTGCCCCTATTATTTAGACTTGAACCTTTAAGGATATAAGAAACTTTGGATCTACTTAAGCAATATTGAAGTTTAGAAACAATGTAGCAATAATTGTTCTAGCATTAAGTGCAGTCTCGATTATACCATTGCATGCTTATTGGTATTACAAGTACCTAGTATCCAATAGTGCCATTTTGGCTACTACTGACAATCCTTTTCTCCCATGGTAGGCTAAAACTAACCTTATTTCTCTAAAATAGAGATGTGTATACTTCTATGATAACCACCATCTAGGGAGTTTAGAAGGAATCTAGAGAGTCACTAGGTGCTCCTTTTTGGTAGCTAGGACATGGTATTGGTCAAAACGAGTAAACTAAATATACTCCTTAACCTGTTTGGACCTGGATTTCATTAGGGATTTGAGAGATATGGCTCTTGAGGGTCTTGCAAAGGTAAAGTTTGGGTTTATAAGAGGCAAAAGGATACCATCTATTTTTTCTTATTCATTGAGATATGAAACTTTATATAAATAATTATCTTACTAGCATTGGATGTCTTGAATGGTATATCATGGCTAAATGGTGCTAATATTTTTTATGAACTTGGGGTGAGTATATCAACGGTAGGAGAGTTATTTTAACTGGTATTGGTTTGGTAGTAATGTTATCTTCCATCATTATACTAACTATAAGAATTGGTTACCATCATTGCCTCGTTAGTAAACTATGGTACCTTGCCTCACAAGTAACTTTTGTTTTTATTTTTATTTCAAATAGAATAAAAACTATTAAAAATTGATTCTAAATTGATTACAATTTTTAAAAACCTTGGCATAATACATGATAATAAATGTCAACAACATGGAATAACACATACTAATCAAGAAAATAAGAAAGTTTAGAATAAACACTCTCTACCATAAATGGTTGGAATAAAATGCTTATATAATTTGTTCAACATGAAACTGATAAGAAAAAAATAATACTATTTAGCTTCACTACAACTATATATATAGTTAAATGGAGTATTACGAAACAATACTCTATTACATGATCGAAAAGTAGGGATTTTCTTCCCTATCATAATATTCCCATGAATCGCAGTTCATTGACTTGTGTAACCCAATGGGTTATTTAAGGCATCGCAACAATTGGATATTCCCTAACCCCATAGCTCTATTAACTTAGAATTATATAAGTTGCCCAAAGTTACTTGAAAAATTAGTATACAATTACTTTTACACTTAAAAAGAAGTAATTGCTATTTTTTAAACCAAGAATCTAATAATATTTCATCCAATTCACTCATCGAGCGATTTGAATGAAGTAATGCATGTAGTAACTTTTTATAGAGAACCAAGCTTCGTTTGGATCCCATTATTAGGAGATCCAAACCAAAGTATTCCCAGAGAAAACTAACCCCTAGGATTTGAAGGGATTTTGGTGACTTTGAGGAGGCAATCTAAACCAAGCATTGCTGAAAGCAAATTGTTTGCTAGGGTCTCAGTTCGAGGGAAATCCATAGGAAGTGATCAAGGGATTTGAACGAACTAGAGAAAATCTAGCCGTCTCAATGTCTCATTAAGTGTTCATGCAGCCTATCATTGAGCGGATGAATTTCCTTTGATGCCCTATAATTTAGGGGTAGGTATAGTTTAGTTCAGTACGGTTTACCTTTTTTTATTGAATCGAACCTAATATAATGGTTCGGTTTTTTTATTGAAGTCAAACCTAACCATACGGTTTAGTTCATAAATTTTTCAAACCAAATTAAAATCGGTTCATCTACGGTTCGAACTGTTTATGTCAAATTTTCAATAAATATTTTTATTTTTAATAGATATGAAATTTCAAATGGAACTTACTCAACTTAATTTTAATAATTGATACATAATTACAATAAAAAATAATAAGATATGAAAAATTTAATGAAATTTATGAAGATTGATGGAAAAAATATAAAAAAGTATAAAATAATTATATAAATTTTTTCATTTAATTAAATAGTTTAGTTCGATTTTAAATAGTATAGATCGATTTGCTTCTCCAAATTGAATTATAAACCATTTATATACAATCAAACCTAACTGTAAACTAAACGATTCATAAAAAAATCGATTTTTCGGTTCGGTTTATGGTTCGATTCACGATTTTTGGTTTTTTTGCCTAACCCTACTGTTCATACATCGACTTAGGCATATATCAAGCAATTAATTGATCCATTCCAAGTGCTATTAACTTTTTCCTTTCTTTTTTTATCTTATTCTTATATTCATTTAACACATTATTCTTAAATTGCAATTCTATTTAATGAATGCTGTAGACACCTAATTTTTGCCCCTCTGTAGTCTTAATTTTTTTTTTTTTTACAAAAAGGGTCCTAATTAAAAAAAAAAGTAAAAAAAGTAAAAATATATAAAAATTAATAAAAGATAAAAATAATAAAAATTAACAAATGATGAAAATACCAAAAAAAAAATAAGAAAAGAAAAAAATTATAAAAATTTCGTAGATTTTTAGGAAGTGACTTATAATTAGGGATAAATAGTTTTAGTTTTAGCTTAGTACAAATAATTATTTTAGAGAATCGCGTAGTTAAAGTACAATTTAATTGCACTAAAAATTAAGACATAGGCCAACGGTCTAACGGATAAGCATCTAAACATGGGAATTGGATTGGTTTAAAGTTATGAGTTCGAATCTCATTAGGTGTGTATGTGTCGTTTTATTCTTCTTCCTTCAATTTTTTCGGTTGAACGTACGAGATTTAAATCTAATTTATAAAATCTTATCGAATTTTTTGATAATTAATATGATAAAGATTTGTGATGATCAAATCTAATTTAATTTTTATCAAATTGGATTTGAATTGTTATAAAATGTTTAAATCTAGTTTGATTTTTATCAAATTGGGTTTAAATCAATGTAAATGATTTGATTTTCACTAGATCGGATTCGTGTCAATATGAAAGATTCGATTGGATCTATTTTGTTTCGAGCTTTATAAATAAAATTGCATAATCAACACAGAAAAAAGAAGACACACACACACCATCGTCTAAATTATGTACACAACCAAGCCACTATCCTCTCACGTTCCACTATCATTCACAGCTTGTAACCAACACCAAACTACAACAGTACACATTTATCAGATCAAGCGACCCCAGACGTCCAACGTCTCTCGCATGCCATTGTTTCGCTGTACTTGACACAACATTCTGCCCCTTGACACATACTTGAAGCATTGCATTGCACATCGCGACTCATGCCCCTCACTGATCACACCATGTTCAACAAATACAATACCCAAACGAGCTCTATGCCAAGTCGCTGTCGACAACTAAAGACTCGAACTTCCAGCGCATGAACCATTCCTTTACGCACGGCCGCACTGCTACTACTCTTCGACTGTACTCCATGCCATAGTCAGTCTATCCATGATAGTACAATATAACGTGCAAACGACAACACTAGTTCTTCCACTACTGCACCACGCCACACGCTAACAATCACTACTGCTAACTACAATGCTGTAGCAGACTCAACTATTAACCCCAACGATAACACGTCCGAGCACTGTCCAACTTTGCTGCACTGCAACTTCGATCAGTCCGCATGTCCACTGCAGTACTTACCTGACTATAACTGCCTGTCTGAGTAGCAAACTTCAATCCTCATCGACAATTACACGCCTAACAACACGTAGCCATCCATCCATGATAGAATGTTGCAGTACGTGTGACAACACTATTGCGGTACACCATAATCACTGACCAATTCCTTGACGAACGTGCAATCACCATCTATGTTGCTATGTTCATCCTCTTGCTGACGATCAGACGGGGTCTTGAAGAGCAGTACGCCCCTTGATCCTTCAACAACAATCAGGTTTGGTTTAACTTTTTTTTATTATTTATTTATTATATTATATTCTTACATGGTATATATAGATATGTAGATAAAACATGATATGTTTTTAGTATTAGTTTTCTAATGTTATTTAGATTAGATAAAGATTTAAGTAAATGGTAATTTAATCACAGGTAGCTATATAGGGACGTGAACATTAGATTAGGAATTGTTAAGATTGGTTTTTATTATATGTAGATCATTATATTTTATTAGTTAGTATAATACAATATATGGACATGTCGGTATAGGTTTTTCCTTATATAACTATATTATATGGAATTATTTTGGTTTTGATAGATAGTTATATGCATTAGCTTAGGGATTGTTAGGATTGGTTTTTTTCTTAGGATTAGGTCTTGTTTAAGGATTCATCACATAGAAAATCCTTTTCCTTTAAATAAAGATTAATAAAAGATCCTAAAAAAATAAAATAAAATAGAATTTTTAGAGAAGCTTTTATAAAACAATGACACTCTAGAGTTAAGACCTTTTTAGATTTTTTTTAAATAAACCAAATCAATTAAAATGTAAATCCGATCGATTTTTTAAGAATTAAAATCAACCAATGCACTAAAGGTTTTCGAAAAGAACTATAATCGTCGGATCTCGGCTAGCAGGTACATAGGCACCTTCGAGGCGATGATAAAATCTATAGAAATTTAGGTTCTTTTTTCTTTGATTTTTTATTTATTTATTTTTTCTTTTAAAATATTATAATTAAAAAAGTAATCCTAATTTTGGTAAATAGATAGTGGTACTCGTTAGGGTTTAATAGGTTAGCTCTCGAATTCAAAACCTTTTGGTTCTTCGTTCAAATTGAAATAAAAAATCGGTAGCCGAATCGTAATCAATCTACCCAATTGATTACGATTTCTTTTTCTTTTCTCGACTTCAGTTGAGTGGTAACTCCAAAATTTTTTTTAAGTGAAAAACTAGAATTTCCTAATTTTTTTAATAGAGAAAATTAATACCGAATGGGTTAGGGTTTAGTATTAATTGGAAATGAGAAATTAATTTTAAATAATAGGAAATTGAAAAATCAGGCTCGATAATTTGGCGACTCCACTAGGGACGCTAGAGGGTTAACTATTAGAAGTTATCGATAATAGGATTATTTTTTTCAAAAAATAAAATAAAATAAAATAAAAAGATGAAATAATAATAAAAAAAGAACTTAGATATGTTATTTTATGTATTTGTTTATTTTATTTCTTTTTACTAACATCTTTTTTTTTTTTGTTACAATTTATTTAAGAGGGTAGTTTTAGGGGTTTACTTTTATTCTATTTTTCTACATCATAAATGTATGGTAGATATGATCAAAATCAGGCCGTCTTAGGATCTTAGAAGAGAGACCATTGTGTAAGCTTTGGATGTTGTGGGGCAACTACTTTTCGAGGCCAATTAGGCTACCTCACTTAAGTTCACATGCGATCATAGAATCATTACTTTGAAAAAACGTGGTAGTTGCAGAAATTGAGGACCTTTAGAACCCACCCTTTGCATCACATGAAAACATTGTTTTTAAAAAAAAATAATCATAAGAATCGATGATGTGGTAAACTTAAATGGACAAGGACAATTGTGAAGTTGCAGTTGTAATATTTCTCCGTAAATAATTTGTAATAATTCTATGTAAAGTTTGGATTAGGTGATGATTGTAATTTTGATTTTTTTTTTACATAACTATGGCTAGATCAAGTCAGGGGGTTTCCAAACAAATCTACGTCTACCCACTTCATTAGTCTTAAAAGATACTTTAGATATGATTTTAACTTTTTAGCCTAAATAAGTAAGAATTTATTAGGAACAAGATTAGGCTCATCTTGTCTCTATAGGAGAGCTCTATAAATATTACCTTAGTGCAGGCCTTCGTACATTTATGGGAGCTTGAATCTATCGCTTTTTTTTTTTTTTGCCTACATCAGTTGAGCCCAACCCTCACGGTGTAAATAGAAAACAAAAAATAAAAATAAAAATAAAAAAGGAAACAAAACGAAAAGAATCAAACTTGTAAAATAATAGGTAGTTATGATTTTGCCTAGTATTCTACCAACCAGAAATATTCATTCTTTTAGGTAAATTTAACATTTTGCAAATACCCTTCTTCATTTGGAATAAATAAGATTTACATATTTTATTTGTTTAGTCTTTTATTTTTCAAAATTCCTCGCTTGTAAATAGACCCTCAATAACGATAAATTGTATAGGTTTGTATATAGAATTCTATAAATGCAATCATCCGTAATCATCCATTTACAATCCCATCACTTGGGCTCTGTAACATAAAAGCCTTAACTTTTTCTCTCTCTCTCTCTTTCTTTAAAAAAAAAAAGAAAAAAAGAAATTTGCTAACAGTTACAGATCCTTACAAGACTCGGGACAAACACAATCACTTAGCCTGTTAAGGCAGTTAACTTAAATAGATCTACTTGGCTTGAGAAAATAACTAACTAGACCTGAACCTTAGCCCATCAAGATGATTCAACCAACTCAAAGCCCCTGAGCTATCGAGTCCAAACAAGAATCAAGTCAAAACATGAGACTGTGAAATACTATCCTGAGCTTGATCCTCGGTACAAACAAAAAGGGTAATTCATTAGTCCCTTCCACTTCAAAACTTGTCAGTTCTATCCCATTCAAACTCTAAAGAACCTAACCCAAAATTACATATAGAAGCTTAAGGGCATTAAGACCTATAAGTCTAAGACATCGGGCATTTAGTCTTTGAAATTTCACAACTGAGGCATGTTCTAAGGAATTGGGGAATAAGGTCAATACCCTAAGGTCAATCAATCCCTATATAAGGAATTGGTAACTCGCTTTTAAAAAGTTTTGAATGAAAAGAGGTGAGCTATATCCTATACACTAACCCTTAAACACTTTGAGAGTTAAGAGACATTATGGTGAGGATATTTTTGACTCATTCCTTAAAGGAGGTCCATTTTGAATTTGATACACAGACCGGAATGAAGTTAGGCATTCATTTTCAAATCCCAAACACAATTATCCCTTGTTAACCCCGTTGATCTCTTTTAGAGTCATTTCAAATGTAAACCATGTTAAGAACTACCCTATAGTAGGGCAATTCGAAGGGTAGGGTCATTAATTAGGAGAGAAGGATAAAACTGATTTGTGCTTACTTTAGTAATAACAATTGAAGGATAATTTTTGTTTTCAATAAATTGTTCCCTTTAAAGAAGAGCTAATACTTTTATAAATGCTTCAAGGGTCACACATACCTTATCCAAGCCCATATACTTTGAACCTATGGATTTAGGGCCTTAATTCATTTGGAGACAAAAAATCAACAAAAGAGATAGTTATTTTTGGGGAAAGGAAAGAAAAGAAAAGAAGAAAAAAGAAAAAAAAAAGAAAAAGGAAAATGAAGAAATACCCAAATATCGGGCTTGAGAAAATCCTTAACCAAAGAAGGCCCAAGTTACTCTAAAAACACAAGGCCTTAAATCGCATCTCCAGCCAAAAACACAAAACCTCATATTATAATCACGTTCTTAACCACAAACCAAAAACTCCATATTCAATTCAAAATCATACTCCAAATCATGAACATAAACCCTTTCTATCTGCTCAAATTCTTAAACACAAGACCTCCCCACCCACAATACCTCTTTACTCAAAACTCTTTTAATTTTGAAGAATAATTTATGTAAGATAAAAATTATTTTTAAAACTAGGGCAAGCACACATCTAGTTTATTCCTAAGGGTTTTTGACTTATACACCCGGGTTGGATGAAAGTACTTCTTTCAAAGTAGGCCTTCTCTTTAATCCCTTTTGAAACCATTTGACCAAAAGCCAAATTTACAATACTAAACCCAAAAAGACTTAACAGATCGATCAGAGCGTATCACTTGCAAATTGGACCGTAATTTTTGGAATAGTAATCAAGAGCGATGTTTAAACCAAGAGTACATAAGGAAGTCCTCTTCGACTAGGTTAATTGTGAGTTACCTTTTCCTTACAAAATGAATGTTTAAGGCCTATCTAAGAAGCTCATTGTCTAGGTTACAAACTAAGGTGCATATGAGATACCCTACAAGATTATAGCGTTTGCCTTTTAAATAGGAATTTGTATCCATTAGCAAACTTTCAAGGAAAAAGAAGGAAAAAAGAAAATGAAAAGACATGAAAAGGAGAGAGAGAAAGTGGAGGCTTGTTGCAAGTTTTTCCATTCATTTTCCAATCCATCTCATCAAATTCTTCGAATCAAGAGTTTTTTTCAAGTAGTCTATGTTCCTCAGTCTTACTTTCAACTGTCATACAAAGTTTAAGAGAGTCTAAAGGGTGCTTACCCTTTATCTATTTTCCTAAGGATATAGCCAAATCATAGAGCGCTATTCCTATCCATATCTCCTTTAGCACTTCTGCTAGCTCATGGAAGCGTTATTTAGATTCATTTAAGGATCTAGCCAACTCGTAGAGCGCAGTCCTAATCCAAAGTTTCTTAAGCTTCTGGCTGGCTCCTAAAACACAATCCCAATTTATAATCTCTTAGGGAGCTAGCTAGCTCGTAGAGCATAGTCCCAATCCAGAGTTTCTTAGACTCCCAATCGTCCGACTCATAGAATGTTACCAGACTCAAAATTTCTTCAAGGGATTTAGCAAGCTCAGGAAGCACTAGCCCAATTCAAGTTTCCTTATCTTCAGGTCTTAGCTCAAAGGGCACTTTGACCGCCTTAGTTAGTCAGCTCATTAGGGTATGATCAAGTTTCTTTATCTTTAGGTCATAATTAGCTCAAAGGGCGCTTTGATTGCCTTGGTTAGTCAGCTTATCAGGGTACGACCAAGTTTTCTTATCTTTAGGTCTTAGCCAGCTCAAAGGGCGCTTTGACTGCCTTGGTTAATCGGCTCATCAAGGTACAACCAAGTTTTCTCATCTTTAGGTCTTAACCAACTCAAAGGGTGCTTTGACCGCCTTAGTTAGTCAGCTAATTAGGGCACGACCAAGCTTTTTCATCTTTAGGTCTTAGCCAGCTCAAAGGGTGCTTTAATCGCCTTGGTTAGTCGGCTCATTAGGGCACGGCCAAGTTTCCTCATTCTTTAGGTCTTAGCTAGCTTAAAGGGTACTTTGGCCGCCTTGGTTAGTTAGCTCATTAAGGCATGACCAAGTTTCCTCATCTTTAGGTCTTAGCTAGTTTAATGAGTGTTTTGATCGCCTTGGTTAGTCAACTCATTAGGGCACGACCAAATTTCTTCATTTTATAGGTCTTAGCCAGCTCAAAGGGCGCTTTGACTGCCTTGGTTAGTTAGCTCATTAGGGCACGACCAAAGTTCTTCGTTCTTTAGGTCTTAGCCGGCTCATAGGGCGCTTTGACCACCTTGGTTAGTTAGCTCATTAGGGTACGACCAAGTTTCTTCATTCTTTAAGTCTTAGCTAGCTCAAGGAGAGCTTTGACCACCTTGGTTAGTCAGCTCATTAGGGTACGACTAAATTTCTTCGTTCTTTAGGTCTTAGCCAGCTCAAAGAGCGTTTTGACCGCCTTAGTTAGTCAGCTCATTAGGGTACGACCAAGTTCTTATTATTCTTTTTAAGGATTCTCGCTAGCTCACAAAGGCGCTATCCTCGCTATTTTTTGTTTCAAACTAATCATCGTCAAATGACTTAACGTTCCTTAGGATAGAGTTTTATTCTGAGGCAAAAAACGGTGTCTCTTTTATCTTTGTGGCAAAGTTTTACTCAAACTTCACTACAAAGAGAGGCAATTGTAAACACTTAATTTTTGCCCCTCTATAGTCTTAATTTTTTATTTCTTTTACAAAAAGGGTCCTAATTCAAAAAATAAAAACAAAAAAAAATAAAAATTAATAAAAGATAAAAATAATAAAAATTAACAAATGATGAAAATACCAAAAAAAAAAAAAATAAGAAAAGAAAAAATTATAAAAATTTCGTAGATTTTTAAGAAGTAACTTATAATTAGGGACAAATAGTTTTAGTTTTAGCTTTAGCTTAATACAAATAATTATTTTAGGGAATCGAATAGTTAAAATACAATTTAATTGCACTAAAAATTAAGGCATAGGCGAATGGCCTAATGAATAAGCATCTAAACATAGGAATTGGATTGGCTTGAAGTCACGAGTTTGAATCTCACTAGGTGTGTATGTGTCGTTTTATTCTTCTTCTTTTCATTTTTCCAGTTGAGCATACGAGATTCAAATCTAACTTGTAAAATCTTATCGAATTTTTTGATAATTAATATGATAAAGATTTGTAAGGATCAAATCTAATTTGATTTTTATCAAATCAGGTTTAAATCAATGTAAATGATTTGATTTTCACTAGATTGGATTTGTGTCGATACGAAAGATTGGATTGGATTGGATCTATTTTGTTTTGAGCTTTATAAATAGAATTGCACAATCAACACAGAAAAAAGAAGACACACATACACCATCGTCTAAATTACGTACACAACCAAGCCACTATCCTCTTACGTTCCACTATCATTCACGGCCTACAACCAATACCAAACCGCAACAGCATACACGAATCAAATCAAGCGACCCTAGACGTCCAACGTCTCTTGTACGCTATTGTTCCATTGCACTTGACACAACATTCCGCCCCTTAACATACACCTGAAGCACTACATTGCATGTTACAACTTACGCCCCTCACTGATCACACCACGATCAACAAATACAACACCCAAACCAGCTCCACGCCGAGCCGCTATCGACAACTAAAGACTCAAACTTCCAGTGCACGAACCATTCCTTTACATACGACCGCACTGTCGCTACTCTTCGACTGCACTCCACGCCATAGTCAATCCATCCACGATACTACAGTACAACGTGCACACGACAACACTAGTTCTTCTACTACTGCACTACACCGTACGCTAACAATCACTACCACTCACTACAACACTGCAGTTGACTCAATTGTTAAGCCCAACGATAGCACGTTTGAGCACTGTCTAACTTTGCTGCGCTACAACTTTGATCAGTTCGCACGTCTATTGTAGTACTTGCTCGACCACAGCTAGACGTTTGCGTAGCAAACTTCAATCCTCATCGACAATTACACGTCCAACAACACATAGCCACCCATTCGTAACAGAACGTTGCAGTGCACATGACAATACCATTGCAGCACACCATAATCACCGACCAATTCCCCGATGAATGTGTGATCACCATCTACGTTGCTATATTCACCCTCTTGCTAACAATTAGACGGGGTCTTGAAGAGTAGCACATCCCTTGATCCTTCAACAACAATTAGGTTTAGTTCAACTTTTTTTTTATTATTTTATTATTTATTTATTATACTATATTGTATTGTATTATATTATATTCTTACATGGTATATATAGATATGTGGATAGAATAGGATATGTTTTTAGTATTAGTTTTCTAATGTTATTTAGATTAGATAAAGATTTAAGTAAATGGTTATTTAATCGCAGGTATCTAGATAGGGACGTGAACATTAGATTAGGAATTGTTAAGATTGGTTTTTATTATATGTAGATCGTTATATTTTATTAGTTAGTATAATATAATATATGGACATGTTAGTATAGGTTTTTCTTATATAAGTATATTATATGGAATTATTTTGGTTTTGGTAGTTATATGCATTAGCTTAGGGATTGTTAGGATTAGGTTTTATTTAAGGATTCATCACATAGAAAATCCTTTTCCTTTAAATAAAGATTAATAAAAGATCCTAAAAAAAAAATAAAATAGAATTTTTAGAGAAGTTTTTATAAAATAATGACACTTTAGAGTTAAAACTCTTTTAGATAATTTTTTAAATAAACCAAATCAATTAAAACCTAAATCTAATCAATTTTTTAAGAATTAAAATCAACCAATGCACTAAAGGTTTTCAGAAAGAATTACGATCGTCTAATCTTGACTAGCGGATACGTAAGTATCTTCGGGGCGACGATAAAATCTGTAGAGACTTAGTTTTTTTTTTTTCTTTGATTTTTTCTTTATTTTTTTTCTTTTAAAATATTATAATTAGAAGAGTAATCCTAATTTCGGTAAATAGATAGTGATACTTGTTAAGGTTTAATAGGTTAGCCCTCGAACTCGGAACCCTTTGGTTTTTCATTGAAATTGAAATCAAAGACCAGTAGTCGAATCGTAATCAATCTACCCAATTGATTACGGTTTCTTTTTCTTTTCTCGACTTCGGTTGAGTGACGACTTCAAATTTTTTTCTAAGTGAAAAACTGGAATTTTCCAATTTCTTTAGTCAAGAATTAATATCAAATGGATTAGGGTTTAGTATTAATTAGAAATGAAAAATTAATTTTATATAATAGAAAACTGAAAAATCAGGCTTGACAAAAGTATGTAGTGCTAAAGTAAACTTTTATTTACGATTTATAAAAAGCACTAATACATTTAATTTTTCTTGGGTGATATCATTTATATATCCAATCAAGTCTAAGAATTTGAATAAAATAGTTTAAAGACTATTTAAAAGGTCACTGGTAATTTGTTGAAAATAGAAGTAGTGAAACTTGATATTAGAATTTGGGATTGATTTTCTTTCTCCCTTTCTCCTTATTTTGTGTTATATTTATTGGTTATCTTCCTTACTTAGACTCCCAGCTTGCATTTTATTATGTATTTTTGTATGCCTATTATTCCTAGCCTACTTTGCCTAATTCTGTGTGCCATTGTAATTCACCATGTTCACTTGAGATTGCAAGTTGGTGTTAAAGAAAAAATAGTGTGTGTGTGTGTGGATTCATCACCAGCTGTGCACATACCTTATAAGGGATAAGAACAAGGTTGGCGATTTGACTTTGGAACGACCAAACCTAGGTATCTTTACTAGATATTACTAGTATTATAGTATGTGCGAGTGCTTTCCCGTCGAAATGTGCAAGAAACGCAAAATTCCTATACTGTCCTCTCATCATGAACTCTACACCTTTTCTTCATAAAAATGGTAAAAAAATGAAGGGCGATATTAAGCCATTTTCCACTATAAGATCAATTATGGTCTCTCTCTGCGTAGAGGAATTACATCTCCGCTATAGTATTCAATAAGTTTCCTTACTTGGGTATCAAAATTTGGTGAAGTCGTCCATTTCGGGTCTTTTAATTTCTACAGATTCACTAAATCTGATGAGCTGGGATTGCTTTATCTCGTACACGTCAACCTAACCCTCTTGAAACGTTTGTCCACCATGGCAAAAAGAATGCAAAATTCATTAGTTTATCGATATTAAACTAATGATTATGCTAAGTTACGATATAAAGCAATACTCTGGTTTTCAGTGACACAATGGGTAAAACCGAGAACAAAACTTTCATCAAGGTTATAATTCTTTTTTTTTTTTTTCTCTTTTAACTACTATATACTATAAATGTAAATAGGAGTAACCAAACTTGATTTATTCTATTGGAAGACTAGTAAACTTGCTAATTGCTAGTTTTCATTAAACTGCAACTATCTTGAAACATTAATTTTATATATGGCTTTGTAGATATAAAGAAAGATGTTTGATATTATTAGAAACAACCTGAAAACCCAAAGATTTGATATTTTCGATCAACAAATTTGGGGGTCTAAAATTAGGCAATTCTTCCTACTTAGACTCCGTCATATGTCCACGGGTATCTCATAAGCCCATGAAACTAATCAATTCATAGTAGGAATCACAATCGTTGAGAAAATTTCCTATTAAGAAACCTAAATCCTCTAATTAAGCCCATCGAAATTGAAAAACCTAGACTCCACCATCTCTAATGGATTTCAAGCAGCTAATACCGCCCATATTTTCTTTCTCACCCGCGTCCAAAACCTTGCAAACATCCCAATATCTTCCCGACATGCCTTCCTTTTGGTATTCATGCGACCAAAAAATGCAATTTATAAGGTGATCCAATATAAAAGACAAAAAGAAAAATAGATGTCGGATGGTGGTTAAAATTTTGGCCCAAAAAAACTGCTAGGCTAACTATTTCACCTTTTTTTTTTTTTTAATCCTCAGATAATTTTCACAACTAAGGACAATATTAAATAATATATTAAACAAGAATCCATCTCTACACTTGTTACCTTTTCCTTGTTTTTATAGATCACACCTACTTTCTTCGTTGTTATTATTGATAAAATAGAGTGAAGAGGACACCATTGTATTTCATCCTTCATTTTCATCCTCGAACACTATTAATAGTGTTAGGATCCCATTTTTGTAACATATTTGTACTAATAGGGATCTATTTTTTTGTACATATTCTAATATAGATGGAGACTTTTTTCATTTTTAGCTAGAGCCTTACTATTATTAGAAATTTTTCCTTTTAGAAAGTGATATCATTTCATCAGTTTTAATATCTCTTCTTACTAGGCTTAAAAATATCCTGAAAACTTTTTTATGGGGTGTGAATGCTCTTTTGTATTGAAGTTTTTACTCACCACATTAGTTAATTATGACCAACGACATTTGTTATATACACATTACCCCCATGCACACACATTACCTCCGTGTAGCCTTGTAATACTGTCGGGATTAATAAAAGTATGCTATTCATTTTTCAATCTGTACCATGTCCCTTATATTTACTATTGGCTTTCTTTGTTGTTTATGTTGCTTATAGGTTTAGACCTTATTAGCTAGTGTTGTGTATAGGTTAGGCTTGCTTACTATTATAGAGATAGGAGAGTAATCATTGTGTAGTCCGTTTATGTGCTAGAGAAAGCTCTAGACCATGACAACTAGCATTCTCTTCATCTTCATTGCTAACAACAATTGACTATTTCAGGTAATTGCTACTTCTTTCTGTTACACCCATACTTAACTTAATTCTCTTATAGAAAAGAGGAAATTAAATAATATGTTGAATAAAATCCACCTTCATACTTGTTCTCTATTCCTTGTTTTTATCAAGCACACCTATCCTCCTCATCCATTATATATTATTTGATAAAATAGAGAGGAGAAAACAACACTATAGGTTTCATCCTTCATTTTTCTATTCTTAAAAGTTAAAAGAATACCACCACTAGCATTTTCTCCATCTCTATAGCTAACAATAGTTGGTGATTGCAAGTAATTGCTATTTGCTCTTCTTTCTTTGAAACAGTTGGTTTTTGCTTATTTTAGGCATATGATTTTGACCAATGAAATATGAACATATGGTGATGGAAAAAACTCTTAAGTTAACTTGGAAGAAGGGAAATTGGTAAAAAACTCTTTGTAGTTTCATTTCTTAGCAATTTAGAATTTAAACTTTTATTTATTTGTTTATTTATTTATTTAAATTTTTGTGAATTATCAATGCTTTTATTTTTTTTTTAAATTTGATTTCAATTGGTATTTCCACTAATAAAAAGTTAATAATTGTTATATATTTTTTTGAGCTACTAATTTAGGACTCAAGTCGGCATTCATCGAATTAGGCTAAATTTTATGACGCTGCTATAAAAGTTTGTTGAATTGATATTGTAAAGTTTCTTACATGATATAAGTGGGTTAAATACGGAATAATAATTTAGTATATTATTTACCAAAAACCTAAACAATGAGTTTCAATAATTAATAGGACGTTAGAGATGGGCTAATTATCTTATAAAACCCATAATTATAGGAAAAAATATGTTATGAGTATGTAGTAATGGATCGAGTATATAATAGATAATATATTTATGTTCACACACAATATTAGTCAATTCAAAATAAGTAAAGTACACCATTAGAAATGGAAGATTTGTAACAAGAAAAAAATAAACAAAAAAAAAAGTGTTAATGACCATTGTATGTTCCGCGACAAGATCATGATCATTCCATGCCAAATATCAAGTGGCTTTAGGAGGAAATACTATCAAGTGGCATCAAAAGGGGATACTTAACCTTTTGATTTAAAAATTAAGCATAGGTATTATCAACATTCCAAAATGCTCCCATCCCAAAAGATCTTCCAATCTTAACCCCCCATTTTCTAGGAAAAATTCTTACCTTCAACAAGAGAAAATAGGATTTAGTAAGTGGTTATTCAAGCAAATTGAAAGGAAAATACAAAAGATAGGAAAAAATCTATGTTTTTTTTTTTTTTTTTTGAGGTCAATTGTAGTGAGCGACTAGGGTGATTTTTCTATTGCTTGCTTTAGGGGATAAAGGAGTGGTGCTAAGGTTAGGTGGATAGAGGCTAGGCATTGGTGCTCTTAAGAACTAAGTTAATCCCCAAGACTTACCAACATGTGTAAATGGTTCTTTCTCAATAGAGAAGAAAATGAAAGTAAAGGTTAGTAGAAATTGGAAGCTAAGTTGAGGATATGATGCATCAAATCTTATTGATGGACTTACTTTAGCAACTTGATATGATGCACATATGGGGGGAATAAGGTTACTTGCCAGTACTCCTATAATGAGGGAGCTAGATAAGAGTGAGGAGGAAAACTTGAAGCTAAGAAGGCTTGAGAGAATTAAAAAATAAGGGATATTCACAATTCAAGGTGATAATGTTTTCCATTACAAATGTACCCCTATATACTTATTATTTAGGGCATCCTTCCTTAAAAGAGAAAAGACTAAAAAGGATAAAATAAAATGGAATAAGAGTATATGTGATAGTTGGATCAAATGGGAATTATAGGAAAAGAATCATCCTTGGAGAATGCCTACTATCTACTTGTTAGAACATGTCTCTTTAGCATTAGCAAGGCACCTATTAGAAATAGACAAATAAGTACGATTGCTATGTCTATGGCAAGCAAGGGAGAGTTTAATAAATAGTTTGGTGATTGGGTTGGATAGCTTGGAATCAAGGAGAATAGAAAGTAGTTCTAGCAGTCTAAGCCATTTTGGTCCTTCAAGTAGGTCAGTAAGGTACTTGGGTAAAAGTTTGGTAGCTTACATATTAGAGAAACAGCTTAGCGAGTGATGTAAGTGGAAGCTTTGAGCATAAGCCAGCTCATCTTCTTTCATTTAGCCATTGAGTACTTAAGCAACCAGGCCTTGGTGTCCTCGAAGTCAACCTTAAGTCATTAGCCTAATCCTAAAGCTTGGCAATGACTACCTAGAGGTCGACAATGCTTAAGATCAAGTTGGGCTAATGGTGATGAGGTCAGATTCCCATAAACTTCCTAAGGCCATTGAAGATTTAACCTCAAATCATTAGGCTCAGCTTCATCTAAGACATAGAAGGTGAGGTCGGCCATATTGAATATGGAAGATATACCATACCCTTCTAGCATGTATTAGCTTAGGAGACAACTTCTATGGCATAGGAATTGATTCTTACTAAGGAAATCCATAATTGGTCTCCAGGTTGGAAGCCATGACCTTCTTTCCTCAATTCTTAGTCTCTTTTTGCTAAGCCAGAGTCCGAGTGAGTAATTTAGCCACTTTTTGATGGAGTCTCTTGGACTCCTCTACTTGTCATACTCCTTCAATAATCTCCTTTATAGTAGCTAGGTTGATTACCACTCCTATAGGTAAGGTCGAGTTGATGTTGTAAAAAACCTCAAATGGGGACTTGGTGGTGGAACTATGGGTGGACCAATTGTAAGTAAATTTTACAATAGGTAGGCATAAGTCCCAATCATGTAAGTTCTTCCCTATTGTGGCTAGCAACAAAGTCTTGAGAATTCAATTCATTACTTCAGCCCATCCATCTGTTTGGGGGTGATAGGTAGGGCTAAACATCAGTCTTGTCCTAAGTCTCCACCATAGTGTCTTTCAAAAGAAACTAATGAACTTTGGATCTTAATTTGAGACAATGCTATGGGTAACTCCATAAAGTCATACGATCTTCTGTACAAAATGGTTAGCAATGTACAAAGCATCATGAGTCTTTTGGCATAGGATAATATAGGTCATCTTGTTGAAGTAATCTACCACAATCATGATTGAGTCATATCATCGGGTGGCTTATAATAGTCCGAGCATAAAGTTCATGCTCAAGTTGGTCTAAGGTTGGTTAGGTATGGGTAGAGGTGTATACTCTTCATAAGGCTCTTTCTTCTCCTTTTCTTTGCATACCAAACACCTCTTAAGAACCTAATGGACACCCTCCATTATCCCTTGCCATAAGAAATGATCCTTCAATAGTTTATAAGTCCTCTTCTCCTCAAAATGGCTAGCTAAACCCTTAGCATGGGTTTCACAAACTATCAGCTTACATGTCAAGTTGTTTAGAATGCACAGACAACCATTATTGTATAGATATTCATAAGCTTCATAGTACTAGCCAACATTTATTTCATCCTTGCACTTCATCACAATCTAGCGAAAATACTCATCTTACTCTTAGAGCTTAGTCAATAGTCCATATTCGAGTACCTTTACTTGTAGTTATGCCAAAAGTACATGTTATCTCAATAAGGTATTAGCAGTAGAGTTCACAATTTCTTTCTTGTACTTAATCACATAAGAAAAGGTCTCAAGAAACTCGACCCATTTAGCTGGCCATTGTGATAGCTTCAACTATCCTTAGAGATACTTTAAAGATTTGTGATTGATATAAATCACAAACTCTTGAGATAGCAAGTAATGTTACCACATGATGAGAGCTTAGATGAGGGAGTAGAATCCTTCTCATATATGAAATAGTTTAAGGCAGCATAACTAAGCTTCTCATTGAAGTAAGCTATAATTCAGCGCTCCTACATGAGTATGACTCAGATTCCTACTCTAAAGACATTGTGCTCTAATTTAAAGATCTTATCAAAGCTCAACAAAACTAAGCTTAGCACAGTTGTCAATCTCTCTTTGATATCTTCTAAGCTCTTATGAGCTCAATCATTCCACTTAAATTCTTCACTATTCTTTTTCAGTTTGGTCAAAGGGGATACTATAGTACTAAAGTTGTGAATGAACCACCTATAGAAAGATGTAAGCCAATGAAAGCTTCTAGCCTCAGCCATAGATTGTAGGATTGGCCAATTGACTACAGTTCGGATCTTCTTACTATCTATATTAACTCTGTCCTTCCTAACTATGAACTTAAGAAACAATACATTGGGTAAGAAGAATGTGCACTTCTTTAGACTCCCTTATAGTTTCTTAGCTTAGAGAACATTTAACACCTCCCTTAGGTTTGAAACATACTTAAGTAAACTTTTGTTATAAATCAAAATGTCATCAAAGTAGACCACGATATATTTATTGATCTATTTGTACAGCATATGATTTATTAGTCTCATGAAGGTGCTCAACACATTGGTCAATCTAAATAGCATGATTGTCCACTCATAAAATCTATGGCGTGTCCTAAAGGTGGTCTTCCACTCATCTCCTTCCTTCATTTAAATTTAGTGATACTCGTTCTTTAGGTTTATCTTTGGGAACATCTTGGCACCATAGAGTTCATCCAACATGTCATCTAACCTCGGGATAAGGTACTTGTAATTCATGATGGTTTTATTGACAACTTAGCAGTCTACATACATTCTCCACAAACCGTCCTTAGGCATATGCAAGGTTGGGACAATGCTTGGACTGGTACTTTCCCTAACAAAACCCTAATCAATCAGCTCCTTTACTTACCATTTAAGTTCTTTCGCTTCATTTGGATTCATGTAGTACATAAGTCAATTACGTAAGTTAGTCCTTAGTTGGAGATTAATAGCATCTCTATTCCTCATAACGGCACTCGATAAGCATGCCAACATACTTCTTTAGTAATTATCTTACTTCCTTAGGAATAGCCTTTGATAAGAATCAGCCTACAACTATCTCTAGGCCAAAGCTGACCTGTTTGAAGCTGAAGCTGACGTATTTTAAACTGAAGCTAACTTATTCCAGATAGAGGCTAACCTATCCCTAGCTGAGGCCGACCTGCCCCATCTGAGGCTAAACTAATATAAGAAGGTCAAGAAGGAGAAAAGAAATAACTTGACATCAGTTTTGTGAGTTGTTTAAGCTTGTGCTTCGAATTATTGAGTGCTGTTTTACTCTTTAATCATTCTTGTATTCTTATAAATCTTATCCTTAAGATTATGGTGAAGCCCTTCATTTAGACGAGTTAGTGAGTCGTAGCTAGCCCTCATTTGAAACCTTGAGCCTTGGTTTGGTTTTTGTGAGTCATATCGAAACCCATTTCAAGCTTAACCCTTGATTGTGTGTGTTTTGGTGTATGATATCCATCCACATTCACATTCAAAACCCCATTTCACTTCCTATTCCTCATGTCCATTTGAACTTTGAATGCCCATTATAGTTCGTATCCCTACATACACTCTAAGTCATATCAACTTGGTATTAGAGCTTTGGGGAGACATACATGTTAGTATTCTTCAAAGTTTGATTCGTAGTTTGAACATTTTTGTTAATGATTGTTCTGTAGTGTAGTGTATTATTCATGTTCTATATTGTAGTAGTATTGTGTTGTTTATAATGGGTTGTAAAGTCGAGTAATAGTAAATTCAGTAGTTGTCTCTAGTTATAGAAGTGTTTATCAGTCATGGGTAGCTATAAAAATCGAGTAGTAGTAATTTCTGGATTACCATTAGTTATATTTTGTTGGTAGGAGTATTCGTGGAATTTTTTTAGTAGTGTTCTTCCATAAAGAGTGACTGCCGACTTCAAATTGTGGTGATTCTAAGTTGAGTTGAGTATATTACATGTTTATTGAATTTTCTCTAAGGAAATTACTATATGAATAATAATGTTTGAAGATAGTATGAATATCGGTGGTGACAGTCCCTATAGAAGTTTGAGGTGACATGTTGATAATCTGGAATTTCAAATTCAGAATCTCACTAACTCTATTCAAGAACTTACTGGTTAAGCCAGAGGTTGTAGATGTATTAGTTGAGGTCAAAGAAGGGACTGATCACTAACCAGTAGAAGTGGCTCCAACAAGCTTGATAATGATGAACGATAACCAAGAAGAGCTACTAAGTTGAGGAGAAGAGAAGTTTGACCTAAGCTAAGGAGAAGCAATGACACTGATATTGACTCCAAGGTGAACCAAGGAGCCCAAAGAAGAAAGCCAAGGTTGAGAAGAGATTTGGCTGAGTAAAGCTCCAACAAAAGTAGCCAATTTGAATTGAACCACTCGGTTTAGAATGCAAGGGATGAGCCTTGAACACATAGTCGAAGACTTAACAACATTAAGCTTAAGTTGCTAACCCACAATGTTAGTAGCCAACTTAAAGAGTTCCTTAACTAGGCTCCCCGATTAAAGAAGTTATTCGAATGTTATAAGTGTGATGATAGAACCAAGGTCTAGCTAGCTAGCTTTGTTATCGCTTATTGAGTATGCTAGTCTTTGGTATGATAAATTGGTCGCCAAGCAAGATATTAAAGGAGAAGAGCTAATCAAAACTTGGAGGCTTATGAAGAGATTGATGAACCAACACTTTGTGATGACCTACTTCAAGCAAGAGATGCTCTATGCTTTCCAATGCCTAAGGTAAGGTCGAAACATTGTTAAAGAGCACCTATAAGAGTTTGAGACCTTGATGATGAGATATGAGATTGCCAAGCCATAGGATTGTATTATTGCTAAATTCTTGAGTGGACTCTAAGATGACATGGTTAACATGGTTGAATTGCAGCAGTTCAACTCATTGGACAGGCTGATCAATTTAGCATTAAGGGTGGAGAGACAAAGGAAACGAAGGCACCAGAGGTTGACTAACGAACCTTAACAAGGTAACCCTAAGCCTAAGAGGTATGAAGAGAAGAAAAAGCCTGAGAAGAAGATGGAGAGAGGAGATTTTAGCTAACTTGACTAGGTTAAGACTAAGAAGGAAAAAAAGGAGAAAGTTCCTAGCGCTAAGGCCTAAGAAGTTAAGTGCTTTAAGTGTTTAGGCTATAGACATATTGTCTACTAATGTCCGAATAAGAGAGTCATGATCTTGAAAGGAAAAGGACCCAATGCTCAAATAAAGAGTTAGATTGACAAGAGCTTAGAAGGTGAGTTGGAAGAAGAGAATGTCTATGTAGATTACCAAGATCATTTCTATTGAGCTAATTACAAGGATGAAACTACCAACCTACTTGCATTCCTAACCTTATGGACCAAAGTAGTTTAATGATAAAGGTATGGTCCATGTACATAAGAGAGCTTAGATAGTATTTAAGGTAGGGTAATATAAGGACAAGTTAGATTTTGACGTGGTGTCTATGAGTGTTGCCAATCTAATTCTTAACCAACCTTAGGAGTACAATTGGAGAGTGATCCATGGTGGCTTCCTCAACACTTACATAGTGCAAAAGGATGGGTAGAGCTACTACTTAACCACCATGCCTATTGAAGAGATTCAGAGTAACTCAGTACCCATGGTAAGAAGAAAAGGGAAGAGGAGTTTGTTTAGCATCTGGGCCTGTGATTATTGTCTAATGTTGAGGACGACTTCTTTTCAGCCCTACAGTGATTATAAGAATCAGCCTATGCTTATCTCCAAGTTAAAGTCGACCTCTTGGAAGTCGACTAATGTGTTCTAAACCGATGCTCACCTATTCTAGATGGAGGTTGACTTCTCCCTGGTTAAGGCTGACCTAGCTCATCCGAGGCCAAACTAATACTAAAAGGTCAAGAGGGAGAAAAGAAACAACTTGGCATCAAATCTATTGTCTATTGAGAGGTTGAGAGACTAGACAGCCTAAAGCTCGGTATGACACTATGAGCCTAGTGTCGACCAATCTTACAGCTAGGCAACTATAGGCTAACCTCATAGGAAGGTCGGCTAAGCACTATAAGACCTCAACAACTCCTACTCGAGCCAGGACATCCAACTGCTGACCTCACCCAATTCGAGTCTTACTCATTCCAAGACAACTCGAATGACTCGCTTGCCAACCTCCATATTAAGTGTATAGTTTTGTACACTTGTAAATATTTTCCTTTAATTATAGGCCTACTTTAAGGTTTAAGGCCTTCTACTTTATTTACATTTTTGCTATTAAGGTTTTAAGATGTACTATAAATCGCAACATTTGTAATTAACAAAGGAGTTGAACCATCTTTTTAAGAAAGAATATACTCGATATCTTTATGAGCTGTTTAAGCTTATACTTTAGATTATTGAATGCTATTTTACTCTTTAATCATTCTTATGTTCTTATCAATCTTATTCTTGAGATTGTGGTAAACCCCTTCATTTACGCAAGTTAGTGAGTAGTATCTAACTCTCATTTGAAACCCTAAGCCTTGGTTTGGTTTTCGTGAGTTGTATCAAAACCCATTTCGAGCTCAACCCTGATTGTGTTTATATCTTAGTGTATGATATTCTTCCACATTCACATTCAAAACCCCATTTCACTTCCTATTCCTCATGTCCATTTGAACTTCAAATGCCCATTCGTAGTTCACATCTGCCGCTACACTCTATGTCGTATCAACCATTAAGTTGAAAGCCTCCCACAACTGCCTAACAACCAATAAATACATGAGCTTAGTAGTCTTGATGGCTTGCTTCAACTCTCTTCATTCCATATGTATGGCCTTCTTTTATGTTTTGACTAAGGTTATTGTAGGCTTTATGTACTTCTTTTGGGTTGAGGGAGTGGGGTGTATGAGTGAAGGGGTCATTGGGTCTAGGACAGCCCCCTTTTCATCCTTTTGAAAACAAATATGTGTTTCAATACCCATTATATAGTACTCGACAATTGAACATATAAGGTTGGCTAAGTAATATGTATGATGTACACATAGGAAGCACATTACGAATTATCCCATCCTTGTACCTTTCACCAATGGAGATCGGTATAAGCTTATTAGATTACATGCAATGCTCCCCCTCTTATTTAACCAATGTAACTTATGAGGTCCTAGATAGAAGATGGTCGGTAACTTTAACTGACTAAATAAGTTCGATGCAACCACCTTCATACAACTTCCTCCATTTATGATCAGCGTACACAAATTACCCTCCATTCTACAACCAAAGTAAAACAAGTTCTCTTTTTGTACTTCTTCCTTGGATGGGATCACAGTAAGAGCATGACATATGACCATATTCATGAACTGCACCTTCTTAGTATGCAACACAACTTCCTCATCCTCATAAAAGTCATCAAGTAGTCCCTAGATCTCTTCCTCTTTCTCTTCAGCTTTCTCTTCTACCTATTCTCCCTCATCGACACTCTTTAACTCTTCCCTCCTCAACACCATTACTCTCTTATTTAAGTATTGGCATATGATATGTCCAAAGCGAAAAAATTTTAAGCACTTAATCTCCCACATCTTTCTTCTAGAGCTTTGTCTAACCTCCTTCTTCAACTCAAGCTTGGTGGCAATAGCCTTCCTTCTTATGTTGATAGCTCGACATTTATCACAATTGTAACATTTGTTCATGGGATTTTTTTGTACATGGGCATTTGGCTCAAAACAAACTAGTCTAAGATTTGAACTCAACTCCAATAGCCCAGTCTAGGTACAACTTACTCCCATCCACAATAAATATGAGACAAGACGCCCCAAGTAAGGAGATCTTTTTCATTCTCTTTCTCTCTTTATAACGTCACAGTTTTATTTTTACTATAAAAGGGTTGACTTAGGCATCGCAATGATCTTGTTAGAGGGTGGAGCCATTCTCTATTTTGTAGATACTTGTGTACGGAAACGAAAATCAATTGTGAACAGCTTGCCACAGTCCTTAAGAAAAACACAATGCACTTCCGTGATTTTTATTAATTTTTCAGAATTTTGTGGTGAAACGTTTCTTTTTTTATGGGTTTTTTTTAATCTGGTTTGTTAGTCCTTTTTTCTTTATTTTCTCCCCTAGAGGCGGGTAAATTTGTTTGAATTTTGCCGGTTTATTCTGATTTCTAGAATTTCTCCTTTCCACTTGCTTAAGATCTCTACACTAACATTACTTTTCTCCGTATTTCATTGGCTGTTAATGTCCTGGTTAGAATACATGGTTTCTTCATGCAGGCATTTATTCTATTCCTCAACACTAGTTCGTATCATGAAAATCGCTTGGCGGTTACTTTATTCCTACAAACTTGTTTGGACATGGAAATTCAAGAGAACCGTCTTAGTTAAATCCCGATGGGGATGCTAAGCTCGGCTCAAAGGTTCGGCGATCTGTCTTTAAAGCTTTCGGTTTTGTTTCTTTTAAGAAAAAAGATTGAGTAGAGTTGGTTTATAACAGCATGACTGTCGTTACAATCTATGCGGATTATTCTTGAAATTCGATGAAAAGAAGCCAAGGTTGGTTTATAACAGCATGACAACCGCATCGAGTAAATGGTAGTAGATGAACAAATCTAACTAATGACAGCTAAATCTTTGTATATGACGGATTAGCCACGATGCGCCTTCAATTCCAGGATACGCAATTGAAATATGAAGACCATGCCGAGGAGTGCGCATCAGCCATAAGCTCTCTGTTAATGATTCGAGTTTTTAGAGAAGCGTTACGGACAATGGCTGACGAGTCTGAGATCTAAAGTTGTTTCCTATATTACTTTATTAATAAAGCCGAGTGGGGTATAGCTACCGAGTTCTGTAAGCTTCCCAAGCCCGAGCAATGGCAAGACTGATCTGACCTTCATCATAGACGAGCAGCTGAAATAGATGGAAGGGGATCTGAGTAATTTAATTACCTGATCAAGTTGAACACAGCACTACCGAAGAATCCAACATGAGTAGCAAATATGAGCTCTCATCGTAGAAATTGAGCTCTTATTTTAGCACTTGATTTTGTGAAGTTCATGATAGAGATTATTTTTTTGTATTGTGATGGTGTCTTCTTTTGTTGAAAAAGCTAAGTACTCATAGTAACTCATATATGTATGAGCTTTTTATTTTCTGAGTTGCTTACTAAAGTCCATGTTTTGATTAGACATAGATGGCAGTGGCGAAATGGTTTAGACCCAACCAACACCAAGCTACACGGCCCCTACCAAGCTCCATAAGACAACAACTGAGAGGTCTGAGCTCTTCTTTGTGCGAGATATGACGAAGCCAAGCTCTTCACGATGTGAGTAGCTGTCGAAGAGGACCAATCCCGAGCAATATTCTTAATTCATGCTGAGCTCGAAGCAACATTCATTGCAGCTATTCCTTACAACTCTAGTCTCATTGCCAAGCAATACATGGCAATTTGGAGCTTAGCACAAGCCAGTTTGATAGCAAGGAGAATTTTACTAAGCTCTAGATGATAAAACTAAGCTACGAACAATAACTTCAGACTTCATCTCCCTAATCCAGGCTTGTCCAAAGTTCGACCAGGTCTAATGTCGAGTAGTCCACTGCATGGAAGCTTATAGTAGCAGCTCGGCAAGTCATGTTTGGACTACTAGAAAGTAATCCAAATTGTTGCAACTTTTGACATGTTTTCTGTCAAAGCGAAGAAAATTAGAAATAAAGAATGGTAGAAATTGGGAAAGTGAAGAAGAGAAGGGAGGAAAGGGCTCGTGAAAAGACTCACCATGAAGAAGAAATGGTAAATCTAGCCCGAGTCTAGGAGAAAAAGAAAAGGAGTTTCATTTCGACCAAAGCAAAGTAAGATCAAGGATTATTTCCGAGTACATCCATGTAGTAGCTAAAGTTGAGCTACATTTGATGAAAACCGAGCATGCTGGCATGTGCCAGTTAATCCTCGACCGAGTCATTGAGTGGCAGCGGCGAACTTGCAACTTGAGGATTTGTCCATGACTCCACGACCAAATAATGTCCAATCAAGTCGTCAGAGACAAGCACGAAGAGCGACAACATGGCAAAAAACAAAGGCTGAAGGAAACTTAGGCAACGACAATTTGGATTTTGTCTCTATTACCTTTTCAACACGGAGTTTTGGATCACTAGATTATGATGGAATTGATACCTAGATGACTATTAGCATGTCGAAACTGGAATTCCTTTGCAACAGACGGACTGTGGTTCCTTTGATTAGGTTTGGTTTTGCTGTAACGACAATAGTAGATGATCTAGACAAAACCTCATGAGTTACATCATTTGTCAAAGAAAAAACATGATGATTGTAGGACTATCAAGGGCTTAATGGGATATGGTAAAGGTCGAGTTGTTTTCAAATTGAACATGAAAGTTGATAGTTTCTGTTTGTTTCTCAATGAGTATAGTTCTAAGCTTGTTATGCTGGAGCAAGAAAGTTTCCTATTAGATATCGAGGTCTATCCTAGCATTCTTTCTATCAAGGACACTTTAGGGAATTTTAGACTTTGTGACATGTGATGGGAATCAGCGTTTGACCACATCCAAGCCAAGGCCTATCAATGCTTGTTGAGGCTGAACTACAACCAAAAAGATGAGAGGAAGGAAGATGAACACTCGGCATTAAGTCTATCATCAGCCGAAGTGCCGAGAGATCATACAATCGAGTAATCGAAACTAAAGAACCACTTAGCACATTAGAGAGAGACTTGTGCCGACTGATTCTATGACTAGGCAATTGTGGGCTAACCTTTTTGGTGTCTCGGCTGAGACACGCGAGACATCAGGGACCTCTTCTCAAACCCGGACATCCAACTCCTGACCCCATCTGGTTTGGATACTACTCTTCCTAGGACATATCGAGTGACGGCATGCCCAATCCTATAAAACGCATAGTTTTATATTCTTATTTATGTTTTCCTTCATTATATTTATGGGCCTAATTCTTTAGGGTTTAAGGCCTTGTATATTATTTACAGTTTTGATATTAGGGTTTAAGACTTGTTATAAATAGCAACATTTGTATAGATACATATATATATATATATATATATATATATATATAGAGAGAGAGAGAGAGAGAGAGAGAGAGAGAGAGAGAGCTGATAAACACAATTTTTGGTGCCCATATAATACATTATTTTCTTCGGGTAAAATTGTATATTTATCACAAAAAGTACCAAAAAGTACAAGATAAATGACATATGAGACACNTAGAGAGAGAGAGAGAGAGAGAGAGAGAGAGAGAGAGAGCTATGTAGAAGTATGTATACAGGGAGTGAAACTTTCCTCGTTCGAGTAAGGCTATACTTGAGTTAGCATTTGCCAAATTATTGAGTGTTGATCATACTCTTTAATTGTCCCTACATTCTTATCAATCTTATTCTCAGATTGTGGTGAACCCCTTTATTTGAACTGGTTAATGAGTTGCATTTAACCTTCATTTGAAACCTCAAGTAACATTTAGTATTCATAAGTCGTATCGAACTCTATTTCGAGCTCAAACCCCTGATCATATTTTTGTCTTGGTGAGTTATATTCATTCACATTCACCATCAAAACCTTCTTATTCTTCATACCCATTCTCTTTTAAATAGTCATTCCTGTTCTTTCGTTCCAGACTTACTACCGTTTCTTTCTTATCTCAATCCCGTATCGTATGTCTCTTGGAGCAAACACCTGTTGAAGCTAGCTTTATGATAGATGCAACCTTAGATATGATTCTTTTATTAGGTTAAAACTCAATTCATATAGCAACATTTGCAATAAACTATGTTGTGTCCACCTTTACCAATATTATCAATAGTTAACCTGAATGTGCTTAAGAACTTGTAGGTGAGCTCTATATACACTAGGTCATTGATCTTCAGTAGTCTATCACATCTACCTATATCGATCAATTGGCTAACTCTGGCATCATAACCAGCTTATGCCAAGAGATGCCAGTCGATATAGATGAACTTGCCAAAATTCTTCTTAGAAAGTTTTTCAAACCTTTCCCTTTACTAGTCATGCTCGAAAGTGAGTTGAGGGGGTCGTCAAACAACATCTAAGATTTTATCGGCAGCGTGCTTAACCATAGGCATTTTCTAAAATCTAGAAACAAACAAATAAACAAAAAGTTTAAATGTGGTAATATCAATAATCCATGTAAAAGTAATTCACCAATAGTACCTAGGCAATCACTTCTATCACTTGCTAGTCACTCTATTAAGCAATTTGGATAGTGATCAAATTAATAAGCTTGCATAATATAATGCTTAAATCATGGATTAGCATCTCAACAGGGTAATTCCTTAACAAATCCTATAAAATTCAATTATGCTTAATCCCTTGAAAATTAACATTGAATTTACAATTTTTGAACATAAGGTTCAATAGGTGAATTATTTAACAATGAGTAATCAAAATATTAGGGTCTTACATCTTCTTTGATGAATAACACTATAGGTGAATAAATTCATGAATTAATATTTAACTTATAAATTATCATCAAAAACCACATGAATACTAATATTCAATCACCACTTAATTAACTAGAAACTTAGTTAAGTGCTAAATTTATGCATAAATTGATTTCTTCAATGTGTATTAACAACAGGCACCTTAAGTTTCCTTTCCAATCATGGATGAAAAATACCAGCAATTCACATATTGCTATCTTCTTTCACTTTCTTCCTCTTTCCTTCTCTTTCTATGGCTTTTCTACATGTTTCCATCGCTTTCCCTCACATGAATCTTTATAAAGCACAAATCTTTTGCAATGGTTCTAGCATATAATTAATGGATAGCACACTAAATCACATTTATATACTAAATCACTACTAAAACACAAGATTTCAAATCATATACATCACAAGTTTCATATGAAAAACCTAGATAAAAATAAGATTTTTATGAAATCTAACAATGAATTAAAGAAACCAATGAGACATAGTTGATGTACGAACCTTGTGATTGATGTTTTCGTGCTTAGATTTGAGAGGAATTAGTGAGTAGGTGTGATGATTGTAGAGAGAGGGTATAGAAAAAGTATGTAAGAGTGAAAGAAAGTAAAGGTAAAATGAAAAGGATCATAAATGCTCATGGTTTTCAAACCTAGTAGCAACCATAGTCACAGAACACGGCTATAGTCAATGGTCGTATTCCTTCCCTTATGTGGAAGACAGCATTGCATATAAGGCCAAGGACTATGGCCGTGGTTATGGCCATGCTCGTCTCATCTTGAATTTTCCTTGGCCTATTTCTATGGAATTGTTTTATGAGAGGATCATAGCTTATGTCTACAGTTGTGGACTTTGGCTGTGATCTCCTCTAGGCATCGAAAATTACGCTGAACTCCAATCTTTAATCTTAGTTCTTGCAACAACTAAAAATTAGTATTGATTCACATGCAGAAATTCAACTAAAAATCAACTGAAAGTGGATGACAAAATTCATTAACTAGATTGCTTAACTACTATATTGATTTTATTAAAGCAGGATAACAACTAACTTAGAAACTTGAATTAACTTATTTAAAACAAAACAACTAAAATGCAAAAAATAAAATAAAAGTTGTGAAACGTAGCCTACCTCATAAGGAGCACTTTTACTTATAGCTTGACATTTAACACTTGTTCCTTAGTATTTTAGGCAAGCTTCCTTGTGGCCTCTTGGTGATTGACCTTACCAATTGGCTAAGTTGATTCTCCAAGTTCCTTAATGATGCCTTAACATTCCTGATTGTGGCTTCATTGGCTTGAATCGATTTAGCATCTCCTCCAAGTTTTAAGACTTGCTTTGTTATTAATTATGATTTTGCTGTTGCTACTACTATTGGTGTCCCTAGGAGAAATTGAGATGATTTCTCTAACAAGGATTATACATATTGCTAAAGGGATTGTTAGCAAACTGGTTAGCAATAAAATTGACATCTACAGTTTGTAACAAAACTTCATCTTAAACTGAATTAACAGGTTTCATTAAGCCATCAATTTCTTACATAGATTTTCAACTTAAGCAATTAGAGTTGTTACATGATCAACTTTGTATTTTCCAGACATCTTGGATTTGGCTCTTACATTATCCCACTACGAGTTATTCATTGCCATGCCTTCAATCAACTTCTAGGCTTCCTTCGGTGTCTTAGCACTCAAAGTGCCTCCAGTTGTGGCATCAATAACTTGTCAAGTGGCATAATTAAGTACATTGTAGAAAGTTTAGATTTGCATCTAGTGAGGTAGTCTGTAATGAGGATAACATCTCAGTAATTCCTTAAATCTCTCCCATGCCTCATATAAGGTTTCATTATCAAATTGGACAAAAGTAGAAATATTATTTCTAATTTTCACCCCTCTTGTGGATGAAAAATATTTTCCTAAAAAATTTTCTACTAATGACGCTTAAGTAGTGATGGATCCTCTAGGCAATGATCTAGGCAAAGTTTAGCCTTATCTCATAAAGAGAACGGGAATAACTGTAACCTTATTGCATCATCTGAGATACTGTTAATTTTGAACATGTTGTAGATTTCTAAGAAATTTGAGATGTGGTTGTTCGGGTCATCATCAACTAACCCATGGAATTACATAAGCTATCAGACCATTTGGATGACATTGGGTTGAATATGGAAGTTGGTTTGAATTTCGGGATTGGCAATGTTGGATCTAGCTCTAGTCACTATTGGTTTGGCAAACTCCATGAGCGTCTTATTGACATTGCCATTGTTGTTTCCGTTGTTCAAGGCCATGTCTTCTTACTTGCTTTCCAAACTTTATGTCTCCTCTTTCAATTCAAATTACAAACCTTGACCTCCAATGTTGTGATTTGTTTTGTGAAGTTGTCACACAGTCCTTTCAATTTCTAAGTCAAAGTTGAGTAACTTCTTATTGGTACTTGTTGTCATAAGCTACAAAAGAATTGAAAGTTAGCAATATAATAGAAATAGATATAACATCTAATAACAAAGGAAAAGATATATTGCAAAATTGTTAAAATAATTGAATAAATCTAAGGTTATGCTAGTTTTCTAAATTAGACTACTTTATTTTTGGCTCTTGAACAATGGTGTTAAAAACATGATCGCGTGCATATACCACATTACAAGCAAGTATACCTAGTTAAGTTATAGTCTAGATTTAAAACAAATTTTAAGTGCCAATATTGATCCCACGAGGAGTCAACTATATGAGTATATCTAATTATTCTTAGCAAGTAAATGCTTTTAATTTATTCAACTACCTAACTTCTTTTAATAGAAGATTTTATTAAATAATTAAGATTCAATTAAATAAACTAAATAAGGGAAACAAGAATTGCAATGAAATCAAACATCTAACCAATAATAAATAAGGAAATTAAAACAAGTAATTACTAATGAAATAATTAAATAACTAATTGACTAAATAACATAAAATAACAACTAACATAAAAATAATAATAAACATGCAAATATAAAAATAACATAAAAGCAACAAAGACTTAGAAAATATTTAAATAACATAGAAAACATGAATTAATTAACTACAAACTGACATTTTCCTTAGTAAATCTTAAATTGTTGTTTATTACCTAGTTATAGGGGATTATTCAATCTTAGTTGCCGTATTGGACCATAGAGATTCCTAATCTTATTTTAGTAGAAATTGAATTCTAAATTAGTCAAACTTGTATCCCAACTAATTCCTAACCTTGAGACTTTCTTTACCCGTATCACTACTGAATAGAATATCTCAAGATCGCATAAAATATTTGAATCTCGCTATTAGATCACCTTAATCTAGAAATATTAAATACCTAATCTCTTAGTGATCGCCTCTAAACAAAGCTTCTGAGTTTTACAATTTATAAACCTATATCTTATCCTTAACTTGGTTCGATAGGCAAGTGTATCTATCATTTTATAGCACGAATGAGTATAGGGTCGTCTCCATTGGGAAAAATAACTCAAACACTAGTACTTAATAATTTTTCTATTGTCTAGCAGTCGAATTTACTAAGTGATTGATTATTAAGATTCTAATTGTTACTAAACTATACTAATCCACAAATTAAAATGATTGAAACAATGATTATGAGAACAACTGCAAAAATACACTTAACATGTAGACTTACTTCATCAATTAACATCATCTTACCAAAATACCTTTCATCCTAATACTTGTTAACTCCGGGAAATTATAGTATATTAGTATTCTTCTCAAAACTACTTACGTCTAATCCTAATTGTGTCGATTGGAATCTCTTCCTAATTAACAACCAATTAAGATTACATTAATGTCATGTTAATGTATCGATTCTCTTAAGGATGCAGCAACTTTCCCAATAATATCTCTATGATCAGGAGTAAGTTGTTCCAATGAACTAGATCTATTCAATAGAATTGTCTCTTGATATATTCTATTGAAATTTGTCCTAAGTCGATGTCATGCACTATACCATACTTAGATTCATTAAGTGCAATTCATCGGAATTAACAAACGTTAAGAAATTACTTTCTTAAACACTTGATCATGCTAATGACATAGCAAGTCCTAATAGATTACTCACACATGATAAAACAATAATAAAAACTAATATGAAACATAATTATATAGAAATGAACCATGGAATAAGTAAAAAGTAAAAAAAAAAAAAAAACAAAAACCCTTTTATTCCAATGAAGAAGTTTAATGAATATACGAATAAAGAACTCCCGTCGTCTTTCACAAGTAATTTTAAGAATAGTATACGATACAACACTTAGAACTATACAATAAAGAACTTAGTACAAAAAGGGTGAATGGATGTATGTCTCTGTAGATGGTGTTTAATCCACTTGATGTTTATTCTCCTAAAATTTGATCTCTAAAAAAAAAAAAAAAAAACATCTTCCTCCCTTTTTCACCAGTTGAGGTAGCTTTTTATATTCTCTTCGTCAAAGACTTGAATTTGCCCCTTCATGACACCACTTGACGTTTCTTATGTACTAGTTCGCGTGAAAAGTTTAAAAAAAACAATTGTGCCCCTTCTTATCACGCCCATGACTCAGGGCATGATAATCTCAAAAAGAATTATTCTTTACCAATCACGGTTGTTATTGAGAACGTGAAATCCTCATCGCATTATGAAATCTTATCACACCTATGACCATAGCTGTGATCGTCCTTTTGCTATTCAATCATGGCCATGATGGATAGGGGGATTGATAAAACTTTCCTTGATCACGACCGTAATTGAGGGCGTGACCAAAGTGAATTCTTCATTGCTTCGCTATCATACCCGTGATTGATGTTTCTATATTTATTTCTTCTCCTTTACCGTTGTAACTAACTTGAAAGTTGTTATTCTAGTGTATATTTCCTGCCTTTACTCGTGATTTACCTAAATCATTATTTTATTCAATTAAGTACCCAATCTATAGAATTAAATCACATTTATGATCAATTCTATACCTAAACATGCTTTGAAAGTGTAAAGTAATTTACACTTATCACTTAGCATATCTAATCTCTTCTAAGTACACTTGTTAGTTTATTGCAAATCTAGTGACTTTACAATAAACTCATATGTTAAATTAATACCTCAGGTAATATTAATCTAACACAATAAGAATGGTGTAATTAGATCGCAGTAAGCAAAATTATCAATTGAATTTCATAAATAAGATCATTCCTATGAACATAGGGTTCAACAACAATTTACTAAGTTTAATTAAATAAAGACATGAAAACTAAGAAAATAAAAGACACGATGGAGGAGCTCTATTCTAATCTTAACAATTGCTAAAGGGGTTCTCTCTCAGTAACCCTAGGCTTAAAAGTGTATTTTTAGGCAAAACTCCTAAGATTATGAAGAAAACTTAACAAATATAGAATTTTGGGCAATGTCTTCATGCCCATAGTATGCGGCCGTGATGGCAAGCCGTGATCATGCCCTTCATGCAAAATCTTGAAAACTCAAATTAAATCCTTTTGTGAGAGGATCGCAGGTAAGGAACATGAGCATGGTCTGTGATTGCAGTTGTTGCTGGACTTTGTTTTTGCTTGAATTTTTTCCACTTCACTTTGTTAGCCTAGATTTTTCTTCAAAATTTCCTTGGAATCCTTGAAATCTTCATGAAATGCTCTAGGGTCCTTGAAAGTGATAAATAAATAAATCTCAAAATAGCATCAAATTGATAGAAATAAAGTCAAAATCAACCCAAAGTTATTGTAGAAAATATATACTATTTTTGTATTATCATAAAGCTCTTCAACCAAGCAACTCTTCCCTTAGATAATAGAATAAATACATAGCACCTCCACAAGCACCACATATTGGCTATCACCCAAATATAATTAGCCTGCTTACCCATATCATGACGAGTGGACTTGCTTGACATTCGAAGTGAGAGCTATAACCTCAAAGCACAATAAAATCGACCTAAAGACCAAGCTCTTCCACTAACCTAAGTACTTTCATGCCAAGCTATTGTCTCCAATTGAAAATTGAGCTAACCTTATAAGTTGAAGACTAAGTGGTTGGCATCCAAAGGGAAAAGAAACTAGAGTTATTGTGTTTAACAGCAATACAACTAATAACAACTATCCAATAGTTGAGGTGCTTCAATTTATTAGACATGAAAGGGCTGTCGAGCAAGTACAATGGCAACCATCTTGTAGGGAATAGTAGTCATGGTTAAGTAACCCTAAGCTGCCTCCATGCATAAAGTGAATTGCGTTGCTAATAGTCATGTAAACTATGGATTAGATCAATCAACTGGTTTTGAACTTACACTCAAGGACTCGCCTGAATACTTCTCCTCAGTATACAAACTGAGCCTCATCCCCGAGCTGACTTCGCAAGTAAGAACCAAGATATACTTATATAACTCTAAATCAAGCTTTAATTGCCACTTGTGAAGATAACTTGACATTGAGGTTTGTAGACCATCTAAACACCGAGTAGATATGAAACTCTAGAACTGTGAACACATGTCCGAGCTATCCAGTGAGTAAATCAAGATGGCCCTTTAGCCACTTACTACTCCCTTGACTCAAACTCCCTGAAGCCATCTTCATAGAGTTAAACTTGCTCTACATGTGGAGCTCATTATGTAACCATGAAAGTTGACGAATTCTAGCCTATAGAATACTCAGATCTTTCATAATCTACGCTACTCCTAAATTAAGACAAAGTTATGGATGAACCATAGGAGCGTATCCCCAAGCTATAACTCCATGACTTTAATGAAAAGACATTGAGCTAAAGATAACCTATACCTTGCTCCATGACTTCAAATGGATCAAAGTCTAAGCTTTCACCCACCATGCCGTGCTATCGAGCTCCGTAACAAACTAAGCCAAGCTTATTCCTCTAAGGTCAAGCTCTAAGCCTAGTGATATGAGTTTTCACTTTCTTTTTTAGCTATACACATGAAAGACCATGGTTAAGCTGAGCATAGTTAAGTTGTTCATCAACTGAGCACATGCCTTTGTCACAAGCTTGCCTTTATCATATTTGACCAACAAATCTATGCAAGTCAAAACCTATAGTTCAATTACACATGCTGACCCTCATTGATAAAAGATGAGCAAAACTTTACTTCTGCTATTTGTTATTTATTTTTCAAGAAAGTATGTATCAAGTACATGTGTTTTATGTTGTGCTTCGCACTAATCTATTGTTGATATTCTTATTTGACTCTTGATTTAGGCATTAAGTTATATCTATATCTATGTAGCTCCATGATTTGAACTTTGATAAGCCTGATAATGAAAAGTTTCAAATATTTGGCACTTGTAACTATTTATTCAATTCTTAGCAAGTTTAATTCTACTCCTTAGGAGACGATTACGAGAATTCAAAAACAAATTGGGGTTAAAGATATCCCTTTCACTTTGAGCTCACGTAAGTATAATTTGCTAATAGGAATCTCCTCAATAGCTCTAAACCTTATATAGTACAATGGACAAGCAAATTATATAAAGCACTATCCCTAAATCCTATACTTAATGGATGATGGGAACTTGACGTTTGGAATTCTTTAAGTCTAGTAATAAGCTTGAACAATGAGATATAAAGCCTTAACTTTTTTAGGAGCTACAGGCTTAATTGCTTTAATTCCTAAAACAAATATGGATGATGAGATATTGCAAAATTAACTACTCTAAGTCTAAAGCATAGGGGACAAACTATTCAAAAGCCTTAAGCCATTAAGTGGCAATGGGTAAAATATTTTAGTCCTACAACTTAAATGGATAATGAGTAAATAAGCCTAATGTCCTATATCATGAATGGACTTGGGGCCAACTGGCCTCTTCGAGCCCTTACCTCTTCAGGTATTCTAGCCTCTTCAAGCCTTCACCTTCTCAGGCATACCGACATCTTCAAGTGCTCCGACCTCTCCTAACCTTTGCCTCTTTAAACCTTTTCTTCTTTAGGCATCCTAGAAGTCCCAACTCCCTAGATCATGGATAAACTTGGGAACACTGATAAGAAGCTCTTTCTATAGCTTCAGCTCAACCTCATTTAGAAACAGTTCAAGCTAAAGCTTTAAGAGCTTATACTAGTGCATACTCTCTTTGCGAACTTGTCACCAAAGAGTAAGGGGCAAATGTTGATAGGCATTTTTAGTACATAAGCCTTAGGCTTGAAACCAATTAGTCCAAGATTTGAACCTAGCTCTAATAGCTTACTCCAAGTATAACTTACTTTCACTTGCCATCAACATGGGATAATACCACCACATAAGGAGATCTTCTTTTTCATTCTCTTTCTCTCTTTATAGTTTCATAATTTTATTTTCACTACAGAAAAGCTGACTTAGGTATTACAGTGGCTCCTCTAACACCCCTCCATAGCCATTCTCATTTGTAGGTATCTATATATCGAAATAAAAATTGATTGTCAACAACATTTAAATAACTTATCTACCTTGTCCTCCCAATCTAGGTCGTTTTTGGCATCTCTACCACTAATGAAGCTAGGTATTTGTAGCTAGACATTCTCTAGCCCTTTGGAATCTGGAGTATAGGGCCCTTTAAATTCGTAAAATTATCATCTTCCTCTTCTTCCACGTCATTTAGCTCAATCCTTCGCCTAACTCACCTATCATCTCCTCCAAATCCTCTGGCTTATTGATTCTAAACTAATTGTATAAGTTCATCTAATACTTCATTCCTCCTATATCTAGCTCCTTGCTTGCTAGATTAGGATAGGTGGAACAACATAACAAGTCAACCATTATTCCTTGCAACTTTGGCAAATAGCACATTGGTCATCTATCACGTAAATGCATTCATCTCGACCATCATGGTAACTAAGTGATCAACCTTCTCATTGGTAAGGGGTTTGATTAACTTGCCTTCCATGGCCATAAGCATCACTCTCTACATCTACTATAGCACTGTAACATCCCTTAATTAATCTGCTACTACACTACGATGTTCAATATAGAAAATTCAACTTAGTAAGCAAAACTTTACTATTACTACTGACATAAATCCTTACTTCAACAATAGCTACACACTTAACTTCGATACTATAACAGTAAATAAATACTCCATTAAACACTATAACCAATGTCGTAACCGTAATATGATACCAAAATAAGTATGGTGTACCTAGGAGCTAAGATAATTACTAGGGCTTACTAACACATGCAAATGGGTCCTTCTCAATAGAGATGAAAATGAAAGTGAAGGTTAGCAGAAAAGCCAAGCTAAGGATATGGCACACAAATGCTTGCTCATGAACTTAATTTGGCCTCTCGATATGATGCATAGATGGGGGGAATAAGGTTACTTGCCACTAGTCCTTGATAAGGGAGTTAGATAAGAGTAAGGAAGAAAACTTGGAGCCTAGCAAGCTTACAAGAATTCGAAAAGAAAGGATATTCACTATTCAAGATGATGATGATGTCCATTATTACAAATGTACCCTTAGATACTTACTATTTAGGGTACCCCTCCCTCAAAGAGAAAAGACCAAAAATGGTATAAATAAATGGAACAAGAGTACTTGTGACAATTGGGCTAAAAAGGGATTGTAGGAAAAAAATTGGCAAGAGAATATTTGCTATCAGCCTATTAGAATAAGTCTCCCTAGCATTGGCAAGACACTTATTAAAAATAGACAAATAAGTATGACTACTACATCCCTAACTAGCTAAGGAGAGTTTAGTAAACATGTAGGTGATTGAGTTAAATAGCTCGGAATCAAGGAAAGTGGAAAGTTGGGTGGGTGGTCTGAGCTGTTCTTGTCCTTCAAATAGGTTGGGAAGGTACTCAAGTAAAGCCTTAGTAGCTTATACAATGGGAACTAGCTAGGTGAGTGATGTGAGAGGAGGCCTTAAGTATAGGCTAACTCATCTTCTATCATTTGGCCACTGAGTACTCAAGCAACTAGGCTTTGCAGTCCTCAAAGTAGGCTATGAGTAATCAACCCAGAGCTTGACAATGACTACCAAAGGTCGATTAGGTCAGCAAAGAGATCAATGACAATAAAGAATAAGTTTATTTGACAATAATAAAGGATAGATTCCCATCAGGCATTCCCCATTTTTGCCCTTACTTTATATAATTTAATAAAAATGTCAAACTGTGTTAATTAATTCTAAAAAAATTATCATGTTCTTATTTATTTATTTATTTTCTTATGTAGGTTATTGTCGAAATTATAGTTTTATAAAATTCATGAGGTACATAGTAAGTGGTTAGCCTCTAGTAGTATGGGGACAAATACCACTCTTAAGCAAGTGCATCTAGTCAAGTTATAATATAAATACGGATTTTAGTCCTAGTTGTTTATCTCATAGGGAACCATGAATATTGAGAAAACCTTAGATTACTAGCAATTCTCCTTAAAGTCACCAATTATCTAACTTTTCAAATTAATTAAATAGTTATAAACAAGATAAAAATAACAAGATAATGAAACAATAAACAAACAAAATAATTAAATAAGAAAACAAACAATGAGGTTAAATAAGGAAGATTAATTGAATTGTGAGAACATAATCCTTAGTAAATCTATTATCTACTACCTAATTCTATATGATTGTCAATGTCAATTGCACTTTTGGAGCATGGAGATTCCTAGAATGAATTAACTAAACTCACGTCTCTTATATAATTTCTAATCCTGAAGAGACTATCCAAATCACTTTTTGAACAAAGTATTTGAAGATCGCATTAAGGTTTTGAATCCTTCTATAAGGTTGTCCTAATCTAGAGAAATTGAATACCTAATCATTTAGCTTATCCAATTACTTGTAATTAAATTAGTTCATCTATTACAGGATCTCACGAACTTTGTAGTCAATTCAAACAATAATTCAATAACTGGTTATATTGAATTAAGACAACACAAAGCAATGCAATTAGATTGCTAAACGCAATATCATAGATCAAAAATAAAATAATTGTCACATTGAACTTGAGTTCAATAAAGGATTCACTAAGACGATAAAATTATGACATAAAAGTAAAATAAAAGAAACTAAGAGACACAAGAGACCCCCTGTACTTTACTTTACAATGTTCCTCTTGAAGCTCTCCTTTGAACGCTAAACCTAAGACTTTATAGATATGACTTGGAATTAGGATTACTAAAGAAGCCTTCCAAAAATAGAAGATTTGCAAATTATGGCAAGTATATGCCTTAGATCATGGTCATGATCATAGGCATGTTCTTTTATATGTGCAATTTGTATTGTTTTTTAATGAAATTCCTCGACAAGAGCTACATAGCTAGGGTATACAGTTGTGTTCATCCACACGTTCTTCTCTAGACACTATTTCTTGTCTGGACTTTACTCTCTTGAGTAGCTTGAGCAATGCACTTCTTTGTCAAAGCTCCAAAACTCAATAAAGTTTCCCAAAAACTCGTTGGAAGCTTCAAAAACACCTATAATTGAAATAATAACCAATTAAGCTCAAAATCATCAATAATTAACAAGGATAATGGATAAAACTATGCAAAATTACCTTAAGATATCTATGTTAATTAAGCACTATTATATTCCTCTACACTTAAACTTTTACATGTCATCAAGTAAAACCAATCATAATAAAACTAAGGTAAGATTAACAATTCTTTTATAATTTATTGTAGGTCCCAATTGGGTAAGGTGAATCGGTTATCTATCAAATTTCAAACAAATGCAATACTTAAAGAAAACTTATCCCCTTGATTACTTAATTTATCAGCTATAAGATAAATGGATAAACAAATATAAATAAAGTACACGAAAGTAAAGAGACGAAGGATATAAAAAGAGGCAAACGAATTATAATGCATCAACCTTATGTCTGCTACACTCTTCTAGCCTCACTATTGAGGACGTAGTTCACTTTTTGAAGTCATTCCACTATCTACAATATCCAATGCTTTGAGAGGTTACAAACAATATTCTCTGCTTTGACTCACTTAGCCTTATTCCTAAGTTAACACTTAGAACTACAGAGATTAAAAATCTCTCTAAATCAAGAGTACAAAAAGCAATGAAGAAAATAACAAAATGGTTCTTTGATAGATAAGAAATAATATAAAGAAAAATATGTAAGCTTCTAATTGATCTGTTGTTCTCAGAATAGGATATTCACAGCACTTTAGGATGACAACATATTTTCTTTCGTCTTCTTTTGTATGTTTTTTTGTGAAGATTTTGCCTCCTTTATATACTTAAAATTACATTGGCTAGAGGCTTGATTTAAGGCAAGTCCTTAAAGCAATTATTCCGAGCTTTTGCTTTGCAAAAATACTTCGTGAATTATCTCCTTATTGATCTTCCATATTTGTGAAATCCTTTCCATAATATATGTACTACAAAAGAGATGAGAATTCCTTTTCTTTTTCTGAATACTTTGTTTGTATATGTAAGGCAAATTTTTGTTGCCAATATTTGAATCTTTTAATCCCCAATTGATTCTGAGATAACTTGATCAAAATCTCCTTAAGGATAAATTACAAAACTTTCCAATCTTTGGCAAATTTATAATAAGAAAGGTTTGATTTTATCCTCGTAGATTTTAATCATACTTAGTAGAACGCACTAAAGATATTTCCCAAATATATTCAATAAATGAAGGCTAGGTCCTCTTTAAGTCTTATTTAGTGATTTTTATATTTTAGACATATTCCTTGTTTCAAGTTTTTGTACCTTCTGATTAGTCGTCTGACTAATCTTCTGATCGATCTTAGAAAACTTCATTTAAAATACCTAAGAAATTGATAAAAAAAAAAATAGCAATATCTAATCAAGGTAAACATGCATACTACATGTAGACATCTCAATATCTCTCTTTTTCCTATCATCAAAACATAATGAAGAGATTAACATTCTCTCCCTTTTTGATGATAACAAAACTTACAGTAATCAAATAAGCAAAATATTCTCAAGACATAACACTATAACACCTGCAGCTAAACAATATCAACAATGTGTTCAAAATATCATCCCTTTGTATCCTTCTCCCCCTTTTTGTTATTAGCAAGGAGGGATAATAGCTCCTCTTGAACTTAACTTTCTCAAAAACATAGATGATATCATAAAATAAAACTTGCCATAAAGGAGCATAAACTCCAGTAATCATAATGGAAACATAAAACCATAGTTCAATTAGAAGGACACAACAAGGGGTAAACATAAAACCAACTAACATAGCAAAAGTTCAAATAACGATAGAAAATTTAAGGTTTCTTCTTAGGATAGGACTTCTTAATCCTTCCAAGAGTTGATGGTTGATTAGACTTTAAAGGAAAATACAAAATATGTCCTAAAGGGGTCTAAAGTGGAGCAAAAATTGCTTTAGGAGATAAATCGGTAGCAGGAACATTTTGAGTAGGAGTTGATTCAAGAGATGGATTGGACGCTTGTGTAGATGGTAGAGTAGCTTGAATTGGGGTCTATTGAGTTTTTGGTATAAAATCAGGAAATTGTTCGGAGGTCTTTGTAGCTTGAATAGTGTTGGATGGAGAGGATGGTGATAGAATTGGTTGAATAGGTTTTTGTTCTTCTTGAGGTAAATTTGGTTGTTGTGGCAAGGAAGGTGATGAGCATTGAGCTAAAGGATCCTTTGTAGTTGGGGTTTGAGTTAGCTTGTGAAACTGAGTTTTCATCAAATTCATGAAATCTATAAATTTCTTGTCCATCAAATCCTCAACCTCTTGCTTAGAAATTTTACTTTCCAAAAACAACCTCAAAATTCTTTCCTTTGTTCAGCCAATTGTTAAAGCTTTTTATTCATCTTCTAATTCAGACTTTCTCTTCCTCTTCTTTCCATCACTAATTGAGAATTTTCCTCCAGTTTTCAAATCAAACATTTTACCTTTCTTTCTTAGGCTTAACGGCTTTCTTTTCCTTAACTTTCCCTAGGATATCTTCACTACTTTCAGATTCTCCCTCTTTATCATCCTCTGATTTACTATATGACTCCTCATCTGAATCTTCCACTTCAAATTTGGTAATTTGTTCTTCTTATGCTTCTCATTGACATAAAAGGCCCAGTTATCTATGAACTAAATTCTATTCCTAACATTAATCTAATGTTGTATTCTTTAATAATCTTGATGGGACCTATCTCATGGTAACATTAGGAATTTTGAACTTCTTAAACATGTGATTAATGTTGTATTCTCCAATAACCTTGATGAGCAACTGTCTCATGGCAACATTAGGAATTTTGAATTTCTTAAACTTGAACAACTTCATTAGAAGATTTCCATAGGGTTTTTCCTTTACTTTTTTTTTTTTTTTTAGCTTCGGTAAAAAATGCATACTTAATAATTAGATTTGCAAGGTCAATGTTCTTACCCTTGAGGATAGCAATGATAATTAGAGCATCTTCCCTAGAAATTGAAGTTGCACCCCCTTTTTTTGGTAAGATATAACTTATAACTAATTTATGTAACAACCTTATCAGCAACCTATAAAAAAAGAAAACAAATACTTCCCTGGCCTCCATTTCCAATTTACCACTTGTGATAATGTTAAATACCTAACTTTTTCCCATGGCCATTCACCATTATTCACATCAAGTAAATTAAAACATTTGACAATATCACTTTTGGTAATTATAATTTATTTTCCTAGTACTACATAACTAAGTCTATCCCTTCTACTTAAGTTTAAACTTTCATAGAATTCGAAAAGTACTTCTCCATATACCATAGTATCTATTGTGCATAGTTCTTTGCACCCAATAACACACAGAAATTCATCCCAATAAAATTCATTTGCAGTGAAGTAGAAGTAAAAAACACACGGTTCAACGCAATCTAACTTCCCTTTTAAGGAGATAGATTTCGAACTTAACTTTTTCTTTAAGTCCATGAGTTTAGATTGGACAACTCTAATGTCATGTTCTTCCATTTATCCTCTATTTTTCTTCTCTTGGTTTTCTTCTTCTTCTCTTCATCCTTTCCTTTGTCTTTTCCAACATTCATAAACCTAGTTAGTTCATTAGATGATTCCATCACTCCAACCACTAGTTTTTCAACCTCAGCTATGTTGAACTTCTTTTTGGGTTTCTTCGATTCCTTTCCCTCCTTGTCAGGTTTTTAGGTTCCTTTGGTTTTAGCTTTGGGTGTTGCATCAATAGACTTGGTTTTCTCTAAATTAGATGATTCATTGGCTAGTTGATAAGGTTTAGTCATGGTATTGTTTGGGTCTTTCATTGTCTTCTTTTTGGAGAGAATGTGAGAGGATTTTCTGTTGGCCATAATGAGATGAGGGTTTTAAGAGAGGAAGAAGATGAAAGATGTGAATGAAGAGTGAGTTACATGAGGAGGAACGATCCTTGTAACTATTAGACGTGGAAGAGAAAAAGAAGGACGGAAGTAAATATGGAATGATGAGATTATTTCCATGCTTAAGAGAAATTAGATAGAAGAATGGGAAGATATTAAATGTAGCAATTGCCACTTGTTTCCCTTTTTTTCTTTTTTTTTTTGAAAATATGCGAGGGAAATTAAAGAAAAGCACACATGAAACAAAAGAAAAAGAAAAACTAAATATTTACAAAATCGTATAGGATTGCATAATCCAATTTTGTTACTAATAAATTTAAACTTTATTTTACCAAGAGCTTTTGTAAATATGTCAACCAATTAATACGGTCTCTAATAAAATGATGTCCGAATTCAATAAAATTAGAGCAAGAGTAATGCACATAATTTTTTGTTAAATTAATTGCATTAGTATTATCACATTTCATATGAATGTTATCCAATTGTATTCCATAGTCATATAATTGTTGTTTAATCCATAATATTTGAGCATAACAATTTCATGTTAATATATATTCAGCTTTTGCTATTGATAATATCACTGAATTTTGTTTCTTAAAGGATCAAGAAACCAATTTATCACCTAGAAATTGACATGTTTTAGATGTACTTTTTCTATCAATTTTACATCCTACATAATTCGCATTAGAGGATCTTATTATTTCAAAATTAATTTTTTTTTTAGGGTACCAAGTTCTAAGATTACTTGTGTAAGACATATATTTAAATATTTGTTTTATTGTGGCTAAATGTAATTCAGTAGGTTTAGCATGAAATCTAGCACACAAACAAACACCGAAAATAATATCAAGTCAAGAAGCTATTAAATATAACGGAGAACCAATTAAGCTTCTATAAAATTTTTCACTTACCTTCTTACCTATTTCATTTAGTTCCAATCTGGTTAAAGCTAACATAGGAGTTACAGCTCCCCTTGTATTTTCACATCCAAACTTTTTGAGAATTTGTTTGGTATATTTTTCTTAATAGATAAAAATTCCATCCCTAGTTTATTTTATCTAAAGCTTGAGAAAGAAGTTTAATTCTCCCATTAAGGATATTTCGAACTTAGCCTACATCATCTTAAGGAAATCCTTACGATATTGTTTATTAGTAGTAGTGAAAATAATATCATTTACATAAATTTTAACAACAAGAAAATCATCATCATATTACTTAATGAATAGAGTAGTATCAACTTGCCCTCTTTTGAATCCATTCTTAATGAGAAATTTAACCAGTCTTTCATACTAAGCACAGGGTGCTTGTTTTAGTCCATATAATGCATTTTTTAACTTAAATACATAATCTTCTTTAAAAGGATTTTCAAACCCTATAGGTTGTTCAACAAAGACTTCTTCTTTTATATAACTATTCAAGATTTCACTTTTAGCATCCATCTAAAATAACTTAAAACCTCTTAAACATGCAAATGCCAAAAGTAATCTTATAGCTTCTAAATGTGTAACAAGTGCATATGTCTCATTGAAGTCTATTCCCTCTTCTCATGAATATCCTTTTGCAATAAGTCCAGCTTTGTTTCTACTTATTTTTCTATGTTCATCAAGTTTTTTTTTTTTTTTAATACCCATTTTGTACTAGTCTTTTTATGTGGTTTAGGAACAAGAGACCTTACCTGATTTCTCTAAAACTATGTGAGCTCTTCTTGCATTGTATTTATTCAATTTACATCAAATAAAGCTTCATCTATTGTGCTTAGCTCTATTTCGAATATTAATGCAGAATGATTTTTTATATTTTGTAATCTCGTTTGGTTTTTGACTCCAGAATGTATGTCTCTAATAACCTATTCTAGTGGATGATACGATTTATATCTCCAAGCCTTTTAAGGTTGAGTACTTACCTAGATGTCTTCTGACGTACCTTCTGATTTAGCTTCTAATGGATTCTCACATTGAGCTTCTTCCACAACTCTTGTTTTCTCAGTTTCTTTCTTCTCAATTTCATTCTTATGAGAAAAAGAATTTTTTCCCATGTAGTCTAGTTCATCATCTAACTCTTCAGTCTTGGCTTCATCAATGAATTTTATATTAATTGATTCCTCAATTGTTCAAGTAGCTTTGTTGTAAACCCAAAATGCTTTGCTTCATAAGGAATATCTTAAGAAGATTTCTTCATCTACTAGTTCTTTGAATTTTCCTAGATTCTATCCAAGCTTCTTAATGTAACATTTTGGACAAAAAATATGGAAATATGAAACTATGGGTTTTCTTCCTTTGTACGTTTCATATGATGTTTTCTTAGTTAAAGGTAAGTAGACTTTATTAATTATATAACAAGATGTTGAAATGGTTGTAGTCTAAAAATACTGTACTATCCGACTTTCATTTAGTAAAGTTTTTGTCATTTCTTGTATAGTTTTATTTTTACATTCCATGACCCCATTTTGCTGTAGTATATATGGAGTTGAGAAATCGTAAGTGATTTCTTAGTCTTCGCAGAATCTAATGAAATTTTCATTCTTGAATTCTTTACCATGGTTTGTTCTAAGACTGATAATGGTATAGCCTTTTTTCATTTTGAATTTATCTAGCAAACTTTTCAAAGACATTAAAAGCATCACTTTTATTTCTCAAAAATAACACCTAACAATATTGAGAATAATCATTTAAAATTACCATATCATATCTATTGCCTCCTAAACTCAACGTTTGAGTGGGTCCAAATAGATCCATATGGAGTAATTTTAAAGGTCTTTTGGTTGTGATTACTCGTTTTGATTTATGAGCTGTTAATGTTAACTTATTCTTAAGACAACTAGTGCGACGCACATCCTCTTTTATGCTTATATTATGTAGTCCATAAATTAAGTTATTTTTCGATAGATTTTCCAATTGATTGAAATGTACATGTCCTAGCTTCTTATGCCATAAAAATGTATTATCAATGATACTAAGAAAGCATCTTTCAATCTTTACTTTAGTTAGTTCAATTAAGTATATGTTCTTTTTCCTGAATCCGTAAAACAATTTTAAGCCATTTTAGTCAAAGGCTTCTACTTTATCTTGAACAAATATCATCTTATAACCTTTGTCGCTTAGTTGACTTATACTTAGGAGATTATGTTTAAGTCCTTTTACTAGAGAGAATTTTTCAATAGTGTATGGAGGAGTTCTCATGTTACTAGTAGTAATAATCTGTCCTTTGTCGTTATCTCCAAATTTGAAAAAACCTCATTCCTTCCATTTGATGTTTGTGGGGAGTGAGGCATCTCTTGTCATGTGATGAGACTACCCACTGTCCAAATACCATGTTCCTTTGAGTTTAATTTGAGTTTAACTTCATGCTCCTGTAATCACATAGAAATTGATTAATTTCTCTTAGGAACCTAAACAAGCTTGGGTCTACTGAAATTTAAGCTCGTTGTTTTTAATGTTTTTGCTTGATAATTACTGAGCTTGTGATTTTTTAAGTAACAATATTGTTGAGCTTGATTTTTTACCCTCCCGGTTCTTTTATAAAATTAAGCCTTTTGTAAAGGGCCAAATTTAATATTGGGCTTCAAGCCCATTAATCAAATGGATTTGACTTTTTGGGCTAAGGTGACAAGGCTCGAGGAGTCAAGCCCATAAATTATTGGGATGATCAAGGGAGATTTGGCATGATAGGCTTGGAGTAGGGCCCATTGGATCGGTTCGTTCAATCCAAACTTTCTTGATTTGGCTCATACTAATGAAATACAAAACCCTTTATTTGGGCCTAAACCCATGGAAAAAGCCGATTTCATACCCATATATAAAAAGCTTCAATCCTAGCCATTAATCAATGTTACGATCCAACGTATCGAATTCACCTACTATATCCTATAAATACCCTATTCATTTCCTCATTTGGATAGAAGGAAAAAACCTACATTAACGTCGTTACTCTACCGGAACTTTGCCTCAAAGGTTAAACACTTAAACACATCAAGAACACCACCTTGTTCTTCATTAATCTTAGACTTTGATGCCATCGTACTCCTCTACCTATCACCATATGTATTTGAGCCTAACTAAGATCGCCTACTCCTCTTCCTTACATTTCTCTCTTGATCATCTCGTGCAAGTTACTTAAGTCATTTCCCTAGTCATGTGTAGCGCGACTTCACACGCGATACACACGTAGCACTTGCATTTATACCCAACACCCCCACATTTTTCTAGCGACTCTACTGGGGAGGGAAGACTTGATACTCACATCATGGTACTTCTGAGGCAAAGACAACCTGACCCCACTGAGAGAACTAATCAAGAGCAAAATGTTAATACTATGACCAATGATCAAAATCCACCTCCAATTGGAGACACTAATCAAGGTGACGACACATGGGAAGGCATCTATGATAATGCGCAATTAACGCATGAGCTACGGGAGACTAATTGGAACCTAGGTAAACTTATGGCGATGTTTTCTTAATGTGTACCTGCTTTGGTTGCCTTTGCTACTACATAACAAGGAGTAATGTCCTCAAATCATTCTAATGTAGTGTAACAATATACCCTACCCAACTCTCTGGTTGTCAATGAGCATGTCGCTCTTAGGGTTGGAGAACAAATTCTTGCTATAGAACTTACAGCGATGTAAGATTCATTACCTGAAGTAAGGAATCAAGGAGTTCAAATTGGAGGCTCATCGTCTTCACGTATTATGCCATATGTCGCAATTATTAACTCAATTTAACCAATACCAATGAATCCCATGTCTACAAGATCTACACCTATGAATTTAGCGCCATACATTATGCGATGTCACTAAGGGCCAAAGCGTCTACTCAAAGAGGTTCATGTGTAACCAAAGAATATTTGGATATATATTTAAAGGAAATACACGCAAAATCTACAATTGGGATACCAGAATTGAAGCTTCTGTATCATCAACACATTGCCACGAAGTCGTACCCTAAGGATTATGTCAGTTTAAAGTTCATGTCATTTAATGGGAAGAAGGGAAGTGCTAAAGAACATTGGCTAAAATTTATCGAAACACTGGAAGTATATGGCCTAGATGACAATTTGAAACTAAAAGAATTCTCCAAGTCACTTACTGAGAAGGCATATACCTAGTATGTTAATCTCCCTCCAAGATCAGTAAATTCATGGGGTAGTATGTATAAGATGTTTTTTGAGAAGTTCTTCTCCACAGAAGAGAGAGTTACCCCTACTGACATGGGAAGGATCCGACAAATGCCTAAAGAAGATCTGATGGACTATATCGAACACTTTAGGGAGCACTCACTAGATATACAAGATGTTTATGATGAGAGAGAGTTAGTTAAGATCTGTATCCAAGGGATGTTTCCTGAGTACGTGGTCTACCTTGAAAAACTATGTTGGCCTCCTTTGCTACACTAGTTGAGAATGTACAAAGGACCAATAATTCAATGGCACGACAAAGAAGTGAAGTTGGGAGATTTAACAAGCGCACTTCTTCTTGATACAAGGCAAGTGCACCTATCAATTTTAATATAATGGATGTGAGTCCGAGTCGATCCCTCAAAGATTTTGAGTACTAATATTAACTTTAGCTTTATTATATAACCGGAAAATTGTGTCGAGTTGAATGAATTAAAAATACTGAAATTAACAACTAAACTAATTATGAGACTTGATTAAGCAAATTAGAAAGCAATAAACTATGAACGACTTTAAGAAATTAATAACGTATTTAGGAATTATTTCCCCTAATGTTTAACATGTAACCACTTAAAATATATTCAATTCAGTTTCTATAATTCTTGATTGGAGGGATTCACAATTAAAGCTAATATCTTTCTTAAGCATATTAACCCTAATCCTAAATTATTTACCGGAATCTCTTCACTTAGTAATATAACTTAGAATTGCATTAATGTATAATGAATTCCCACACAAACAATCAACTTTCCGGAAGAAACATGTATTTTATCTCTAAGCATACATGTAATTCTCTTCAATTATGCTAAGATCTAATTACACATGCAATTTCTCAATCAACATGCATAATATCATATATTGACATTCTAGAATTATCAATCCACAATTAAACAACATAATTGAATCAAGAAAAAATAGAAACTTTATTGAAATTATAATTCAATCCAAGGGTTACATGAAACCTTAGGTTCCATAATCCTAAATACTCGAATTCTAAGCTATCATAACGAATCTAAAAATGAGTTCCATCAAAAAAATAAAATAAAACATGAAAAACCCCTTTTGTTTGATGAACAATCTCTCTAATCTTGAAGTTGATGTTGTTCTCGCTTCTTGATTGATGTTCTCCTTAAGTCTCTTCTTGTCTCTTGTGTCTCTCCGTTTCTGTAATGTCTCTCTGCCTTTTAAACCCTAAGATATCCTTTTATATATGTATTACACGGATTTTATTTTCGTCACCAAACACGGCCTAGGACATGGCCGTATCCCCAGGTTGTGTAACTTTCTGCACTAAGGCAAAATTTCTACAAAACTTCAAAACTTCATAACTTCTTCGTTTGAACTCAGAATTGAGTGAAACTTGATTCCTTTTATTCGTTTTCGAGCCTAGAACGCGTTTAAACCCTGAAATCAACATTTTACTCAATTAAGTATCAATTTCTTTAAAGAAAACCAAAAACGTGAGGGAAATGCTATAAAATCACCATATGAAATATGTTTAAAATTAGAGTTATCACTTCTGTAAGTGTAGCTTAGGGTAAATCACCAAGGGGAGCAAAGAAACAAAGAGATGATAAGCCTACTAACACCAGGCCATCTTTGACATATCCTTGTCCCATGGCCAAAGTGCATTAAATGCTTGACTAGAGGCTCCATGATGAAAATATCAAGCTTTCGAGGGCTGAGCACCTCCCCACAAATGAAGAAAAGAGTGATCCCAAGTATTGTAGATTTCATTGGATTATTGGTTACCCGACGAAAGATTATTTCACTTTAAAGAAAATTTTCAACGATCAAGTTGTACATGGTAAGTTAATCATCGATAACAATGATGTTAGAAACGATCCACTTCTCGCCCACAACAACCGAAGGGGTATTGTCAATACCATTAGCCATGATCCCATCACTACTAAAATAATTGATGCCCAAACTATTGGAAATGATGAAGATAAAGGAAAGTCGATCGAAGCTCAAGATGATGGATACCCACCTGTTGTTACGGCATTGTTGAAGACAGCTAACTTTAGGAATTTCTTTAATCTCTTGGGATTCAATGAGAAAGCTCAGCTTGTAATAGCAACTGCACTTACATAGATCTCTAAGAGTCAATAAGTGGAGTGAGTGCAACGTAACCTATGAAGAAGATGGCCACAATGCACAAAAATACGATTTTATTTACTGATGCAAACATGTGTATAAAGAATTTCAATCACAATCGTCCCTTGTATGTAGAACGTATGCTTAACGGGTCCCCAATTAAGAGAACATTCATTGATAATGGTTCTTCATTAAATATCATGCTAATGAGTACTTTTAAGGTCGTTAGAATTGATATTCGATGATTGGTTAAACAACCTATATCAATAAATGGATTTAGCCATACCCCTACAGATTCTGTTGGGTATGTTAATGTTGATCTCAAGGTTAACCCTATCAATGGTACTACTACCTTTCATGTAATTGATGCGCTGGTCCAATACCATCTACTCATAGGTAGGAAATGGCTACATGATGACAATTTGGTCCTATCCACATTACATCAATGTATCAAGGGCCATTGGAAAGGGAAGGATGTATTTATTCTAGCCACCAAGAATCCTTTTGAGCAACATGAATCATATTTTACTGAGTCGGCCTACTTTGATGAATTTGCTAAAGAAGGCGAGACAATAATAGCTAAGCCAATTGGTGTCCCTTTACCTACGTAGGAAGAAATTCAAGATAGTTAGCAGAAGAAAGGAAAGATACGTGGGGGTCATGGGGGAAAGAAGAAGAACAAGTAGCATAAAGGAATTAAAAGCTTCGTTTGAGAAGACGGAGGAAGGGTATACCACTTATGAAGGTCTCAGGGGTCTGAAGAGGTATGTTTTTCCTTTTTAGATCCCATACTAGCACAAGAAGTCCAACCCTCCCCACAACAACTATTAGACCAAATGAAGCCACAGGCTAAAGAAATAAAAGAATTGGATCTAGCGTAACCGAGAGAATCACAACAGCCAATCTTCATAAGTAAGAGCCTCTTACAAGAAATAAAAGTTCATATTGTCAAGTTTCTAAGAGAATATAGAGACATATTTGCGTGGACCTATGAAGAGATGCTAGGATTGAACCGTAATCTCATAGTACACAAATTAAGCATTGCCCCGAGAGTTTCGCCTGTAAAGCAAGGACAAAGGGTTTTCCGCCCTGAGATTGAAGTCTAAATTAAGCAAGAAGTTTAGAAGTTATTACAAGCTGGATTTATAAGGCCCATCCAACATCCTACTTAGCTTACTAATATTGTTCCTATAAGAAAGAAGAATAGACAGATAAGAGTATGTGTAGACTTAAGAGATATGAACAAGGCTTGTCCTAAAGATGAATTTCCTCTACTAAACGTTGATACTCTGATAGACGCAACTGCAAGACATGATTTATTCTCATTTATGGATGGATTCGATGGTTATAATTAGATTAAGATGGCAATTGGGGACGCGGAGTATACCGCCCTTTGCACATCGATTGGAAATTTTTATTATACCATCATGCCATTTGGACTTAAGAATACAGGCACCACTTATCAAAGGGCAATGACTGCTATATTCCATGACATGATGCATGACTTTATGGAGGATTATGTTGATGATATAGTCATCAAGTCTAAAAGGGCACATGATCACGTAGTTCATCTACAAAAGGTTTTTGAACGATATCGGTTGTACAAGCTTCACATGAATCCTCTTAAATGTGTTTTTGGAGTGTCCTCAGGGAAGTTTTTGGGGTTTGTTGTCCATCAGAAAGGAATTGATGTTGATCCTACAAAAGTGCAAGCTATAAGAGCAATGCCATCCCCTACTACTTTAAAGGAACTAAAAACTTTCATGGGAAAAGTCTCTTATATCAAGAGGTTTATACCAACACTTGCTGAGATTTCATACCCATCGCACCAACTTTTGAGGAAAGGAATTTCATTTGAATGGGAACAGGTCCACGAGGAGGCAATTCAAAAGATCAAGATGATTTTGACTTTTCCTCAGACCATGACAATGCCTATCAAAGAATTGCCATTGATTTTATATCTTACATCTACCGACAAGTCCGTTGGAGTCCTACTTACGCAAGAAGTTAATGGTCAAGAGCGACCTATATACTATCTGGGCCAACCCCTTTAAGGTAGTAAGGGTAAGTACCCAACTTGCGAGAAACACTGTCTTGTGCCAGTATTTGCCATGCAAAAGTTACAACATTACTTCCTTGTGCATAAGATCAATCTGGTAACTCGTTCGAATCCAATGAAGTATTTATTATCACGATCGGCTTTATCAAGAGTTGCTAAGTGGTTACTCCTTCTTGGAGAATTCGACATCTCAGTGTAGTCTCCTAAAACTATCAAGTCACAAGCCTTGGCTGATCTATTAGCACACTTCCCAAATGCCTAAGAGGGCTTAACTATAGGCATAATACTAGCTGAATTTCATGAAGATACTTTGATGGTCGAGGTGGATGGTGAATGGGCACTTCAATTTAATGGTTCTGCAGGAAATCAAGGCTAGGGAGCAAGAATCATATTGACATCACCTGAAGGTCAAGAGATACCCTTAGCATTTAAACTCGATTTTCAATACATAAATAATGAAGCCTAGTACGAAGCATTATTACTTGGTTTGTTGTCTGTATGAGGAGTTGGAGTGCATAATTTATGTATTCAAGGTGATTCAAATTTAATCATTGGACAGGCCACGGGCAAGTTTGGATTAAAGAAATTTACACTTACGCCTTATAAGGCTACAGTACAGGTTATGGTAAAAAATTTTAATTCTGTACGGTACAAGCACACGAGTTAATCAGTAAATACGTATGCCAATTCAAGATGCTAGTGGTAATGTGAATATCCAAGTAGTCAAGAAATCTATCCCATGTACGACTTTAAATTTTGTTAATGAGGATGAAGACATGCAAGACGATTGGCGCAGTCCATTCATGGAATAGTTAGTGTACCTTAATGCGACTTCTGTTTTGGCTTTGAAGAATTTTGTTAAAATCAATGGAATGTTATATTATAAGGGTCCAAAAGGTGTTCTTTCTTGATGTATTGGTTCTAAGGAAGCTCGTCTCAAGTTAGATAAGTATCACCAAATCTAGTATGGGGAGGAAAGGCCACCACTATATCGTCGTATTCAGCGTATAGGGTATTATTGGCCATTAATGGCTAAAGATACACTTCAAGTGCAAGTACACTACCCTAACTGTTTTGAGCTTCTCGACCAGAGTGAGTATAATTTTGTATCTAGTGCTGGAGACTGGAGGCACCCGTACATCGATTCCTTGAGGAATAATGTGTTACCAATGAATAGTATAGATGCCAAGCTTGTAAAACGAAAGGCCAGGAAGTATCTTATGCACGAAGGTGAGCTCTACAGAGTATCGTTTATGGGAAAACCCTTAAAGTGTATCGCTTCTCTTAAAACAGAAACGGTTTTGACTAAGGTGCATGCTGGAGAGTATGGGGAGCATCAAGGAGGAAGGAAACTATATTATTATCTACTCGATAAAGGATACTATTAGCCAACAATGGAAGTGAACACTTTCAACTTCACTAAGAAGTGTGTTGTCTATCAACAACATGGTGATGCCATTCATGCTCCTACAGTCACACTCCATAACATCACAACTCTTTGGCCTTTTCATACATGAGCTTTTGACCTTATTGAACCTATACATCCACCATCAAAAGGATGCATTTAGATTCTGGCAAGAACAAAATGCTTTACGAAGTGGGTAGAGGCAGCTCCTTTAAGGAAGGCTATAGGAGCAGTAGTTGTGAGTTTCATGAAGTAGAATATCATATGTAGGCTCGGAATCTTGAAGTATATTTTATCTGACAATGGCACTCCTTTTATCAATTCGCATGTCTGCCAACTACTGGTTTCCTATAATATTGATCATGTAAAGTCTACAACGTATTATTCGAAAGGAAATGGACAAGCTGAAGCCACTAACAAGAGCTTATTGAAGATACTTAGTCACATGGTTCATGATAATCATAAGGCATGGCATGACAAGCTACCATTAGTGCTTTGGGCCTATAGTATATTTAAATGAAGGCTGACATAGGCAACTCCTTTTTCTTTAGTATATAGGACTGAGGCAGTAGTTCCCATAGAAGTCTTGATCCCATCTATTAAGTTAGCAATCAATGCTGAGCTCAAACCTGACACGTTGCGAGTGATGGATTTGGAAGCATTAGACGAAAGGCATGATATCGCCAAACATAATCTCATCAATTATCAGCATAGGTTTGGGGTAGCATATAACCGTTTAATGAGAAAGAGATCATTCCAACAAGGTAATGTCATACTTTGTGCAATTGAGCATGTGTGCTGAGGTACCCCAGCACCCAAGTTTACACCAAAGGAAGGACCTTTCGTAGTTGAGGAAGTGTACGAAAGTGGATATTGTAAACTCAAGAATCCCAGCACGGATGCTATTACTACTCTTATCAATTTTCAATATATCAAAAAGTTCCATTTGTAAAAAGGAGACTATGGTAAAGTTAAATGAATGAAACTTATAGCTTGAGCTGTACGAGCTTGTTTTGCATTTTTATTCCTATTTTATCTCCTTTGCGCACCTTAGGTTAAAAAAAATAATAGTAACAAAGTATTGGTGTTTGTAATGCTACTTCTTAGTAAGAGACTTGTCTCCCAAGTGTGCAATATACATCTATCATATAAGTTGTCAACTAGTTAAAGCTTTGACTCCTAGGCGCACTATATGATGTTCTATTGAATAAGACAATGACTTGCACTATTTGAGTATATGTTCGTAGAGTATGTAAAAATAGTTAAGTAGTGGGTAATACCCCCTTAACTCACAACGTGACTGTCTAATGGAACTAATATTCCTCGTTTCAATCAATATCTCCATACTGTCAGATCATATATTCGAATCCTTGCTTGCAAATGGAATACACTTCCACTACGTAAGGTTTTCTTGAAAATTTATCAAGTTATGAAGTAAACTATCATGTAAAGTGTTGCTAAGTAAATGCAATGTTTTCTAAGCGCATAATGATGTGAACCTTCAAGAGCTTACTAAATCAACAAACAACTCATGTCAATTTATGATGTTCCATGTAAAGGCATAGATCTCAAATAAACGAGAAGCGAAACTACACATACTGAGCTCAACAAGTCCTTACACTCCATTAAAAACGGGGTAGGTGGTTCAAAGAGAACAAAAGTAGTACTATCACACTAGATGCTATAGTAGAATCAAGATTTATGCCTGCCAGATGCTCCTTTCTCTCAAGTTCTACCTTTGCAAGTTCGACTTTGAGTATCTCACATCTTTCCTTAACGTCTCAACTGCCCAACACCTTTTGAGCTTTAGCTACAATGATTTCCATCTTGTTGATCTTAAACTTAAAGGCATATGCTACAGTGACACTACTAATCAAAAGTTCGAGATTTTCTGTAGATAGTAAGCACTAAGCCTCATCAAACAGCCCTACAACTTGCCCAAGTAGGCCCAAGATATGAGTAGTCACATTGAAACCCAAACAGACCGATCCTATCCAAAAATCCCCCTCCATCCTATGTTAGCGCTCAAGTAGTGCTAGGAGGTTAGAAGGTATTGTGAAGCCATGAAAGGAGGAAGTATCTTCTGAGCTCGCTACCATCTTGGTTGCTGATCCTTTATCTTTATGTTGTATTGTTCTAATCTCTAGGAGAAGTGATGATGTGGGATCCCTTGGAACAGGTGAAGTCGCATCACTACAAAGGGTAAGAATGTTGCTAACTATAGTAGCATCCATGGAAGCATTAGGAGCAACATGCATCTCTTCATTACAAAACCTTGCACCCATCCAAGCATTAGTAAACGCCTGGATCACACTTTGCTCTAAGAGTAAAAATTCGCTATCTTCACAATCGTCAATGATATTGAACACATCAGGGATTTTAATATTACCATGGATGTCTTCATGAACCTGTTTTGTGGAGTTTGTTTTATCATTGAATTGTCCCTCTTAGTCATCATCAATGTCTATCACAGAATTTTCTCTATCATCATCTGTGTGTTCAAGAGAATCCCCATAATCAACCAACTCAATGTCATCTTCTCCTTCATCCATAATCTCAGTAACAGTAGGCAGATCTTTAGCTTAAAGTACCTTTCCCATACTGTAGCGACTTAGAAAAGGATGAGTGATAGGGGGGATACTTTGACTTGAAGAAGTTCCTTTAGGGACACTACTGTTCGCTCCATCAAGATGATGCTTCATCACTTTCTGTTTAGTAGAAGTGGCATCCTTCTCCTTTCCCTTTTGCTCCTGTGACATATACAAAATTGAGAAAACTAAGAAGAGTGAGTTTCAAGAAAATATTAGTGTATAAAAAAGGACGGAGGAGAGTGTAATGATAATGCTACCTCATGAATGCGGCTATGCTTTGGTTGTTTGATGATCAATGGAGGAGAGGTTGAGCGTTCGTTTTGTGATTTACCCCGAGCATCATCAGACGACTTCGTATTATTAGACGACTTTTGGGTCTTCTTTGAGTCGAAAGTGAAATTCATATCTCCGAATGACTATTTTAGGTAAATCCCCTTCAGCTGTCTTCGAGACATACTTCTTAAACCCATCTAAGCGATTCTTCTAATATGTAAGCCAGGCATTCGAAGCAACCCCAGAACAACTCATAAAAGGAAAGAATAATTGCCTGATCCTCCTATGAATGTTCTTCCAGCTCTCAAGTTTGAACGTCTTATAACACTAATTAAAACTTTAGTTAATAACCAAATCATGAGGCACTCCTTGATCAAACCCCAATTGTCAAGCAACCCGATCAGTTGAATATTTCATAACACTACACTTAAGGAAACAATTAGAAACATTGGCCCAATCATGAAGTGATGGAAGACCCCTAGGTATACTCCATAAGATAAACTCTAGCTCGACATCAGAAAGCTCATCATGAAGCTCTATTAAGTTTACTAAGTCCTTTGAATCGAAATGGTAGATTTCTGAGTACCATTCACATTTAGGCAATTCCTTTGTGTATAGACGAAAGCTAAACTTGTGACAAGTATCAATGACATTCTTCAAAGTACTTAGGAGTTTTCTATTGACCTATCCCCAAGCCTAGGGCTTGACTGCATTAGAATGTGTAAGCAGGAGACTAGAATATCTCCTATAACGCTTGCAGAAGAACATATGAAGAAACACTAAGTTTACATATGACACCACAACGTATCTCCCTTGCGAGCGTACCGAAGCTTCATGAAAGAGGTCTAAACACCTATATAAGGAACCCAAGTAGAAAGGCCCCAAAGTGAAATGTTCCCCTCGCGCAATACGAATAGCCAAGTGGAAGAGTTGAAGACTAACGCCTTTTACGGGGCCCCCTAGGAACACAAATGATGATAACCAACAAGCAATGAAAGCTTCCAACTCATACCTGAAATGTAAGGTAAGAAAAATTAGGTTAGGGTTATAAAGTAAACATCAATAGGAAAAAAGGGTAAACAATGACTATGCCACATCGAAATGTAGGAACTTACTTACATTGATATCGAGGCCCCATCTTATCACCCTTGTTTGGCCTAAAGAAATGCTTGATCCATGCACTAAGCGTACCATGCCTACAAGTATCTAGAGCTTCTCTTTTGTCTACTTTTAATAGTTCAATCAATGCTCATTCATCTTCTGAGATTGAAGTTGTGGTGATGTTGATCAATCCAAGATTAGGAAGGCTCAAAAGGACTGCAACATCCTTTAGTGTTGGAGTGATCTTACCCTACGCTGTCACAAAGGTATGTGAGTGACTACTCCAACGGGATATGATAGCTCGCCAATTTTCTATTTCTTGCAAGTGGTGTAAAGTTAAACGAGAAGACACCCATATGGGGTAATATGCTCGCCTCTTCCAAAATGGATATATATGTGGGATTCTTGAAAATGTACATCACCCAAGACAACCAGCCATTCACTATGTGCTTTAGGCCATCAAAACTACTATCTAAGAGAGGGATTTCTTTCTTCTCATTTCTAAAACGTAGCACAGAATTTGCTTCTATCTCAACCCTCTTGTGTATTGGAGGTTCTTGTCTTATGAAACGCAACTTGCCATCCTTAGGTGGATATGGATGTGTATCCTGCCTCTTTATATCTCGTCAGAAGAAGTCACCTTCAATAATTGGGTCTACCTACTTATCTCGAGGTAAGGGGGTTGTTGGGATGTGATCCTCAAAATATGCCAAAATTTCATTGTTTTTATCAGTATTGTTGCTATGAGAATGACTCTTACTAGATTCTTTGCCCATGTCGATGATCCTTAAAAGCAGTAGTGACATCTATATGAAAGAAAGTGAGCACCTATAAATGAAGGGAAGCAAAGGAGTTAGTAGAAGTAAGGTGCATTCGAAAAGTATGACATCTAATTATGAAAACTAGAGATGACACATATGCACAAGAATTCTTGCAATACGTGATGACAATACGCAATGACAATACGCAATTCACACATGAGATTAGTGATAATAGGCCTAACTCATATGCTTATGATGATGTTTAAATGATGTTTTCCAGCACGTGTTCGTGTTAGAAGACTAACGTTCAACGCCTTATGTTCAACTCGTGTAATGGGACCTTACATCACATTTAGTGCTCACATTGTATCTAATGTTGTGTTCAAGAGTTATGTGGTTTTCAAGACTCATGCCATGGTCTAGCCTCGCATCGAGTTCATGCCTTGTGTCGAGTTTAGACCTCATGCCATATCATGTTCAACACTTTGTGATATATTTAGGATTCATTCCATATTTAAAACTCATGTTACAGTCATTGATTGTGCCGTGTTGAGGATTCACATTGAATTCAAGACTTGTGATCATGGCTTATGCTCACTCGCATTCAACCCTAATGCTTAAGACTCGTATTCACTATCATGTTCAAGGTTTAGATGTGACCCTCATGTTCACTCATGATCAAGCCTCATGTATTAAAGCTTATGTTCAATGCACATGACAAGACTCATGTTCAGCTTAAATACCAAAAGTGCTACACTCAAGTTGCATACTCAGCTCACGCGTACTCATATAGAAAGTTTAAAAGTTCTCATGTTAGAAGCATACACATGCTCGTGCCAAAGAGACTATGCTGAATTGAAGTGTTCAATCCTTATGTGTTTAAGCACAAGATTTATGTCTTGTTCATGTACGCTAAGCTTGCAAACTCACACTCTACTCTTATGAGCTCATGTTCAAGATTTATGTTCAAATTCGCATTTTATGGTTATGTGGAGGCCTCATAGTTCTTCTACATGATTATTCCATGAGTGTTTGTATTGAGGAGCAATGAAGTTCCTTTTACATATTACCTTACAAGTGCTTATGTTAAAGAGGGGTTATGTTTAACTCAAGTATGTTACTCTCATATGCTCATGTCTAAGACCTGTATTCAAATTGTATAAGCTCAACTCACGCTCGACTCTTATGTACTCATGTGTGCATGTACTTATGATTCAAGATTCATGATTCAATTCATGTTACAAGTTACAATTGGCTCTGTACCTCTTTGCTATCACCGATTGATGAAGATCGATACTCAAGCCATGACCACAAACTCTTGACCTTAGGTTGGCAAACAGTCACGGTCTAGGCAATAAAGAGTCTACCTTCTTTAAACAATGCCGATTTACTAATTGTTGCTAGTTCGAGATGTGGTCCTCAAGTTATGATTGTAGACTTTTAGCCTTCAACTGCAAGCAACTACAATCTGGGTGATGAAGAGATCTTCTTTAAACCAATTCTCAAATGTTGATTTTGTTACCTACAAAGCATGGACAATGAGGAGATGTCAGTTGCAAAATTTAATCACCCGAAGACACACATCAAAGCACGAATAAAATTACAAGAACAAATGCGTTACATGGTGGAAACTATCTCATTACTCATTACATGGAGAAGAAATATTGGAGTTGAAGAAAACACACAAATTTGGGTTATACACAAGATTCTCAACATCTCAAGTCAAGCAAACAATGGTCTCTTGTGTCAAGCAAAAAATAGGGTCAACTAAATTTAAATATTCATATTCAAAGAATTGAAGACTACGTGAAGAAAATTGAATGAAAATTTGTGATACAAGAATTGAAGATACAATTGGCAGGCACTATAGGGTACTTGGACCCTAGTTACACTTCTCCTAGCAAGCTAAGCACCAATACTGATGTGTTTAGCTTTTGAGTGTTGCTCTTAGAGATCATTAGTGGGAGGAGAGTAATTGATGTCTCTAAAGAGCCAACTTCAATAATAGATTAGGCAGGTTCAATAATTGAAAGCAAAACACATAATGGACATTTGTAATACAAGAATTACTAGTGCCACCAACTTGATGAAGGCAGATGGGTAAAAACATGGAATGATTTTCAATCCTATAAGGATATGGGAAAAAATTAGTGAAAGATGCATCCTCCCTTCACTTGAGACACGAAACGAAGTGCTTCATTCATAGCCATCTACACTTACCTTCAATAATTCAACACTTGAAGAAGATTGCCACTCGATTTGTTTTGGAGGATCATATTGGTTTAAAAAAAAAAAAAAAGGGACATACTGGGATGTTATAGACTCCGAGTGGAAGCGGACTGGTTTCAGAAGGATTAGAACGTGTTAGAGGTAGTAAAAGAAAGCAATGGAGCTTAAATCAAGAGAATAAGAATGAATAACCTCAGCCAGTTTCCCAATGAACGTAAGATCACTATGCAACAAATAAACATGGCTACACCGAACCCAGCACAAGCCAAAACCCAAGTCACCAAATTCAATGCACTCCACTATTTTATCCCATATCCTTCTTAAATTTGACCAACATGGTAACAAGATAAAGTTTCAAACCTGGCATGAAACTGAAAGAGAAGACAAAGCAACCTTTTCCATTATCTACTAATGATGTTAACAGTGATTCTACTAACATGATTTACTACAACAACATGGTTTATAAACCATAATGCTTTAGAGTATGACAAATGCTAGAGAAAACTACAAGTAACCTCATTTTTTGTAAAAGTTAGAAAGGAAAATACCTACATCTTTAGAGTTTCAAAGAGCTAGAAATGGAATAGTGAAGAGAGGGAAAAGTAATTACTTACATTCGAAAGTTTGAGCCTTCTTTAATTTTGTCAAGCTTTACAACTTTAGTATCCCAAGATGCGACCTCTCCGAAGTTACCCGTCCATGGTTGGTGTTGTGCTGTACATATGTGTTTGAAACCCTGATGCTAAAATCTACAAGAAGTGACAATGGACAATGGAATTATATGGAATCAAACGAGCTATACTCATGAGTCATTAAAAAAAAAAAAAGATAATAAAACATATCGTGGTTGGTTGAAGAGGAAGCTGTTGTTTCTTTTTCCTTTTCTTTTACTATAATGGCTGGACTCAAATTCAAGGACAATGGTGGTTAAAATTGAATTTAGAGTCAGTAACTTTATGGGGGAAAAGGAAAAGTGAATGGGACACTTGTCAAGTTTCCAATGGGAATGGATTGGAGAAAAAAGAGCCTAATACTATGCTGTTGCTATTGCATTTAGAATGCTGGTTAGTAGGTTTCTCTATCTTGTATAATTACTTGAAAGCCTAGTATGATGAGTTTGCAATTTGAGCTTTTGCTACTATGGAAATTGTTTATAATCGAAGCTTGATCATCGAAGGATGAAAAATGGAAGGTCAATTGTTGATGAGGATGCTTTCTTAAAATATTTTCAAAGAATTTCTTTAAATAGAGATTTGGAATTTCGTTAAGCTTTCAAGGCGTTGCCTTTGAAACCCCATAGGGGACACTATCCCCTTGACTGCTACCCACTAACCGGCTAATGGGACCGCCATGCTTACCAATCATAGCGTAATAAATAAAATTGGTTAATACAAAGTGTTACATGATATGCGAAGTCCTGATAAAAAGAATGCCCTTATAGGAGAAGAAGATCAAGGAGATATTGATACATGGAGTCAACCTAACGAGATCACTAATGTGAGCTTACCGTACAAATTCAACTCAAGGGAGTGAATAAGTCATATGGATCAAATTAAAGAGACAAATCAGCTCAAGAAGAGACAACTTAAAGATGACTTATTTTAGAGTGTTGCCTTAGGGGAAACATACAACCTAATACAGCTGAGGCATGATACATAAATAAGAGGTACTATGGACTCACGCACTAAAACAAATCTCAAATTAATTTGGTAGCGATGCAGCTGTTTAATGGCGCACATGTGCCTAAGTTATCTAAAAGGCTCACTCAGTGCCTAAACCCCTTCAACTTTGTCCGAAAGACTTTGGTCAGGGGGCAAAATGTAGAAGGCCAAATTTAATATTACACTTCAAGCCCATTAATCAAATGGATTTGACTCTTCAAGCTAAAGTGATAGGGCTCGAGGAGCCAAGCCCATAAATTATCAGGATGATCAAGAGAGATTTGGCATAGTGGGCTTGGAGTAGGGCACGTTGGATTTGTTCATTCGATCCAACCTTTCTTGATTTAGCTCACATTAATGAAATACAAAACCCTTTATTTGGGTCTAAACCCATGGAAAAAGCAGATTTCATACCCATATATAAAAGGCTTTAATCCTAACCATTGATCAACGTTACAATCCAACATATCAAATTCACCTACTATATCCTATAAATACCCTATTCATTTCCTCATTTGGACAGAAGGAGAAAACCCACATTAACACTGTTACCTTGCCAGAACTTCGCCTTAAAGGTTAAACACTCAAACACATCAAGAACACCTTCTTGTTCTTCATTAATCTTAGAGTTTGATGCCATTGTACTCCTCCACCTGTCACCATATGTGTTAGAGCCTAACTAAGATCACCTACTCCTCCTCCCTACACTTCTCTCCTGATCATCCCGTAAAAGTCACTCAAGTTATTTCCCTAGTCACATGTAGTGCAACTTTATACGCAGTATGCACATAGCACTTGCATATGAACCCAACACCCCTACATCTTCTTTAAATTGATCAATACTAAACCCTATCAATTTAATACTGATCTTTAACTAGAGTTTAAAGAAAACTGTTTTTTCAATTTGAAAAGGTATTGGGGTTACCACCCTACTGAGTCAGGAAAAAGTTAAGTTATAACCGATTGAGTAGATTGACTATAACTTAGCTACTGGTCTTAACAAGAAAACCAATTTTATAAGATGGTTTTTGAAAACTAGAGATCTAGATTCGAGAGCTAATTTATTAAATCCTAAATAGGTACCACTTTTTAACTTCCTAAATCTAACTTTGCTTTTCAAATATACCCTTTTTTAATTTCTAAACAACTAATCATATAACACTCAACTAAAATTAATCAATTTACATAAATATTTCAAAATGGAAAAAATAAAACTTTCCATATTTTAAGTCATCCCGTACTTTTGTACGGGTACCTACATACCCACCATTCAGGATCAGACTTATATAGTTCATTCACCAAAAACATAGCAAATTGATAGATTTTAATTTTTGAAAAACATCTAGGTTTACGTTTTTACTCATTTTGATTTATTTGAACAAAAATTCTAAAGGTCCTAATTCAGGGTTTTATTTTTGGAAATTATAAAACGCCCTAGTTTGGAAAATGGTTGATTTATTCTTATGTTAATTTTGGAAAATCAATTTTCTAAGTGATAAAACAATTTCATATTTTGATTTATTTGAACAAAAATTCTAAGGGTCCTAATTTAAGGTTTTATTTTTGGAAATTATAAAACGCCCTAGTTTGGAAAATGGTTAATTTATTCTTATGTTAATTTTGGAAAATCAATTTTCTAAGTGATAAAACAATTTCATTATTATTTTTATTTATTTATTATTGTTTATTCCTCTACTTTTTATTTTTATTTTTTGGTTTTTTGGCTAAAACGTGAAAATAAATAAATAAAACTAAACTTAATACTTCTTCCTTTTTTTTTCTTCTTTTTCTTTTTTTTTTTTCTTCTGTCTTTCCTTTTTTCGGTTTTTCTCTCCTTTTTTTTTTTTGTTAATTACAATTACATTCACTTTACAAACAAATAAAATGATAAAAAAATAAATAAATAAAATAATACAACACCAAAACCAAAATGGGAAATGGGGAAATGGACCAAGTTGCACGCAGGTCAGTAGGTACAACTTGGATTCGGGTCAGGTTCGGTTTGGGTTAGGTCCATTTGATTTAGACCAAGTTGAATCCGAATTGCGTCCAGTGGCTAGAGTGGTGCATCAAAGGCCATTGCAGGTTGTATTTTGAGTGGGAGACAACGATTTTATGTGAATTGGATTAAGCTTAAGGGGGTTTAGAGAAGTGCTACAGGTTTCTATGGCAATCTGAGTGGCGATCAATGAGGATAGCAGGTTTGGTTTGTGGTTCAATCGTATGTCTGTATGGAAGGTGGTTTGTAGTTGCTATTCGTAGATGGTGGTGGCTAAGAGAGTGGCATACGTAGGTTTTCGAGAGAGAGTAGGCTGCAGTGGTTATGTGTTGTATCATAGGTGTTCGGTTAGAGAGAGAGTAGGCTAGGTGCAAGAGAAAGATTAAGGTCAGTGTATAGCGAAGAAGTCAACCATGCAAAGGAGTTGGCGTCGAGTGGTGGTTTGGTCTTTAGTAGAGGATAGTGGGTTACGGGTTATGGTGGTTGAGAGAAAGGATTAGGTTGGTGTGGTTTTGATGGTGGTGAGGGTGATTCGGGGTTTAGGGAGTTTGGTTGATGTGGTTAGGGTGACTGGTCGAGAGAGAGAGAAAGGTTAAGGAGTGAGCTGAGAGATAATGGAGAGAGAGAGAGGTAGAGAAGGTACTGTGACTGTCGAAAGAGAGGTGTATTGTGTTGGCCTAGAGTAGGGGGTTAGAGAAAGAGAGAGAGTTGTGCATGTGTGTCTGTTTGAAAAAGTGAGAGAGGGAGAGAGTTTGAATCAAGTGAGAGAAAGGGAGTTGTGTTCGGCCGAGAGTATGAGAGAGAGAGAGCCTAACAGTGGAGAAAGAGAGGGTAGAGAGAGAGTGACCACCGAGAGAGAGGGTGAGGTCTGTCTTGTAAGTCCGCTGTACGTGTGTTTTTTTTTTTTTTTCAAACGAATTTCCCAAATCCCCTCTCTCCCCTGCATGTTGTCTGTTTTTTTTTAAAAACCAATTCCCCCTTCTTAATCTCTATATGTTTAGAAAAAGAAAGCAAAGGGAAAAAAGGAAAATGGGAGAAAAATATGAGGGAAAGAAAATTTGTTGTTGCGGCCAATCATAAAACGCCATGTATTGCAATTAGACACATGGCCTAATGACCGATAACATGTAGCCACATGTGGAGCTTGAAAAAAGATAAAAAGCTACCCTCATGCCTCTAATGAGTTTCGAACTTATGATCTCCAGCCAAGTTCATATGCTTAGTCCAAGTATTTTACCATTATGCCATTAGTCTGTGCCTAAGTTAGATTTAAATCTAAGCATAGGTTTAATGGTCCTTTATTTAAATTTATTTAAATAAAAAAAACTATTCTATTTAAACTATCTAAAAAAATTTATTATTTTCTAAATTCCCTATTTTTTCAAATTTTTTATTTTTTTTGTGACTTTTCGAATTTCTTTATTTTTTTGTGTTTATTCCTATTTTCCTTTTTTTTATTTTCCTGAATTTCATTTTTTTTGTTTTCTTTTTTGTATTTTTTCCTAAATCTTTTATTTTTTGGGTTTTCTTTAATTTTCTATTTTCTTATATTTTTCTTAATTTAGGACCCTTTAACCTATTTTAAAAATAAAAAGAGGGTAAAAATTAGGTGTCTACAGATATTCTTCAATATGTCCTAATCTATTGCAAAAGAAATATCCATATAACTTGTTGTAATTGTTTTTTACCTATGCCTTTTTTATTTGAGTATCTTTTATCATACCTTCTGACGAAAATATTGATAGGTCCTCTAATTGCTCTATTTCGGATCAAATGATTTTGTTGTATTTCTTCAGATTTATTTATTGAACTATCTAGAACTTCCTTTCCTTTAATAAATACTGTTGTTTTGTTTAATTTTGAATTTTCTCCATATTTGAATCTTAATCCTATCTTAGTTTTATTTGATCGTTGTGAGGTAATAAGCATTTGTAACTTTTTATCACTTTCGTAGAATTTATTAAATGTTGAGTCTATTGAATTAGACAAATCAATCCTTGATCTTAAGTTGCTTATCTCATCTTTTAATTCTTCATTATCTTTTTCTAAGTTCTCATTTTCAATACGAAGGTTCTCGCTATCAATTTCTAACACTTCTTTCTTAATCTTATGTACATCTATTTCTTCTTTCAAGTGTTCATTTTCTTGAATTAGTTTATCCCTCTCTAGTTTTAGACCTTCTATCTCTTTATTGGCTTTTGTCAGTTTTAGATCAGCTTTTTCTAGGGCTTTTAGCAACTTTTTTATTTGTTTGCATACACTTTTTAACATATCAACTTCAAAAATAGAACTTACCTCCAATACTGCCATCAAACGTAAGTTGGCTTCTTCTTTATCCTTGGATTTATCTCCTGATTCATTTTTTGATCCATCTAAGTTGCTCCAAGTAGCCAGTAGCAACTTGTGCTTTTTCTTGTATTTTTCCAGTTTCTTTATCTGCGTAGGACATTTGTATTTAATATGTCTAAGCTTTTTGCACTCATAACACACCACTTCTTTCCTCTCCTTTGTGTCCTTTTTCGGGTCTCTCTCCTTATAACTTTTACCTACATCATTTTTATTAAAAAAAGTATGTTTAAAGAGTCTTTTCTTATCTTGTCTTTTGATCATCTTTTTCAATCTTCTTGCAAGTAGGGTGACATCATCTTCGTCATCACTTTCACTTTCTGATTCTGAATTGGTATCGATCTTCTAAGCTTTAAAGGCTATCCCCTCTTTTTGTATCTTCTGATACAACTTAAGATTTAAGAAAATCTACTTCATATGCCATTAATTTGCTCCTCAACTAGTTATGTGTCAATCTTTTCATATCGCATGCTTCTTTGATAGCAGTTTTCTTTGCATTCCATGTCTTAGGAAGTACTCTTAACATCTTTCATAGAAGGTATAGATCATCAATTTTCTTTCCTAAAGATGAAAGTTCATTTGTGATGGTAATAAATCTGCTAAATGACTCTTATATTTCTTCTTCAGGTAGTATATAAATGTTTCATACTGTTGCATCAAAGAATTGATCCTTATCCTTTGATGGTGTCCATGCCTTTTCCTTAGGTAATTTGCAAGATGAAATCAAATAAAATTCAAATTAAACTATTGTGGATAAAAGAAGATATTTTGCTCTAGAGTTCAACTTTGCTTTTGTAATTTCACCTTCAGTAGTGGCACTAAGTCTTGCATCTTCATTTTCAATTATTTGTCATGCTTGATAATCGTATGCCTTGACATATGTCTCCATCATGAACTTCTAATAAGAAAAGTTAGTACCATAAAAACATAGAGCTTTTCTAAGTTGTATGGCAAAACCACAGCTTCCACTACCTTCAACCATGACCTTTAAACTATAATGATACTAGAGTTAGGCAATAATATTGAATGTAGGTCCTAATTAAGTAACCAAGAGAGTGGGGGGTGGCGCGGAATTGGTTATCTATCAAAATTTAAACAAATGTGATACTTAAAGAAAACTGATCCCTTAATTTCTTAATTTATCTGCTAGAAGATAAATGGATAAACAAATGTAAATAAAGTATACAAAAGTAAAGAGATGAAGGATAGAAAAATAAGCAAATGAATTATAGTACCGTAGCCTTATGCCTACTACACTCTTCCAGCCTCACTGTCAAGGACCTGATTCACTTTTCGGAGTCATTCCAATATCCACAATATCCAACACTTTAAGGGGGTAACAAACAATATTCTCTACTCTAATGCACTTAACCTTACTCCTAAGCTAACACTCAATATTACAGAGATTAAAAATCTCTCTAAATCAATACTTATATCAAAAGTACAAAAAGCAATGAGGAAAATAACAAAATGGTTCCTCAATGGATAAGAACTAACATAAAGAAAAGTATTTAGGCTTTTTATCAATCTTCTGTTATTAGGATAGGATATTTCTAGCACTTCAAGATGATAACAGATTTTCTATCATCTTTTTTGTGTGTGTTTTTCTGTAAATATCTTGCCTCCTTTATATATTTGAAATTACAGTAACTAGAGGCTCAATTAAGGCAAGTCCTTAAATAAATTGTTCTAAGCTTTTGCTTTGTAAAAATACTTCATGAATTATCTTCTTGTTGACCTTCTATATTTGTGAAATCCTTTCTATAGTACATGTGCTGCAAAAGAGATGAGATTTCCTTTCCTTTTTCTAAATACTTTGTTATTATATGTAAGGCAAACTTTTGTTGTCAATATTTGAATCTTTTAATCTTGGATTGATTCTGAGATAGCTTGATCGAAATCTTCTTAAGGATAAATTATAAAACTTCCCAATCTTTGGCAAATTTTATAATAAGAGAGGTTTGATTTTATCCTCATAGATTTTCATTCTACTTAGTGGAATGTATTGAATATATTTCCCAAATACATTCAGTAAATGAAGGTTAGGTCCTCTTTAAGTCTTAATCGATGATTTTTATATCTTAAACACATTCCTTGTTTCTAGTTTTCATACCTTCTAATTAGTCATTTGACTAATCTTCTGATTGATCTTAGAAAACTTTGTTCAAAATACCTAAGAAACCGATAAACAAATATAGCAATATCCGATCAAGGTAAACATGCATGCTACATGTAAACATCTCAATATCATCCCTTTTTTCTATCATCAAAACATAATGAATAGATTGACACTTAGAAAAGTGCATCCTTAATTCAAAGGGCTTCACAATTTTTTTTCTCTCAAAAACCACCATTTAATCTTTTATTTGTGATGCCCTTAGAACATTTAAGTATTTATCATTGAAGAGCTACTAATTTTCAACAATCAATACAAATACTTTAGAGTTAATTTTATTACTTAAACAAAAACTAAACTAGAAATCAAAACAAAAATTAACAAACTAAGGTAGAGTCTTAACAATTTTACCACTTTAATGCAAGGGGAGAGAAATCTTTCTTATACTATTTTTGTTACAAAAACTTAGAATGGATGCATCTCACATCAACTTATCCTCTAATTGTCTCCTTAGTATTTATTTTCATTGGAAGGTTTTTAATCCAAATTAATCCCTTTTAATTAAGCATAATTTTATTGGTAGTGAGAAAGAACCTTGCTTTTTTTATGGACTAAGGTTGATCCATACCGTTTTAATTTTCAATTTGGCAATGGGAAGGAATCTTACTCTTCCGATGGACCAAAGCCGATCCTTACAATCTTTAACCAATGTCCTTCGATTGGTAATAGGAAAGAATTTATCTTCTAAGGGATAAAGATCAGTCCTTAGCAACTTGTATTTTATTTGTTTTAATTGTTTCTTTTGCCTCTAACTACTTTGATTTATTTCCTCAAGAGACTTCCAAAAGATAAATCTCAATTATTCATCCAATCTGAAAAGGAATTTTTAGGAAAAACAAAAATAGATAACTATCCTTCTCAAATTAAGCTTGAAAATGCAGATAACTAGTTCTTGATTTATCAATATCTATCCTAATCTTGAGTCTAAGTTTAAGCTTAAGTAATAGGGAATTCCAAATCATGAGGATTTAACTACTTAATTTGAGCAAAGCGAACTAAAGTCGTAAATAATTAAGGGTAGATTAAAAAAAAAAATTGCTTGCTTATTTAATGGGATGCAAATTTCTAAAGTTATCTATATCAAAACTAAAATGAAGACTTAAGCGTATGGTATTAAATCAAAACATGCTCATTCATATATATATAATTCAATATCTCCCATTCTTCCCATTCATCCCTCTCCCCCCTACCCCCATAACCACTTAAATTATATATTATCCATAATGTATGATATCATGAAAGCACAATATAATTGAAAAGAGAAGAGAAGAGTAAAAGATAACTAAGACTTCTCCAATTTCTTAATATATTGACATTGATAAATTTTGTTGTTCAAATCTAAAATTTACTATTCAAAATCGAAGGTTTCTTGCAACATGAGAAGAAGACTACAAAAGAGAAAATGTTAAAGAAAAATAAAAATGAAATTACTACTAAACCTAATATGTCAAATAATGTGTTCTTGTAGAGTTATCACAAGATAAGAAAGTGTGCATCAAGCAGTCTAAAAGAAAAGAAAATGAAAGTTAGTTTGAATATTACATTCATCTAGTAATTAAAAAAAATGTCTTTGGCAAAATAAAAATTCAATCATCTTCTTAACTATAAGCATTGTCCTCTTCAATCTCTTCTATATTACCTTCATCCTTAGAGACTTAGGTAGGGGTAGTGATGGTGGTAAGGGAATGTGATAGTGCTCCATATCACCTTTATACATGACTTTGTGTGCTTAAGCTAATTATCCAGTGTCTTTTGCTTCTTGATTATCCTCCCCACCATCTTTTCAAATTTTCCCAACACTAATGATGATGTGGAGGGCTCATCTTGTGGTAGGCATCAGTAATGGAGCATTAGGTGCTTCATCTTAGAATTCTTCCACTCGAGTTGTTGGAGGTACTAGTAAGAGTTTCACATCATGGATCGATTCAAGACTCATAGGGGTAAGATAGTGGACCAATTCCACTAGAGGGAGGTGATCAAACATGTCAATTGCCTTAACTAGCTCAAGTGATAAAAGGTCCTACAAAAATAAACTCAATTCATCCTTTAATTGCTTGGCTTCTAAAGAAGAAAGCCATGCCAAAGCCTACACTTTGCGAGTGCTATGTCACCAAGCTATATAAGAAAATAATGTCATTCAAATTCACAACCCTCATGCTATTTTTGCACCCCATCACACTCCTTACAAAGATCTAGTAAATAATGCTTAGAAGGAGATCTCTTAGAGTTGAAGCTTGTGACTTACCTAGATTATATACCTTACTACTGAAGCTCAACTTAGCTCAAACTTGAGTGTCATTCACTTCTATTGACAACTTCACTAGCAAGTTACAATACTTGGCTATATGAACATACTCTTTATAATACAGGCCAAGGGCCAATGGTATTTTGTCAAAACACATTTCTATTGGCTGCTCATTGACTTTAAACCTCATGATATTTCAAGTTCCATTTTCTATATGCTTAAAGTCCAAAGCTAGGAGACTTCTACTGTAAGCTCCTTATATGTTGGCTCATCGATGATCAAGAGCCTATCCCAATGACCTACTTCTAGGTGTTGTCACACTACCATCTCATATCTAACCCTTACTAAATTATCCCAATTTACAATGGCATTCTCACTAAACCCTTTTCTTACATAGCTTTCTATAGCGCTTTGGTTACCATGCTTCAGGAAACCAAAGCATGGGGTTTTGTGTGACACTAGTGCTTATGCTATCATTTTTGGCAATGTGCTTAACTCTCAGGATGATCTCAAATAAGAAAACAAAAATTCATTGACATTCTTAGAAGCATGGTTATATGAATTCATTGTTTCTAAGATAATAAAAATTCAAAGATCACTATCTAAAAGAAGTTGTTAAGGAAAATTGTGTGCTTGTTACAGTCCAATCAATTCTAGAATCCTAACATTATATACTAATTTTTTATACTAGATTATGAACCAATTTTCAAAAATAAAAAATACATGGAATTTTTCTCTTTGATGTTCTTAGTTCACATTTTGCAAAATTTGATTTAAAGCATGCTAGTGGAATTCGATTCTAAAAAAAAAAAAATTTAAGCATAGCCATTCCAAGAGTGTTTTTTTAATTTTAATACACAACAACATGGCTTCAAGCAAGAATAAATCAAGAACATCTCTCCTTCATCTTCTTCCCAACAAACATTCTTTATGATCTTTTTTTGATCCCCACTAAAGATCATCACACGTACAACCCTCCTAATCTTGCATCAAACCTTAACTACATAATAAGATTTTTCTAAAAATAACAAGTGAACAACAAAACAATCGAGTTTTACATACCTTAGATTTATTGATTTGGAGTAGGAATCGTAACAAGTGTAGAGATTTAGAGCTTTATAGTGAGAGTATGAGATAGATAGGCATGTTTTCGAGAGAAAAGGGGG
>JAMXBB010000012.1:34288609-34579488 GCA_024138015.1 Lumnitzera littorea
AAAAAAAAAAAAAAAAAAAAAAAAAAAAAAAAAAAAAAAAAATCCAACACTTTGTCATTTGCATGGGGTAGGGGGTGAGGTGTTGGGGGGTGGTGTGGTGTAGGGCTTGTGTTTTTTTAATCTTGGCAAGAACATAGGCATGATCAAGATTGTGTTTCATGTCCTAATGCGCTTAACTTCCCTTAGGCATAATAATAGGCAAGGATCATAGGCATGATCTTACTAGTGATCTTCTTGTCGTATAATTTTCTTACTTTCCTCACTTTAAATTGTTTACATGAAGAACACGGCTATGTTCATGATCGTGAATTTGGACCATGTTTCTCCTTTACTCTTGCATCCAACACTTTGTCATTTGCATTATTCCTTCACCTAAAAACACTTTTTAAACAATCAAATAACATGACAAATTATATTACCAAATATAAAAATTCAATTGGAATGTGAATTATTAAGTAAACTAATTTGTTTTCAGAGACAAAATGTACTACAAATTCAACAATTGACTACTTCATTGAAGATTGAAAATTGTTCATGTAAGAAAGCAAATTGATGCTTATTTAGATAAGACTAAAAAGATAATTAAACTCTACCTAAACAATAGAGTTTTAAACAATGATTATTCAATGAAATAAAAATAAAAATAACATGGGTTTCCTTTGAAGAAGTGTTGTTGTTTAGCATTGTTGCTCAACACTTTCACCTTTTTATTCAGATCCTATAGGTTTAAGATTAGGTTTAATATTTTCTAGCAAGCTTCCTTGTTGTCCTTCTATAATCGTCCTAGCTAGTTGTCACAACTGATTTTCTAAGTTTTCGAGTAACACCTTTATATCTCTAACTGTAGCTTTAGTGGCTTGGAATCTAGCATCTAAGCTATTGATATACCTATTCAACAACTCCTCCAATGGTCTTATTCTACGCTTAGACTTTCTTGGTTTGCTACTGCTATTGGCCTCCCCATGAGAAATTGGGATGATTTCTCCAACCTAGATTATAAATTTACTAAAAGGGTTACCTTATGGTCTATTAATAAGAAAATTAACCTCTTCTATGTTAGTTGGTGTCTCTTCTTGCACCAAATTCACTAATTTCATCAGTCTCTCAATCTTCTTAATCAAGTTCTCCACCTAGACAATTAAAATAGTAACCGAATCAACTTTAAAATTTCTAGATAATTTCACCTCAACTCTCATGTTATCCTACTAGGAGTTATTCATGGCCATGCCTTCTATTAGTTTTTTAACCTTATCTGGTGTCTTAGCACTCAAATGCCTTCAGATGTAGCATTGATCATCTGCTTGGTAGGATAACTAAGACCATTATAAAAGGTCTGAATTAGCATGCACAAAGGTAAACCATGATGTGGACAATGTCTAAGCAAATCCTTAAACCTTTCCTAAGTGCCATACAATGTTTCTCCATCAATTTAGGCATGTGATGATATGTCATTCCTAAATTCAGTTGTCTTAGCTAGTGGAAAGTATTTCCCTAGAAATTTCTTAACCAAAACTTCCCATATGGTAATGATCCTCTAGAAAGTGAGTTGAGCCATTGCTTAACCTTATCTCTAAGTAAGAATGGAAATAACCTGAGCTTAATTGCATCATACATGACTCCATTAATTTTGAAAGTATGACAAATTTCTAGAAAACTCAAAATGTGGTGGTTAAGCTCTTCATTAGTTAAACCATCAAACTAAACAAAGTGTTATACTATTTGAATCACATTTGACTGAATTTGGAAATTGGCTACTTAAATTGTAGGTCAAGTAATACTCAACTCAACTCCACTTTCCTTTGGTTTGGTACATTCTATCATAGTTTTGTTAGCATCATCATTGTTCACAACCATATCTTCTCTTTCTTCTTCTTCTTCTTCCTTAAATTGATTTAGCAGTTCTTAGTTTATCAATTCCAATGCTTCACGTTCTCTCTTGCATAGAAGACGAGTAGTCCTCTCAATTTTAAGATAAAATTCAACATCTATTCCACTATTCATATATTGAATTAAGTCAAAAGTTAGAAGCAGTAATCAAAGGAAAATACCAAAAATAAGAAGGATAAGATAAGTCAAAATATGTAAAATAATTGGTAAAAATGGATGTACAACGACCCTAAGAGGGACCTAATAGTATTGCCTAGAATTTCCATACAATTGCACATATAAATTATCACAAACAAATCCCATTATTATATAATTAACAAGTCATCGCATTCATCCACAAATTTATACACATGCGTTTCCCATATCCCACAAGCATCTAAATTTATATATATAAGTTTAGGTACATCTATTCTACAATCAAAATCAAGTAAAGAGTCATTGAGAATTTACTCACTCAGCTATGCAAATCAATCAAAATAATCCGGAATAGGTCATCTCCCAAAAGCTGGGTCCCCTAGACATCACAAATACGATACTATAAGGATTTGAAATAAAACCCAGAAAACTAAGTTAAAACCCTTTAAGTTATACTTTTGACTTGATTTCATAATTTTTCCCGGTTTTACGTAAAAGTTCAATCGCGTATAACTTTCTCGTTTTAAACCTAATTTTTATGATCTTATAGTCAATCTTCATCATTTTCGAGTGTACTTTAATGTGGTGAGGTTAGATTTTTGAAATGAGGTATGCAAATTTGTCCATGGGTCAGAACAGTAGCGATCCTCATGTTTTGGAGTGCTTTTGGGCCTTATATGGTAAATGGGCTTTTTGATAACTTGAGAAATCCTTTAGGCTTAGTCTTAAGATTTTATTCTAAGCTCAAAATACTCCTTGAGATCAGATTTATAACTTTGATTTATATTCCTAAAGCTAACAACCACTTCATGGGCTCTTTAGTGGGCTTAAGTTGTCAAATGAGCTTGTTTTTTGTTCAAACTAAAGTTAGTGACTTTGTTGAGCTTATGGAGTCTTAAGTGGATTTCTTGTGGGCTTTAAAACAACCTCTCTTAATATTTTAAAGTGCTAGTCAAAATTTTAATGAAGGCCTAACTTAGAGTTTTAGGCTTGGTTTTGAGAGTTTTAGGCTTTAATCTTTTCACTTTGTTCACTTATTTTTATCATATTTTTAAGTGTCTTTCACCTATGTTCTAGATCTAGTCGTGATGATTCCAAGGGGTTCTCACTTGGTTTTTCAACTCATTTTATCATTTCCTTAAGTTTAAGTGTTAGATCATGCACTTAAACTACTTATATCTAAATCTTAATTTAAATTTTCTTCCATAAGATGATTCTTTAACTCATGCTTCACACAAAGAAATAGAATATCTTACACTTATTACAACTTCCATATCATAGCTCATGTCATACAAAGTTGGTTTTTTCATAAAACTTCATGTGATGAATTTTTCTTTAACTTAAGTCTAGATTTGAGTATGTTTAACTTAATGGAAATAAAATTAACATCCAAATGACTTTTGAATCCTTACATCCAGCATGCTTATCTTCCATTCAAGTTCTTGTTTCAAGATTTTCTCAACTTAAAATCTTCTATTCAAAGAATTAAACAAGTATCTTTACAAAACACCAACTTTATATGCTCATGTTTCAACTTCATGTAAGGGTTTCATGAGTTTGTTTCTTATAATGGTCTTTGGTGTTATAACAACTTAAAATCATACTCATATCTTCAAGAAATCAAAGTCTCTTAACATAAACACTAACTCACTAATCACAAGAAATGCTTACTCGTCCTGAAATCGAAATATGGTGGTTGTGCATAAAGGTTCCACTTAAGCTCTTAACTTTGCTTTCTCCTTTTACTACCTTTTGGAAACCCGAGTTGTTTGATCCTTTGGAGTAGGGTTTGTAGAAGGTTCTAATGGTTCTAAAAGATCTTAGATGTTAGAAGAAAACGACACAAGAAAAAGAAATGGGAGTACCGTGAGTGGGACTTAAAAGTGGTAGCCAAATGGTGGATTTTTATGGGGTTGAATTTCATCTTTTGATTTGTGTTTAAAGTGAGAGAAAATGAAGTGAAAATGAGAGTGAAAGAGGGAGAGAGTGGCAGATTTTTGAATGGGAGAAAAAGTGTGTGCAAGAAGCTTTAATTGATTATCTTGTAGTTTACATAAAAGTCAACAATTGCAACTATTGATGATGTAAGTATTAAGGAGTGAATAGTAGTGTTTAAGAGAAAGTGATTGATGGTTGAAAGACAAGAGCATAGCCCTCCTCTTCTCCTTGTTCAAATCTACCATTTAGTGTCCATTAAGGTCATGGAATTGTCTTATCTCATTTAATAAAGTTAAGTATGTAAAATCTTGTGAAAAATTGTCCATATATAGTATTAGTGAAGGGGTAATAAAGAAAATGTTTTATCACTAGATTTTGATAAGTTATCAATTGATAAATAATTCCAACTCTCAATTGATAAGTCATCTAAGGTGATTGGTTGGTCTATTTATTTATATGTAAGGCTTAGACATAAAGATAAGAGCATGGTCTTATAAGAAATTGTTTTAGGATTTTCATCTTGCATTATTTTGTACTTTATGATTTGATTCCTATAAAATTGTGAAATTTTCTAAAGTTGAATGAAATTATTCAAATTAAATTATCGATTAGTTACTTAGGGTCAAAATTCCCTAATTGTTTTAGGGTTTAGGGTCTTAGGTGAGTTTAGAGCTCGTAGTTCTTCAAGCTCAAGTTTTCTCGATAATTAGTTTTTGAATTGGAAAATTTTAATTTATTTCTAAATGTAAACTTAAGTTCTTAGTTTCGTTGATCCTTAGGAATGTTCGAACAGTACTTTTAATTGAATCATAGGCCCACTAAAAGTAGGGTTTATATTTATCAATTGATAAGTTATTTAAAATGATTAGTTAGTTTACTTATTCATGTAAACAAATCTTATGCATGAAGATAAGGAGATTGTCTTATATGAAATTCTTTTGGAGATTGTCTTATATGAAATTCTTTTGGAGATTGTCTTATATGAAATTCTTTTGGAGTTTGTCTCTTGAATTGATTTGTAAATTATGATTTAATTCTTATAAAATTATGAAAATTTCTAGAGTTGAATAAAATTATTCAAATTAAATTTTTAATTAACCGCTTAGGGTTATAAGTCCTTAATTGTTTTAAGGTTTTAGGTTTAAAGTCTATAGTTCTCATATTCGAGTTTTATCGATAATAGGGTTTCGAATTAGAAAATTAAATTCGTTTTTAAATGTAAACTTGAATTCTTAGCTTAGTTTATCCTTAAGATCATTTGGGAAGTACTCTTAATTGAATCACAAGTCCGTTAAAAGTAGGGTTTACAATTTATCCATACGTAACATGGCTTATAAGTGAAAATAAGGGAATTGTCTTATATGAAGTTCTTTTTAGGGCTTGACTCTCAAATTAATTTGTAAGTTATGATTTACTTCTTAAGAAATTTTAAAATTTTCTAGAGTTAAATAAAATTTATTCAAATTATATTTTTAATTATTCATTTAGGATTACAAGTCCTTGATCATCCTAGGTTTTAGGGTTTGAGTGAGTTTATGTATGTTTTAGAGTTCGAGTGAGATTATGTATGTTTTAAGGTTTTTCACCAACTCGGGAATAATTGACTTACACTTAGAAGCTTAAGGTTCAATTGGCTTAATTATTTAGAAATATCACTTTATTATGCAACATATATATATAGATATATATATATATATATATATCATATGATAGATTAAGAAAAGAGAAAGAAATTGTTTACTAATATATTTATATATATACATATTGTGGGGCTACTTATATACACAAGTAAAATAATTTTTGTAAATTTATTAATTTATTCCTTTAATTAGTTTAGTTTTATTATTTATTATTACTTGAAATAATCCCTAATTCGTTCATTATCAGTTTTATATGATTTCACAAAATTATTGATAATTTTATTGATTTATGGTTTTTCAAGCATTAAGATAATTTTATAGAGCTTTAAAAAAAATTTTATGATTTGATATTTACGATTCCTGTTAAGTTTATGTTTACATTTTTAAAAGTACGCGCATGAAGGGATTGAGATTTTCTTACATAATCAGGGTTTCCAAATCGTATAATAATGCCTTTTAAGTTCATTTTAAGTTTTGATTTTAAAATTTTAATCAGTTTTCATTTTATGTAGTCTTATTGACTTAGGAAAATATTTACAATACTCGAGTCCGACATTGTATTTAGAAGGTTAAATTTACAGAGTCTACAGGATGTTCATAATATCCTAAATAGTTTACTCTTTTTGGCTCTCCAAAAACGGTGCCAAAAGCTTAGTCAAGCGCTAATGATATGTGGACAAATACCATCCTCTAATCAAGTTATAGTATAAACACAGATTCCAGTTCGAGATGTTGATCCCATAAGGAACCATAAATATTGAGAAAACCCTATATTACTACCAATTCTCCCTCAAATCACTAATTATCTAAGTTATCAAATTAATTAAATAGTTATAAACAAAAGAAAAACAACAAGATAATGAAATAATAAACAATAAACAAATAAAATAATTAAACAAGAAAATAACCATTGAGGTTAAATAAGCAAGATTAGTTAAATTGTGAGAGCATAATCATTAGTAAAATATATTATTTACTATCTAATTTTGTGTGACTTTCAATTGCAATTGTACTTTTGGACCATAGAGATTCTTAAAATGAATTAGCCGAACTTGCATCTCTTAATTAACTCCTGATCTTAAAGATACACCACCCGAATCACTTCTACAACAAAATATCTCAAGATTGCATTAAGATTTTGAATCCTTCTATTTAGTTGCCTTAATTCGAAAAGATTGAATACCTAATCACTTAGCGTATCCAATTACTTCTAATTGCATCACCCCATCTATTTTATTCTCACAAACTCTATAGTTGATTCAAACAATAATTTAATAGTCGACTATATTAAGTTAAAGACAATACAAAGTACCGTAATTGGATTGCAAAACACAATATCAATGATCGAAATAAAATAATTATGATGTTGAACTAAGGTTCAATAAAAAATTCACCAAGACAATAAAATTATGGCATGAAAGTAAAATAAAAGAAACTAAGAGACATGAGAGACCCTTGTAACCTCTTAGGGCTTTCCTCTAAACACTAAACCTAAGGCTCTATTTATATATCACTTAGAATCAAGATTAAAAAAGAAGACTTCCAAAAATAGAAGATTAGTAAATTATGACAAGTTCACGCTTTAGATTACGATTGTGATCTTAGGGGTGTTCTTCTTCTTTACGTGAAACTTATAGTTTTTTATGAAATTCCTTGACCTATATAGCTAGAGTACAAGGTTATGTTCATGCATGTGTTCATCTCTAGATACTACATAAGGCTCAACTTTTGGGATTTAGCCATTTCCATCCCATCTTATCCTCTACGAAAAGGACCCATTAACGCAATTGGTAAGCTCTAATGATTACCGAGCATTCTAGGTACATCATACTTATTCCGGTATCAATGGTTCAAGTTTCATCCATGGTTGTAGTGCTGTAATGTTGTTTAACTATGTTATAGTTGTGGTATTCAGTTGTAGTAAGGTAGAGTATTCTATTGTGGTAAGGTAGTGTTATAGGTGTAAAGCAAAGTTCGTGTTGGCATTGTAAGTTAAGGTAGTAGCGAAAGTGTAAGTTATTGAAATTGGTGTTAGTGATTGGAACTGCTATAAGTGTAGTTCAGGTGCTTATTAGTGTTGTTGAAGTTTGTGAAGTGGCTATCCCTATACCGAGTATATAAAATAATCTTGTAATTCATGTTGTGTAGTTGCTCTATTAAGCTAGTGAAGTATTTGGCAATGTCAAATCCAAGTGTTCATGGTAGAATTATAGATGTGAGAGTGATGCTCTTAATCTAGGAAGGCAAGAGAATCAAACCTCTAGAACAATAGATGAGAAGATAAATGATTTAGTCATTATGATGGTTGAAATGACTACCTTCATGTGATAAATGGCTAATACCCAGATGTGGCACTATAAATGGACACACAATAGTCAGCAATCGTACGCATGAACAAGGGTAGTTCATGCCTATGAGATAGATAGAAAGTTAAATAAGAGTTGATGGTAAGCTAATCATGCACTAACCCTTAAACATTACACCCCAAGAGCTACACATGGACTTGAGAGGCTAACCGATATGACATACGAGAAGCAGCTTAGGCTTAACTCACCACTACCCTTACTTAAAGGGATGGATAGAGTGCTCTCTCTCTCTCTCTCTCTCTCTCTCTCTCATTCCTAGGCTAAGCTGTAATAAAGCTTAAGCACAAGACAAGAAGAAAGAAGAAGACAATAACAACAGAAGGAGTACTCATTCAAAGATCATTACGATTAGTGTACAAATGCACTATTTATAGTTGCCATTTTGGGCAACATACAATGTTTACCTAATTACTAAATGGGGGATGACACTCAAAATGGATTGTACATAATGTTGCAAGGGCAATTTGGACTTTCAATGGTGGTTTGTGCATGTACATTCTATACTATTAGAGAAAAAGGCAGCAATATGTATCAAACTATTATTAGCAATCTTCTAATGTAGACATTTGCTCTTAAGTCAAGGGTATGTTGAGGGCTAGGTTAAGGGATAATTTGAAGGTTAGGTTGACACCCTAGCTAAAGGTCTGTGAACCAAATAAGAGGTTAGGGGGGTATGTTAGCTAAGTTAATGGTAGAGTTGACTAAGTTATCTATCTTCATCTAAGCTAAATATTGACAGGTTGGTATTTGTCCTTCCTAGCCTCGAGTCAGGTCGGGATATAGACTAGCTTCCTCCACTTAAGAGATAGTAAACTGATGGAAGCTCAGGTACCTTGTCAAGTTAGCTTACTAAAGGAGCTTAGCCTCCTCTTCCGTAAATTACTATATGAGGGCTCGACGGACCAAGGTTGCCAATCTGCAAGCTCAAAAACGAATGACTTAGTTATGATTCCTATCATGCCTAACCTGCCAAGATGGTTTAGGATAATGTTTGACATACTAGATCTATCCATGATGGCTTTCGACCTATTGCAATAGATGATCGATTTGCCTTAGGCAAGAAAATAGAAGATTTTGTAGGTAGCAAGTGGCCGATGAGTAGTTATACCCAGCTTAAAACCAAGTTAGAGGAGTTAGAGGAGGCCTCTATCATGCAAGGAGATGAATTGAATTAGAAGGCATAGAGGAAGAGGAAGACGACAATATTTATGAATCCAAAGAAACCCATAACCAAACTCCTAGAGTCCTTGAAAATGTTAAGCTAAAAATGCTAAGCTTTATTGGTAGAGGAGATGTTGATGACTATTTAGATTAGGAGGATAAGATAGATAACCTATCAAATGTCATGACTATGAAGATGGTGCCAAAGTTAAACTTACTATCCTTGAATTCTCAAGATATGCAACCTTCTGATGGAAGATCTCACTCATGACAAGGAGACAAATAAGAGATCTTAGAATTCACATATGGCCTGAGATGAAGTTAATGAGGAGCAAATTTATACTAGACTTCTATTTGTATGACAACTTTGATAAGTTACAAATGCTTAAGTAAGGGGGAAATAGTGTTGACAAGTAGGCCAAAGAATTCCAGTTGTTAATGATTCACTACGAAGTATAGGAACCATAAGTTAGCATTGTATCTAGGTTTGTGATTTGCCTGAAGAGTGAGATTGCTAACATGGTTAAAGTGTAGAGGATTGATACACTTAAGGAGGCTATATGAGTTGGCTAAAGAATTGAGAGACAAAGGCATAACAAAATGAGTAAAGTACTAAGCTCCCAACCTATACCTTCCACCCAAGCTGCTCTAAGAAGGGTGGAAGTAAGACAGAATATCGACACCCGAGTTCAAAGATCAAGTTAAGAAGAGTTCCAACTTAATCAAATGGGAAAGGCTATTGCTATTAAGCCTAACTCCAAGAAGGAGACTGCATAAAGCTCAAGGGGGAAGATATAGGACATTAAGTGTTTGGCTTCGAGCATTTAGCATCCTAATGTCCAAACAAGTAGGTGATGGTAATGAAAGGGGACAAGTTAAAGAGTGTCAACAAGGAAGATTTAGTAGGAGAGAAGGTTGAGGAAGAAGAGGAGATTGTAAGATTCTTTAATGAGTTCTAAGAAGATGAAGTGGTTGTAGTATATACAGAGAAGGGCTAGTTCATAAACATGGGGGTGCACCAAGCACTTAATGTAGCTCCAACTAAGGAGAAGGCGTAGAAAGAGAATATATTTCATATTAGGTACCGAGTGAAGGGGAATTTATGTGTACTAATTATCGATGGAGGAAGGTGTACCAATGTGGTCTTAGTTGGTCAAATCTTCAACAACCTTAAGGAGTAGCTAGGAATCCAACCTTCCTCACTATCAACTTGACCTGTTCTTAGTCGCTTCTGACCTCCTTGCCAACTCAGCTGACTTGCTTTGGACCATCATTGTTGAGCTCTAAACTTATCACTTGAGGTTAACTTTAGGGAGTTTAAGGCCTAATCGCTTGAGTACTCATTAGGAAGGTGGTCGAGGATAAGCTAAGTTATGCCTAAGGCTTCCTATCTCATCATCTATTGAGATGCTTCTCTAGTGTTCAAGCTAGTGAGCCTTTACTAGAATACTGACTTAACTTGCCTGAGGGATTATATCAACTTGGATGACACCCCCCCTTCAATTGTCCCTCCCCCCCCCCCCCCCCCCCTTCAATTGTCCATCCTGAATCCAAGTTACCTACCATGACTATGGGCTTGTCTATAGGACTTTCCCTAGCCAACTTGAAACGTAGCCTCCATACTTCTTTGTTTACTTCTACTGGTCACCTTACCAATGATAACTAGATACATGGACTAACAGCCATTAGTGCACTTGGCTAATGAACATCCTTTCATCTTTGCCCCCATTTTACACAGATTGTATTCGTCATATTATTTTATTTAGTGGCACCCTTTATAGTCATTTTCCCATTTTGGAAAGTTACCCTAATTAGTAGGTATAAAAGGGCCATTGTGTAAATGGAAACATCTATCTTTTGTCTTCTTCAAATTGAATATCCACAATACTCTTCTTTAGTTCCTTCGGCAAAGAACTAGTGGCAAGTGCCATTACTTCGCCCCTTGGAGTCATATCAAGTGGTTGGAATGAGTCCTTTATTGGGCTAAGGTGTATAATATCCAAGGCTCAGCTTTCATGTTTCAATCGTTTCAATCCCATCTCTTCTCTAGGACCTAGACTTAGTAAAGTGATTGCTAAACATCCTAGGCACATCAAGAATTGTGGCTATTCTCAAGTAGCTTCATGCGATGGGGCAACCTTGTAGGAGGACTTCAAATTATATATATATATATTCCACCAATTTTTAAGTCATGTGTACTAAAAAGAGATTTGATAAAATTTGGTGTATATAATCAAATTAAAACTTATATGATGATGGAAAGAGCCCCAAGGCTCTTATAATCCCATGCTAAGCGGCTAGATGTCGCTCTTATGTTATGTATAACTTTCTATTATTTTATATATTTGATGTTACCGAAAACAAGTCCCTTACCAAAGACTCAATGGGAATTTTCGCACGTTAGAATTCCTACATGGCTTCACTTTCGCTTGTTTTTTTATCATGTTTTCTTGATGGTGGCAATTGCAATGATTCTCCAAATGATACGTGGAAATCTTCTAACAAAGCACTTGATTCCTTAGACAACTCAAGATTGCATCCAGTATCCTTCCCTACACCTACAGTTTTAAGCTGCTAACAACCACCAACATACCCCATCTTCTCCATTCAACTTAACATTTTGCTCATTGCATTCTCTTCCAATAGCTTGAGTTCATGTTGTCGGACAAAATCTCTAATTATGATGATTAAACTCCACCTATAATGTCCGCAAATTCCACAAAATGTTGCCTAGAGTAGAAAGCTATTGAATGCCCAATACCAATTCACATCTAGCCAAAGTAATGAAATACAGACACAATTCATCCTCAGCATTTCCTATCGAAACTTAGGAATGCGTTTAATGACTTATATTTGAGTTCCTTTAGCAACTGATACCTTAATCAAGTTGTAAATTCAATCATTAAATAAGGTACCGGGAAGTTCTCATTTATGAAATCATGAGAATTACCTGTATCAATCATAGTTGATAAAGGTTTCGTATTACAATAACCCGCTAGCTTCTTGCGATCCATTCATCAAGCCGAAGAAAACGTTTCCACATATTTTGACTTTAGCTGCAATCAATCTTTCAAACTCCTCTTCCCCGTTAGACACTACTGTCATAATCAACTTCTTTTGCTTTGCATTTAGTGTTTCTCACAGCAAAAACATTAATCTTTTGGCGCTTTTCCCGATTTCCATTGAAGTCAGAGTTTACATATTCTTGGAAAAATTAGTATGGTTTTAACTATGATCCCATTTTTTCAAATTATAGATGCGCATACCACCTATTCAACTATTTTGAAGTACTAAATGCAACATTTAGAATATTTATCATTAAGGAATAGTAGGGGAATAAGAACAAACAAAAGTATAGCTTATTTTGGAAAAAAAAAATTTATTAGGTGTTACGTATCATGTATTATAAACTCATAGTATATAAATATTAATAAAATTTTGATATATATAGTATATAGAACACATAATACATATAATTTTTTTTCCTTCATTTGAAGGATGTAAAGATTATCATAATTTATCTCATATGTTAAAAGCCACTACCTAAGGTAGCCATAATTTCGAGTAATTATTTTCCCTGAGTATGTATTTAAATACTGCATTTAGTATTAGGAACCAAACTTAGATTAATTCCCTAGCCACTCACACATACATACCCCAGCAATATTAAATTCTAAATTCTCCCCTTACAAAGATATGGCAACAATTATGCTACTACATAACATTTGTTTAAAATCCAACTTATTTGATTTGTCATTATCATTATACTACAATATACTAAGACTAAATGAACTTCACATTGATTGTATATGACAATGTCTAACATAACAAGTATAATTCCGCGACTATGGACTACTTTAAACTTTATGAATATTTGACCTGTTTTTTGGGGGGAAAACTTTTCAGCTCCATAAGCATTTCTGCTTCAACTGCAATGTAATTTAGGCAAGTCCTTAAATAGACGTTTAAATATCAAAAATGTTTTCTTTAAACAGATGGGTGATGGGAAATAGAAAGAAAAAAGAATGCTTTATTTCTTCCTTTGTGCAACCATTTTGGACAATTCTCAACGGTCAGCAGCAAATTCTGAATTGTGAAGGATAAAAGAAAATACAACCAATATGATATAAATCTCATAACACTGAAAAAAAAAAAAAAAAAGGTGAAGAAAGGAAGGAAAGAAGAAAAAAAGGGTTCTGAGTTTTTCTACACAAAAAGAAACCAAAAAACTCCATGTTATTCCTTTGTAAATCTATGTCTGGGGTCGTTTGCACTGTCAAAATTGCTTCACTGGGGGGATAGCTACCTGTAATATTGTCCTACTTCCTAAGGGGCCATCAGCCCATCAATTGTATATGAAAGAGATTTTGCCCAGTCTGCTCTTAGAAGTAAAGTCTGCAGAGTATGCATCACATCATATCCTGGATCAAGTTTCCGCTGCCAACCCTGCACCAACAAAACCAGACCACAAAAATTATCAAGTGAAACAGAAGAACAATGATTAAGCTGAGCATCAAGCAATGCTAAGAAATCCTTAGATTAGGTGTTGTTCTGTAGCGTAAACACTCAATTTCCTCATTGTGTCATACTGAGTGAATATAAAGACACATTCAGGGAAGGGCCGGAGAAAAAAAAAAAAAAAAAGGTCCAACTTCAGAGACGGAAGCACAAAAAAAAATGAACAACATGAGTCAGCTAATGGTTAAGGCCCTGATGCTAACACAATGACATATGTCAAGCCTTGGATTCAAATCATAGCAATGTTACTTCTTCAGACCACTTGAACCGTGCAAACTGAATTTAACATAGGACCATGTCTTGTCACCCAGCTCATGTAGAGAATAGCTGCCCAATTATGACCATAACATTGTAAACACCAAAAAAATAAAATAAACTATAAAGAAGAGAGAGAGAGAGAGAAAAGAAGAAGAAGAAGAAGAAGAAGAAGAGGAAGAAGGGAGAAGGGAGGGTTTCTTTTAGCCCTTTTAGACATCCTATTATGCTCTTCACAATATTTATCATGATAACCAGCTCTTTATATTGGTAATTCTTCATCATGACTTCTGCTATGAGCAAACAAGAAGAAAGATTACCTCAAGGACCAAAGTCGTAACCATCACAGTGCATACATTGCCATCAATGTTGACCCTGTGGCGTCTAACTTTCTCAAGTAAATCCTGCATACAGTCAGCAGGATGGATTTTATCACCTTCAGGAGTTCCCCAAAAACTGAAAACCTCATCCACTTCCTGTACATTTGAAATTTCAGAAAGCAATTAAAGAATAAACCAACTAAGAGCTTTACTACTTGATGAATAAGATGAAACCTGATGTATGTCTATCACTAAAGGACGCAAGGAAACTTGAGGCAAAGCATTAAGGATCAAGTTCATGTTCAAGCTAATCTTGTGACACAAGCACGCAATGTACCTCTATGAAAGCCTCCGGATGGGGGCAATTTTGCTGCTTCGATAATCTAAGGGTGCATTCTGCAGCGGTGCGACCATCACGGCGTGCAACAGCCTTAAAGAATTCCAGTAAATTTATACGGTCACTCTTTGAAAGTTCAGCTGTCATGCCAACATCAAGGAATACAACGTGGGGCTTTGACCTAAAGAGCTTTTTCCCAGAAGAGTTATTCTTAGCCACCCGCACAAGAATATTCCCAGGATGCATGTCAGCGTGGATAAAGTTGTCCACCTGGGAAATACATAAAGCCAATGAGATTTGCACATCATCATCCATGATGAGCCACAATTTGGATACACACAGAGAGAAGAATAGAGAGCTAATGTTAAGTGGAACACACTGCATGAGATAGCACTCTTGGTTTAACACTGGCAATAAGAGAACAGCCAGGAGAGCAATAGCATAATTATTCTCTTATAGCAAGGACCTCTTTGCAACCAAACAGTCATGAAGTTCTTTTAACAAATAAATTACTTCTGCTAGAGCATCTGATGATACAATGACAGCCAGAGATGCAGATGGGTGTCCTATCACCTGTCAATTAACAGGAAGAATCATCTAGAAACAGCTTTACTGATCGACTACAATTTCAATAGTCTATCACAATACAGGTAGATGTCAGCATTATAGCCAGCCATCTGCATTGCTTGCAAAGGGGAAAAAGAAACTGGCTTTCAGTGAACTCCCCATTTTGTAACTCTGAAGTGATTTCAAGAGAACAAGAAATTCTTAAGCAGCAATATGGCTAATGCACCACTTCTGAAGTAGGCTAATCTGTGAAGGTGAACATATACACACTAAGAAGACATCAAATAGATATCACACAAGATCACAAGAGCACATTCTTACATTAAAGATGACCAAAGAATATGCAATATAGCATCTTAGAAAAGCCAGGCACAGTATCCACAGAGTACATAAGGGGTTCTTCTATCATTGCACTATTATCAGAAAACATAATAATCTTTCAGTAAAGATGTCAAGATCATCACATTTCATTATAACTTTGGATAAACTGCCTCAACCATGATAAAGAAGTTGCCAGAAAGAAGCTGGGTATTGAAGGTCAGAGCAATATGAGTTAAAAGGAAGATTACCAGAAGCATTTTTAAAAGTGCATGAGTTCCGATGTGTGCCAGTGCACTTTTTAGCCGATTGTGCCCTTCAAGTTCATCAACATAGTGTGAGACACTTTCACCCTGCTCATAAGTTTCCACCAGAACTGCAGGATGCACAAGTGGATACACAGGCTTAGGAAAAGAAACATCCTTCCACCTCCGGAAGTTGTATATAAAGCGACTCAAATGAGCAGCTTCCCTAGCAAGGTCAACTTGAGACATCATAAACACTGCAAACTGCTGAACACTCTCATCCAATCTCAACCATCTCAACGTGGGAATGAAGTTTGAAATTTTTGCAACCAAGTTGATTATAGCAAAATCTCTCCGAATAGATTCACCCACACCTGGATGTCTAACTTTTACTGCAACTAACATTGGCTTTGCTTTCTGACCAGGATACCGAAATCTCAAAGATGCTCGATGCACTTGGGCAATACTTCCAGATGCTACAGGCAACTCCTCAAAGTGCTCAAAAATTTCATCTAGTCTACGGCCAAAAGCTTTTTCAATAGTCTTCCTTGTGTAGGTAAAGCTATGTTCAGGTGCTTTAGTGTGAAGCTCTGAAAGTTTGTTGCATAAATCTCTTGGGAAGAGGTCAGGTCGAGTTGCGGCCCATTGACCCCATTTTATAAAGGCAGGGCCTGCTCTCTCCAATGTGCGATGAATTACCTGTAGCCACAATTTTCTGAAATGGCTTCCAAATATATCGGCAAATGGGGCCATCAGTATGCTGGGTGAGAACAAAATTCCCAAGTAGAGAGCTCTAAAAATCAATATAATACCTTCATAAAGTCCCAAAATTAGTGAAGTCATGATAGCATGCCCAAACTGGGCACGCCTGTACAAACCATTCTGGGAAGAGTAGTAGTCCATTTCGGGAAACGTCCTCTGTGCCCATGCTAAATGTCCACCAGTGAAAGCAAGTAAACCAGGAATAACAAAAGGAGACCGAGCCAATGAAAGACTAACAGCTTGAGCTAATCTATTTAAGAGGAAAATATTACAGCCACCAGCACGGCACTTTTGAGAAATTCTTTTCCAAGAAAGCTGCCTGTGAAGAGTTAGTGCACTGCTTATGGAGAGGACAGAGAAAGTCTTGGTAGAATGATGTTTGTACAAACTTCCTCCCGTATTTGCAACTCTGGAAAAATCATACCCTCTAACTGGTAATCTGTAATGAACGTATAATCTGTATGGCTGCTGACATAACCCAGCTGAAGCAACAACTCCATGACCCCTAAATCCAGAAAAACTGCCTCTCTGACTGCTTGTAATCGAATTCACAACTCGCTTGATATTAGAATGTGTCAAAAATCTGCCATTTTCTCAAACAATATCCATTATTGACCAGTGGCATCATATCATCCGGCATTTAAGTTCACTTCATTATTACCCCAATATATTTCCTAATTACCTCATTGCATCATTCATTACATTTATTTAACTAGGAAAAAAAATATAAAAAGAAAAAACTACAGGCGTAATAAGCACTTCACTGTCCTAAACTATGGCCATCATAACTAAATTCAAATATTACTATATTAACAGTTCTAGGGACACTCTGAGTTTACATACTTCCCTACGATGTCTACTCATTAAAAATGCCAAAATAGTGTATCCAAGACCAAGTTTGGGCAGGAAAATGCTGACTAGAAAAGCTTTAGATATCTGCACCTGTACTCCAGAAAATAAAGTGCTCCCACTTGAAAAACGCACCCTTTATTACAAATTTACAACAACTAGGTTCCTATGGACATTTCATGAATCACCTCATAAGCAAATACGTACTCAAGGATTTAGCTACATGCTCCACCAGCTTCCAATGCATAACAGAAATTCAACTAACCACCAATCCTTAAAACTATCAATACCTGACACTTATATGCCGGCAGACCTTCTTATAGAAAATTTTATTTCTAATAATTAAGCTCACTATCCATCAACGTTATTGAATGCAAATTTAACTCTCATTGAACACAATGAGCTAATGCAGCAAGAATATTATGTGAATAATTACAGCTTCTTATAAAAAGGACAACAGACATTATAAGCTGACATTTCCAAGAAAATGGCAACAACTCGATATAATGGCACATACCCATTTCTCAACTCAATAAATTAACGAGAATTAAGGGATACCCAGAATTTCAATCCGCGGGAAATAACAGAAGATTAAAAACTTTTCAAGAATAAAACGGTAAACTACAAACCTTGACATGGCGATTGATACCCGAGATAGGATTCAGAATAAGGTGGTACTATGCCAAGATTTATTATAATGTTCCGTGTTGTTGCAAGCATTTTCTCATCGACTAATTCAATGTTTGTTTCCCGGCAAAACGAAAAGAGAATAAAGGGAAAAATAACCGAAGTTAGCTGTGATCCCTAGCGGCGGAAACACGGTTCGAAGAAGAGGAAGAAGGAAGAAAGGACACAAAATGAGAAAATGTACGCGCTTATTATTCTTTTGGGCCTTTTCTTTAATCGCTTGGGCCAGAAGCAAGGGCTTGTGGCTATAAATGTATTTTCGTGTCCAAATTCCAATTTTCTAATGCCCCGTTGCACTTCTGAAAAATGCTGTCGTCTTTTTGAGCCGTTATTTTCCTAATCATTTATCATTTCTTTACCATTTTCTTTTTCAAAATCAAATGAAGGCTTTTTTATTTTGAGGTAATAAAAATGGATAATAAAATTATAATAACTAAAAGGAAAAAAAAATACACTTTTAGTATTTAACGACTATTTACATTTTTATTTGAGTCCTTAATCTTTATTTTCTTTTACTTGAATCCTCAACCTTTCTAAAGCCCTACAAAAATAAGACTCTTATTGAATTAACTTATTTTTCCATTTATCTTTGAAATGTATTGATTCTCAATGGGCCTTAAGATAGTTGGTCAAGGTGTCAATCCCTTTTTCTTAGTTTTAATTATTTTTTTCTATTTTTTATCATTATATTATATAATTAAATGTATTTAGTATTATTTTCTTAGTATATCATGTAATTATAAATATCTAATATTATCATTATTACATTAATTATTATGAACTAACTTAAAGTTGATGCATGTATTGTATTTGACAAAAATTTAACTTTGTTAACGAAAGTTCTATTTTTGTAACGTTTTGAAAATATTAAGGACTTAAAAAAAATGAAGGAAAAAAAAAGTTGATGACTCAAATATTAAGGTAGGAAAATGTTAAGACTAAAAGTGTATTTTCCCCTTTCTAAAATAACATTTATTCCTTTGAATACTTGAAACTTGATTGAAAGCGATTATTTCAAGAGATGTATGAAGTATGTAATGTTACTCACTCCCAAACAAAAATAAGTTTTACAATTATGAGGGTTTTACTTTCAGTAAAATTTCAACATCACTCCTCACCATCAAGACTACCACTCTTATCACCATTGCTAGCACTAACTTCACTATCTTATTAACTCCTTCATTGTAGACCTCATCTCCACCAACATTATCACTATTGCCATTTTAGTAATCACATCTACACAAACCATTAACACCTTTGCACCATCAACGCTATTATTGATGCTACTACTATTTCACTACCAACATCTTCACCATTACACCTACCATCAACACTATTGTTATTACAATACCATCACCAGTATCTTCACACCATCATATGTACCATCACCAACAACATCACCATTATTACTATGAAACCATAACATTATGTGATTGTTGTTGCATTAGCACTTATTTACCACTAACTTACTATCTCACACCACCACTTCACAACGACTATTGCAGATGTTGCATACCACCTTCACCATCTAATTAGGGTTGTTTTGCAAATCTAGTTTTAGAAGATTTATACATAAAGCATTATTATTATCTTATTTTATTTTATTAATTTCTTTTATTAGTAAGAGATATTTTATTATTAACAATTTATTAGTTAATATAATTAGTTATTGGCAATTTAGCAATTATAGGAAGTTTAGTAGTTTTAGTCGGTTGGTGATATTATCAATATTGAATAAAGTTTTAGTTTTATTATATTACATATATACCCTTAGTATTGTCAAGATTTGATTGTATATACTTTTATGAGACATTATTGGGAATAGGGAAAGAAGAGTAAGTTTGATAATAAACTTATGAGAGAGTCATTCTTCTATTTTCCTAATCTTATCAATTGTCCATAATATTGTGGCAATCAGACTAAAACCTTTAGCTCTTGACTTTTATCCGTGGCATCATTAGACTTATTAAATTAATATTAAACAAGCCTTTTGTTTATTCAAGTTGTGATATCAATTTAACTTATCAATTAGAATTAATAACTAAATAAATAAAAATACCTCTAGTTAAATTAGTTTAACCATGGCTTCATCGACTAATCATTTAAATTAATTGTCCATATATTGTCTATTTTTCAATCTTCATTAAACTCAAAAATAAAAACATGCTCAATTTCAAAAGTGGATTTCTCTTTAAAATCTAATTTTATCATTTTAGTATCGGAGCATAGGTTGGACAACGAAATTGGAGTTATGATAGTTTCTTCTTATTATTAACATTTTATTAGTTAAGAGATAGAGTAAACGAATTTGCCTGACGAGTATTAGCTCAAGGGCTCTTCAAGGATGAGGATTCCGGCATTAACTAGGGTATGTTACACTTCATCCAACCTAAGTGCCAAGCTGTGGTCATGATAGAAATAGTTCTTGAGCAGGCAAACACCATAAGTCTTCCCAAGCCGAGTAGATAAGCCATCCGACCAACTGAGACCTTAGAACAGCACCTAGTATCTAAGCTCCGATCTGACCCATATTAGCTTAACCAATTCATCCATTCCTTTTCTAACCTCTATCAAGCTAACACCATTAGTTGTTGAGTTGCTTGAGATCTTACACTTATAGGAACAATCAAACACATACAATTTCAAGCTCACCAACCATAATTTGACATGTATCCTTTAGCATAACATTCTAGAAGAATTCTCCTATTTTTGTACTTTATACTATTTTGCCATTTTTTTTTTCCTTTTAGCATGTTTTAAGAATCTTTATTATTCAATTGCCACTTTTGTTTTTTCTTTTTTGTATGTAACCCTACAAAGGTGATATAAAAGCCTCATTTTCTTGTAACGCAACAACCAACTTCCTTTACTATTGGATACATAAATTTTCCTTTCAAAGTAACCTTCGTGTTCTCTATCTTACCTAACTCTCATCTAGCTCCTTTAGCAAAAGTTAGTGGCATGCGACTCTAATTTCTACATTCTTGTGTAATATTGAGTGTGGAATTAGGTTGTATGAGCTTGCGATGCGTCATATCCATAAGCTACTCATGGACTTGCTAGTTTATTTTGTTTCATTTTCTTCTATTATGATGTGGCCTCCATGTGTATGACCCTGGACTTTTTGTCCCTTACTTTTTATTGTCTTTTTGCCTTGCTATTGTTGCCTTATAGATATCTAGGCCTTGTTAGCCATTAATTTGCGAGTTAGGCTTGCTTATTTCTATAGAGGTAAGCACCGTACAATCCATCTATGTCTAAAGACCTAGATCGTGATAGTTGGTATTAGAGCCTTAGTTATTCTAGTAAGAACGACTATGACAAAACAAAAGGAAGTGAGCAAGAAACTGGATAGCCTAGAGGAGATCTTGAACATTATGAATAAGTGAATCGATGATTCAATTGCCCTTTTTATGAGGGTAGTTAAGGTCAAGATCAATCATTAAGAGATGGACAATAGGGTAGAAGAGATGGACGAGGCTTTGGTGTCATAGTGTAGATACTTAGGGAGTAGTTATGTGTAACAACCGATGATGTGGGACAACAATTATGTACTCAAGTTGATGACTTAAGAAGATAGGTAGATACTTGTGCCTCAACCTAGTTTGTTGAAAAGTTGAGGGCACAGGTAGATGTGTTGACTCGAGCTTTAGGGAATGCTCCCATACATGCTCTTACTCATGTAAGACATCTAAAAATGCCCTAACTCGAGGCATTTACTAACATAAGGGATGTTAGATTGCTAGAAATTTTCCTATTTATTATAGAGTAATACTTTGTAGTTGTTGGGACAAATAATGAGAGGATTAAAGTCACAATGGTTACAATGTATTCTGACTGGTGATGCCAAATTATGGTGGCGCACTTAATATGAGGAGATCTAAAATGGGACTACACATCTAAATACATAGGCAGAGTTGAAGGTCAAGTTTCAAGCTTAGTTTTTCCCTAAGAATGTTGAATATAATGCCTAAAAGAAGTTGATGAAACTTCTACAAGGTGACAATATTAGAAACTATATGCATGAGTTCTTGACCCTAATGTTGGACATGAAGAGCATGGGTGAAGATGATAAATTACTCTATTTCTCAGAAGGATTAAAGCCTTATGCCAAGAACAAATTACCAAGGCAATGGATGACGAACTTAGCTATAGTGCAAGTAATAATTGAGCCGCTTGATTGACTACACTCATGACAATGAGGGAAGAGTATGTTGATAGGGTATAATGGTGGAAAGTCTATCAAGATAAGTGAACCCAAGAGTAAGTTGCCCTAAGTTCAAGCAACGACAATAACACTAGAGGGAGTTAGAGAAATCTTATTACTCTTGCCAATTTAGAAAGAATAAGGCAACTAATGGTGGTAAGAAGGCCTAATTCTCTTGCTTTTTATGTAATGATCCAAATAAGATAGTAGATTGTTCACATAGAGCTACACTTAATGTTATGGCTCAAAAGGCGAAATGTGCATATCAGGATGGGGAGTGATGGTAAGGAACAACCCCGAATGAGTGCATTACACATGCTCAGTTGTTAGAAAGAGTTCTTTAGCTTAAAGCAAGCCCAAGACTAATAATGATTAATGTATGTCCAACTGAACATTAATGGCAAGTGCTCTAATGTTATGGTAGACTCAAGAGTCACAAATGACTTTATTTATGCACTTGGACGTAGAGAGTGAGGTTAGTTTTTATGGAAGGTAAACTAATTAGATTAAGGCTAAGCCAGTTTGAAGAGTTGAAAGAAGAGTGAAGGTGAAGGTAGGAGATTGGAGTGGAAATCTCAACTTCACAACTATTCTCTTAGATGACTTCAACATAGTCTTAGGAATAGATTTATTAAGATATGCTAAAAACTCATGCCAACAGCTGATTACTTGTTGTTTATGGGTGAGAAGTTGTATTGTATAACCATGCAAAGGAACAAGGTAGGAAACAATGGCAAAGAGAGAAAGAATATAGGGGCCATGATGCTTTCAATGCTCCAATTAAAGCGAAGACTCCAACATTAAGAGCTTACCTTCCTTGCCATCCTCAAAGAGAATGAAGGGGAAGGATAAGTTAAGATCCCAAGGTAGATTGAGAATGTTCTAAAAGAGTTCAGTTCCATGATGTTAGATTAACTCTTAAAGGAATTACCTCCAAGAAGGCTAGTAGACCATGAGATTGAGATAATTTTAAGAGCCAAGCTACTTGCTAAAGCTACATACCAATTGTTGCCTCTCAAACTTGCAAAGTTGAAGAAGTAACTTGATGACTTGGTAGAGGCAGGCTTCATTCAACCTTCTAAAGCACCATAGGGGCTCCTCTTTTGTTTCAAAAGGAGCAGGATGGGAGATTGAGATTCTGTATTGATTATTGGGCCCTTAACGAGTTAATGGTGCATTACTCAATACCTTTGATTTTTTATATGTTTGATCAATTGAGCGGGGCTAAATACTTCACAAAGTTAGATATTTGCTCATGTTATCATCAAGTTTATATTACAAAAGAAGATGAGCCCAAGATGATGTATGTTACATGGCATAGTGCTTGTGAGTTTCTAGTGATATGCTTTGGTCTCACCAATGCTCCTCTATCTTTCTATACTTTAATGAATAAAGTATTTCATGAGTATCTTGATAAATTTGTAGTTGTTTATCTAAATAACATAATTGTGTATAGTAAGACATCACTATGTTGTATATAGCAGGACCATGTGAAGCCCTTATGGATGGTTTTTTAGAAGCTCTACGAGAATCATCTACACGTGAAGCGAGAGAAATGTGCCTTTTGCCTAAATGTACATCAACTTCTTCAATCACATAGTTAAGGAAGGTTAGATCTAAATGGACATGGCTAAGGTGGAGGCAATTGAGTAGTAGCTTGTACCAAAGATTGTAATAGAATTGCAATCCTTTTTTGGACTCATTAATTATTATCGAAGATTATTGAGGGATAATTACGTAGAGTTATGCCCCTTACTAATCTACTGAAGAAGGACTAGACATGGTCATGGAGTAAGGAATGTTAGAAAACATTCTAAGAGTTAAAGCAAATAGTGACATAAGAGCTAGTCCTTATAGTTCCTTACACTTCTAAGCCTTTTGAAGTCTACATAGATGCCTTAAACATCGCATTAGGTAGAGTTTTAATATAAGAGGGCCATCTAGTGGCATATGAGAGTTGAAAGCTAAATCAAACGAAGCATAGGTACTTAGCACAAGAGAAAGAGTTGCTCACAATTTTTTACTATCTAAGGACCTAAAAACATTATTTACTATGATATAAATTTCTAGTAAAGATAGAAAAAAACTGATGTTGGCTACATCTTGATTCAACCTAAGCTCTCTACTTAGCAAGTGAGACAGCAAGAGCTTTTAGCAGAGTTTAATATAGAGATTGAGTATCATAATGAGCGGACTAGTCAACTAGTAGATGTTGTGAGCTTGCTAGCAGATTTAGCTTCCTTAGCATAGATTACACACCAATTAGTAATTTAAGTCTTTACTTCAACATAAGAGCAAATCAAGCAGCACTTAGGTTAAGATCCATTAGCCAGGAATCTCAAGTAGTTGATTAAAATAGGGAAGACTCATAAATTTTAGATGGAAGGTAACCTAATTACACTAAGGGTCGTTGATTGCATATTTAGAAGGTAAGTAACTTAAGAGGTAGTATGCTTTGGAGCTGAGTTATTACTAGAGCTTACTATAGTGATAATGGGTTCCTCGAGATATTGAAGAAGAAGGTAAGAAACTAATTATACCCAATAGCTATGTGAAGCAAATCTTCGAATATGATGCACTAAAGAGCCTAATACGACTTAGTCTCCCACTTGATATGACTTACAAGTAGAAGACCAAGGTCCACTTGCCACCAAATCTATGCTATTAATTGGAATTAAATAAAAGTGTAAAGTAAGCTTAGAGAGGTAATCTTGCAAGAAGAGAATATTTAGGTATCATTCAAAAAGATAATTATCATTGTACAAAATAAAAACTATTTGCACTAAGTCCTTACGGTTACATTGAAAAGATGAAATTACAAAAAGAGTAATTCATATTTGTAAGATCTTAATGCATGCTAGGGATAAATAAGACAATTGTGACAAAAAGGAACATAGTGTGTTGTCATAAAAAGAATAAACATGTATCAGGATGTTGTTGGTGTCATACTCCAGTAAGGAAATTCCTTGAGGTTGAACTATTCTATAGTAGACATAGGTCAGTAACAAGATGCTTAGAACTCAATAGGTAGACCATCAATGAGTTACTTAGTTGATGTATGGAGACCTTAAGTCAGGAACCCAATATTGGGAAAGTCAGCCACCATTGATAAAGCTTAGAGCTTGACAACTAGGTCTTCACCAACTTAGACCAAAATGAGGTAAGACTAACTTCACAGTGAGTTGAACCATAAGCTATCCTACTACTGAGACTTATCCTTGGTCCATTGTAAAGCCAACACATGCCTGGCTAAGCTCTTAAGATCACAGAGTCAAGCTCTAGTGAGGGGTCCAAAGGTTGGTAGTCCATCAAGAAGAGTGATCATTAGGGAGTACCATGATACTTTATAAGTTGGATAACCTTAGCTAGTAGATTACATTGAGCTTATTGAAGCAAGGTAATTAGTAGCCGAATATGAAGGAGGATGTGATGAACTACACTAAGACTTGTTTAACTTATCAATAAGATAAGGTGGAGAAATAGAAGACTGTTGGCTTGTTAAAGCCCTTTCTTATATCATCTCGTCTGCAGGAGAGTATCTCTTTAGACTTCATCACTTCCCTACCAAAAGTAGAGTGATACTTATCTATTTTTATTGTTGTTGATAGGTTGTCCAATTATGCTACCTTTATTCCTTCCATAAAGAGTTCAAATGTGAGAGTAATAGCCCAGCTTTTCTTCAAGCACGTTGTTAAGTTTTAGCGAGTGCCTTGTAATATTGTGAGCAATAGGGACACTAAGTTTATGGGGAAGTTTTATATAGTCTCCTAGGTTCCAAGTTAAGCATGACCTCCAACTATTATCTCCAAAGTGACAAATAGACAGAGAGATTCAATGGTTTGCTTAAAAAGTATTTTTGGCACTTTGTAAGTTTCAAGCAAAAGAATTGGGTCAACTTGTTGGATATCACCTAATTTTGTTTCAACATCTACCAAAGCGCTTCTTTCAACAAGAGCCCCATTGAAGTTATTACAAATCAACAACCACTAGAACCCTATACAGTAGTAGCATCGCATATAGGGAGATATCTAAGAGCTTATTAGTTTATAAGAGATTTGAAATAAAGTTAAGAAGTAATGAAGGTTTATTTCAAGTAGGCTTCCAAGAGGATGAAAAAGTAGGTAGATTAATGCTATAAATCCAAAGAGTTCAATGTTAGAGATCAAGTCCTCATAAGCTCCTTTTAGATCAGTTTTTGAATTGTTGTGAAACAAGGATAGAAGACTTATCCAAAAGTATATTGGTTTGGTTCCTATCATCTCAAGGATTGGATGAACAGCTTGCAAAGTAGAGCCTCTTACATAGTTGAAGATTCATCTAGTTTTTCATGTTATTATCTTGAAGCTATATTACCCTAACATGGAAGATCCATCTTGTAATGTGTCTAAGTGGTCACATGTTAAGATTAAGTTATAACTTAAGCTATGGAAGACATCCTTATGGAGAGAAGAGTCTAAGATCTCACGATAGAAGAAGAGTAGACTAAGTACTTGGTGAAGTGGAGAGATCAATGGGTAGAAGACAATAGTTGGGAGACTATAGAAGACCTTAAGCCTTTATAAAAAAGAAAGTCTACCATGCTAAAGTGAAGACCTTTAGCACCAGATTTAACCTCTAGTACATATTGTTGAGGATGTTAATAGAATTAAGTTGAGGAGGCCATTAGGGTTCCTTTTTTAACACATTTGTACTAGTTTAGTCCTACCCATTTGTACATTACTATAATATAGAGAGAAGGAGTTTTTGTATCTTATAGCTATGATTACTTACTATTTTTATACTTTTCATTTACAAAGTCAGTAGCCATTTTAAGGATTTTAATGCCTACTCCTATCAAAGTAAGATATACCCATAAAGTTTTTTATAGGGTATGAATGCTCTTCTAAATTGAAACCCTTACTTACTACTTTGACTGATTATGATTGAAAGCACCTATTATATATACTAAACTCCTATAATTGTAGCCTTATAATACCAATAGATTAATGAAAGTGTGCTATTTCATTTTATAATTCTTGTTCGTGGTCGCTTACTTGTTGTTGCTTTTCTATCTTATTGTGTGTTCCCTTATAGATATCTCTACTTTGTTGGCCATTACTATGTGAGTTAGGCTTGCTTATTGCTATAGAGATAGGACAGTAAACACTGCACAAACCATCTATATGCTTGAGAGTACCTAGGGCCATGACACATTGCTGGTGCACAACCTATTAGTTTTTCATGCTTTTTCTAAAGGTATGGAGAAAGCTAAGTCAACTATTCAATTAGATGACGAGCATCTCTTTTACAAAAAATTCTGTTTTTAAAAGAAATAACAGAAAAATAAAAAAAGAAAGAAAACTATCTATAATTTAGACTTATAAACTGGTGCATGGTTTGAACACTAACTAAAGTAAACACATAAGTTATGAAATAAAAAGATGATACAAATTTAGGTTTTTCTAATATATCTTTTCTCCATAGGGCACTAGTGCATCATCAATAACCACAATGGCTAGTATATATAATCTCTAGACTTCATATCACGGTCTATTTTATATGTAGATTTTGACTACTTAATGTTAAAAAGGAAATTATCTTCGATGAGTTGTTAATAAGTTGTATGCTTGAAAAAAGATTCGTAGTACTAATATGCCATGTGTTATATGATTCAGCACACTCATATTTAATTATTATTATAAATAAATGAGGAGTGAATATATATTTCCCGCGGTTGTACAGATTCAATGATCTCATAATATCATATTGTAAATGTGGCCTATTATATATCAGGCCCCATACTAGTTAATGGTCTATTGTTCTGTCGTCCCAACAGACAACTCATGTAGATAACTCAACCAGGTGTAGTTTATATAGCACTTCGGCTCGACACAACATATAGGCAAATACTAACAGACAGTTACACACTACCAACCAAATCTCAATAAATCCAAACACATCTTACCATCTATATATCTTTTGATACTTGGGGCATCTCAGGAATCTACGACCGTGACGGGGAATATCTCGTTACAAATTTACAATATGATCGAGTACCTTAAATGGATTCCTTTTTGCCATGATATCTGCTAGTAGTTAGGAAAAATCCAATCACGCTTTGAGTGAAGTTGCCATATATTATTTTGGTCAATTCTCTAGTTTTAAATAATTAGGGTAATTCAAATTTCTATGTTAAATTTTATTACGAAATGTGAATTTTAAATGACTTCAGCGATGGTCAAGGTTTTGAGTTGAATATGTATACCCACTATTTTTTTCTTTTTCTATTTTTTTTTTTAAATTTTTATGAAGACAGTCTAACTTGTAAGAAAGAAAATCTATAGATTATCTTCCTAAAATAATGCTAACAAGCACCTGTAATTTATTCATACATAATCGTGAGTTGACATAGGACTTTCTGTAATGTATTCTTTGACCTGGCAGTTCTTCAAATTTTGGAAAATAGATCAGAAAGTTAAACCATCTCTACTGATTTGAAATCCAATCTAAATCTTTATAAAAGTTCCTTCTAAATAAAATATTAGTTGTAGTACATGATAATAATAGCATGACCAAATAGTAAATTTAAAACAAAGGGTAAATGTTATATTTGATATGTGAACATTATCCATTTTCTCAATTAACTATTTGAAGTTTCAATGTGTGAATATATTACTTATAAACTTTTCGAAATCATTTATAGTACTCAAATTAGATCATTAATTGCAAAAATAAATAAAATTTAGGCAGTTAATTGCAAAGATGAGAAAAACTTGAGTATTACTTCATACTTTTAAATTTAAGTAGTTAATTGTTAAAAAGGGCAAAGTTATCAAATATGACATTTACTCTAAATCAAATAATTAAAACTCAAATTGTGTACTTATAACTTTAAGAGTATATAATCAAAGTAAATGAGACAAAATAAATAAATAAATAAAAGAGAGAAAAAAAAAAAAGTAGGCAAGACATCGTAGCTTAACAATATGGACGCAAGTGTCCAATAAAATTAATAAGGTTTGAATATCTCCTCTTGTGGTAATGATTAGGAGAAGGGGAAAAAAAAAAAAAAACAAAGAATGTTAAATTGCCAAAAGATTAGTTCGGGACATCTACTGTTCAGGTGAAATCCTGTAAATTAAACAAAAAAAGATTCAATATTGAGATTTAAAGTTGTTCATAAAATAATTATATAGTCCATAGCAGGAGCATTTAATTTCACATGCTGATAGAAATTGCACTCTGAAACTTGACATAGCTATACATATTGCAACTGCTACTTGCTCCATCACAACAGGCTAGAAAACTAGCCCTTGCTAAGGTTGGGAAACCGAAACCACAGGCTCCTAAGTGTAGTTTCTCAGTCATTGGATGTCATACATAGCATAATCTCTTATGGGAAGATTAGCTGATGATGCTAAGTTTGTTCTCTAGATCAATTGAGAAATAGATACGTAGATTTGAGTCCACCTATTTTAATAAACACCTTTTATTCAACTTATGAGTATAAAATTTTTCTAATTTAAGATTGTGTTTGTAGCATATAAAAATTGGTATAGTTACCGAGTAAAAATCCCATGTGTTGTGAAACCAATAGAAGATATTTGTAAAAATAGGTCATCGAACTCTATCTATTTATTCTAAGATCAATTCCTGTTGATTTGGGAATAAAATTTTGATGTGTATATGATTCGGGATTAAAATATGAGACAGATCACACCCGATTATCGTTTAAAGTTAAAATTAAATATGATTTATCCTAATGATTATTGTTGTTGGATAATTAGAACTAACCGAGTTGATGTTTACTAAGAAATATGATTACTGAAAAAATTAATTTATTAATGGTTCTAGTTTTGCGTGGAGTATGGGTATCTTTATAGTTTTGTTTTATATTATTATTTTTTTTTTAAAGATGTCTCGCTTGAAGGAATGAAAAACGTGCCCAAAGGTGGCATCGATTATCATTTAGTTTTAGTCGACATTCGTACCTAATGTCTAGACGAAACTCAATGGAAACTTCCATCATTTTTCACAACTTTGTGTCTCGGTTTGTTATATTTTAATCTATTTTGCGGACATGACATACCTATAACATAATATGTTGCAGATTACTACTATAGTGCAAACCAGAAATAATAAAGTTAAAAAGATTACGGAAAGATGAACGTAACACTTAAACAATTATTATACATTTAAAACACCATATTGAAAATTCACTTTAGAGCAGATTTACTATTTCCAAAATATTATAAAAGTATGGTCTATCTTTTTATTCATAAAACCTTGTAAAAGTCTTTCTATTAATCACAAAATAACAGAATGAAACATCATCCTATAAGAAACAAAAACAAGGTAGATCCAATACAATTTGTTCCACCATCACTAAACTAGCGATTCCCCGTCAAGCCCATTTAGATGCTAAGTTAGTTGGTCTGGCCCTAATTGATTAGCCCTCTAATCTAAAAGGAAACTGATCACTTTAAAAATCACCGGAAATTTTACAATACCAAGATGTATTGAAATGAGTGAAGTTATGCATGATAACTATAAAAAATTGCCACATATTAGTATATAAGTATTTCTATAACATGCTTAAAAGCCGTGTCACCACTTACTAAAACCTCCATTATTGATTTAATATATATATATATATTGTATTGTAATATCTGTGATATATTAAATTTATATCGATTTTATTCAATATGTTGCACAAGTAGTGTCTTTCTATACCAGGCACCTTAAACTCAGAAAATGAATTATACTCCACCAATGGTTGGTTTTGCCTCATGAATCTTCCTATATATAGTCTATCGCTTTAATTCCCTGGCAACATAAACTTGAGGGCGTCACCAGTCAGCTAGAGTACAATTCAAAGGAACAAAACTATCGGTTGAGTTGTTATGGCTTATGCTTTTATGTTACCTGACCGCATATAATACCATATCAGGCACAAGTACATGACAGAAGAGATTATTTAATTCCACATGGAGATGGGAAAGTTTTCGCACAACTGTGGACTAAAACAGAAGCAGTACAACTCTCTTAACCGAAACCAATCAAACTAGAGTACTACTAGCTCTTGCTAACATTGGAAACATCATTAATACAGGCTCCAACTAACTTTACTACTCTATTTTACAAGCATATCATCTCTTAGCCCTTGATGTCAAACCTAGGACGATCCATCCCGGAATATTAATCTGTTATTGGATTCCGTTCTCTGGATCGATAGCTGCTGAAATGGGATAAAAAATCTCCCGACAGGCAACGCCGATACTAGTCATGGTCACTTCAGTTCTATGAATCTGATTTGAGCTTTTCTGCATCTTTGAAGGTCATTGCCTTTCCATTACCATCTTTTTCAATAATGATATGGACCAATTTGTTCGGTTCAGCCTCCTCTAGCATTTGAACAACACCCCTCATTGTTGGTCTTTGGTTTGGGAGCGTTGCTGTGCAGAGGATTGCAATCCTCAGCACTTTGACCGTATCTTCCTCGTAGGTTTCAGGAATTCTTGGATCCACTATGCTCAAAACAGTCCCTTTGGTTTTCAAATTGCTAGAAACCCAGCTCACTATGTCCTTGTTCTCTCCATACTCCGGTTCTATTGGCCGCTTTCCCGTCACAAGTTCCATTAGCACTACCCCGAAACTATAGACGTCGCTCTTTTCGTTCACCTTGTACGTGTATCCATATTCTGCAAAATTAACCAGAACATGTTAACAACATTGAACTATTTATGCTAATAATATAACCGGCTATTTTCTCAAACTAAATTTTGTTAGCTGTTTGGGTTACCGGGAGCGATATATCCATGTGTTCCAGCAATAACATAAGTGGAATCCTGGCCAGTATTTGCTTGCAAAATTTTAGCCAGGCCGAAATCAGCAATTCTGGGCTTCATAAACTCATCCAACAAAATATTGCTGGACTTAACATCCCTATGAAGCACAGGTTTTTCACATCCATGATGCAAGTACTCCAATCCTCGGGCGGCTCCAACTGCAATCTCATACCTCGTCTCCCAATCGAGTTCCATCTTTCGGCTGGTATGCAGCCTATCCCACAGGCTTCCGTTGTGCAAATATTCGTAAAGCAACAAGCTGGAATCCTCACTTGTTATACTACAATAAAGCTTCACTACATTCACATGCCTGATAGAACTCAAGGTCTGCACCTCAGCCTCGAAATCCCGGGATTTATTTCCATGTTTCCCGAGCATTGGCGTTGTGCTCCGGGTGCTCTTTTTTGCCCCCACATCCGTCTTCCAGATGTGTTTCACAGCAAGTTCCTTGCCATTGGCAAGTGATACTTTATAAACAGTCCCGGATGCACCTTTTCCAATAACATTTTCTTCCTTGATTCCGTCAAGAATCTCATCTTCCGTGAAGCTCAGCACTTGGAAGGACTTTACATCCCAAGATTCCTCCTTTAAGGAACGTTCATGGTCCTTTTCTCTCCTTTTTATATATACACAACAAGCAAGAGATGCAGACAATAGCACTACAACTATGATCAAGCAGATTATGAGTGCCTTAACACTCTCAGACACGCCTATTTTGGAAGAACATCTCTGGAAAGAGCTGATGGTGGAGCTACACAATCCGGGATTTCCTGAAAAGCTTCCGTTGTAAGCCTCAATTGTTAGAGATTGAGGTACTTCCCCAGACAATTGATTATTCGAAAGGTCAAGAATGCTAAGCCTTAGGGAAGATAAGCTTGTAGGAATCTGACCAGAGAGCTTGTTCTCTGACAGATTGAGGGAATTTAGAACTGGAAGATTCCCTAAGGACGAAGGAATTTTCCCTGAGAGCGAATTATGAGCCACGTTTAGATCACTGAGAAATGCGCAAGATCCTAAAGAAGTTGGAATAGAGCCGGTGATCATATTGTTCTCCATATGGAGGCTACTCAATTTCTTCAAATCTCCAATACTACTTGGGATTTTACCCGAAAACTGGTTGAAACTCAAGTCAATTGCCACCAAGGATTCAGCTTCTGAAATCTCTTCTGGCAATTCACCTGACAACCTGTTGTTTGCTAAGAACAACTGTCCTAGAGTTTTGGCATTCGCGATGTCCGATGTTATCGAACCTTCAAGCTGATTCATCTTGATATCGATTATGTTCACACTGGGGAGGCCCCAAAGACCGGGTGGAACTGTTCCAGATAGCGAATTGTTGCTGATACGAAACCGTGTCATTGTGGGGCAATTCGCATAACTGGCGGGGATTTCACCTGTAAATTTGTTTTGAAGGATGAGAAGTTCTTTCATGGTGCCTTGTTTGCACATATCTGGTGGGATTGGACCTGAAAATGAATTCTCAGACACATCGATGTAGATGAATTTAGCCCAAGAACCAAGTTTTTCAGGCAAAGGACCGGTCAGCTTGTTTCTATAAAGAGACAAGTTCACCAGTTTCTTGAAATCTCCAAATTCTTTAGGAACTTCACCGGAAAATCCATTCGTGAAGAGCTGCAAAGAGACTAAATTGGTCAAGAACCGCAATTCTGATAAGTCCCCTTCGAGAAAATTCATGGAGGCATCAAAATACTCAAGCTTGGTAAGGTTCTTGAGTCCATCAGGAAGTTTTCCTGTCAGACTATTACTGTACAGCTCAAGTTGCCAAAGGTTGGTCAAGTTTCCAATTTCTGTTGGTATTTCACCACTTATATAATTATCTGCAAGCTCCAAATTGATGAGCTTATTGAGTTTTCCGATTCCTGGAGGGATATTCCCATTTATGCTGGAATTAGACATGTAAAGCCAATCCAGACTATAAAGACTCAAAATTTCTTCAGGAAATGGAGTTTTATCAAAAAGGTTGTCACCAATACTCAGTGCAATGAGATTGGTCATGTTCTTGACAGAATCCCAAGGAAACTTCCCAGAAAATCCACTGTTGTTCACATACAAATATCTCAATTCGCTTAAAGCCGATATATCCGGAATGGAACCTGTGAAAAAATTATTTCCCAGGTCCAAATATTGCAACTTTACGCAGTTGTTCAATTCTTCCCCAACATTTCCATATAGGAGATTTGCTCCAAAAGCAAGCTTCTCAAGAAACTGCAGCTGGCAAATTGAATCAAAAGGAAGGACACCCGATAATTTCTGCTTGGAAAGGTCCATTTCCCGGACAGAGCCTTTGGTATTGCAAGTAATACCAGTGAAGCTGCATATAGGATTTGTCGATGTCCATGTCTTGAAGAGCTCTTTGTTTGATGATTGGAGTGTGGTGGAAAGTTTTAGAAGAATTTGGCCTTCATCGGCTTTGGTTACAGAGCAGAGGCAGAGGAAACAGAGGAGAAGGAAGAGGTTTCTCCGGGACATCCTACGACGGTGGAGAGAGAAAGGGGAGAGTGTGTTTTGTTTCTATGTGCTGGGTCGTTTTGATGAGTAATGAAATGGAAGTAGCAAAGTCAGAAATGGATGACGGTCTCATTTAAGCTGTGAAAATAGTGCGTGTTCAGATTGGCTCCACTGCTCCACAGTTCATACTACTAGAAGGCTGTCCCTTTCCATGTCTCTTTTTATTTTTCCTTTTTAATTTTACTGATACCCTAATAAGTTAAAAGTAAGGATTCATCTGACTTCAGTAGAGAGTTCATAAGGAAAGAAGATTTTATCTATCATTTCTAATAAGATTTGAATTGTGATTGCTTTAAATTAAATACTTTGTATACCTCAACTACTGAGACAAATCTAAATACGATTGTGTATAGTATTTAACTAATATGTTGCCTGCCTGCTCTATGGGTTTATTTTAAGTTAACCCATGTGCCTATTAGTTTGGCATATTAGGCTGTAGGGTTAATGTTTAATCACAGGGATGAACTTTATCTGATCAAGGAGTTGCTGCTCGTTTTCTGTGTAACAATAATTGGGGTTTCTTTTTAACTTCCTTGGATTTATTTTATTCAAGACCATATTTTTAATTTGATCGTCATATATATATAAATCTGTCATTCTATTTGTTGGTCAAACCATCATCAGATAGTAAGACCTTGCTACCTTCTCGAAAATATAAAATCTACCTGAGGAAGTATTTTGTATATGATCTAAATGCACCACGATGAGAGAAATGATAAACTAAATTAATTGTTTATAATAAAAACATGATAATAGATCTTGCAAGAGACTTTAAAAAAAGTGTTTTCTAAATAATTGAGAAAAAAAGGGAAAAATATACTAGAAGTTATCTTCTTGTTTTTCTCCTTATGGATTTGAAGTTTGAAAATATAAAGTGAAAATAGGATGTTGCAGTATTTTTTTTTTTTTCTAATTACATTATAATTAGAGGAGGAAGGAGAAGGATCTGAGTCTAATCAATGTTCATGAGACTAAATTACAATATTCTTGACATGCTATGTTAGTTTTTGTAAGTAGTTTTTACAATATTGTAACAAGAATCTTATTTTCACTCATTTTTACAAACACAAAATCCAAAATTAAAAAAAGGGAAAAAAAAAAAAACAGTATATAAGTCCTGAGATGAAATAGAAAAGTTAAATCTTGCTAGGATCTTGTTCTCGCAAACAATTAATAATAAGTTCTGTTATAAGGACATTTAAATTGGAAAAAGTATTTGTATGGAAAAAAGCCATGGGGACGTGCCACTAATCTTTACATGTTCCAAATGTAATGGCATTGATCAAATAATATAATAAATCGACTATTTCAAATATCTTAATATTTTCTTTCTATTTTTTCACATAAACCCAAATTTAACATGAGAAGCAATTTGAATCCCTTTGACCATTTATAAGGAAAAAGAGTATGTTAGTTTCAAATAATATGCATTCATTCCTTAAATATGAGCAAAAAATATGTGAATTATTTAGCATATTCAAATGGATTCATAAATATTCACAAATCTGCTTCAATTATGCCCTTTTTTCTCTCTCTCTCTCTCTCTCTCTCTCTCTCTCTCTCTATTATTTCATTATTATTATTATTATTTTGCCTTTTCCATCTCTCTCTTCTCTTATGTAACATGTATCACAATAATAGAGGGTAAAATCCCCTATTCAAATTGTTTAATAGATATTGCATGGGTGAAGATGCAGTCAACTTGTGCGGTCATGATAACAAGTAAAATACAGTGTTCTATCCAGCTCAACTTGACTCTTTTGCCCATTTCCCTTCACGACCAGTCTTACTGAATTAAAAATTAAAAAAAAAAAAAAAGACAAACCCAATAAATTACATGATTTACTAGACGAATTAGATCATTAGGATCTCGATCCAAATGGAGTGGGTGCTCAACCTTCTCCACCTAGCACCACGTCAGGATCATTTTTCTCCCCTTTCTTTCCTTTTCCTTCCTTTTCCCAATTTTCTCATGCATGAATAGTTTGCATCCCTCATATTGGCCTCATTTTTTACCCAATTTCCATATGTAAATACACTACTTAATGGATGATTCATGTTCTCCATATAGCCTACTTCGATTAGAGTCTAAGAAGTTGTCCAAATTCAAGCGTTAAGACGATCAAAATTGGAAGAAAAAAAATGGAAAAAACTTGAATTCTCATATTTAGACACAAATAAAATCTTTTTGGCCAGAGATTTACTCAAAATCACAAAATTTGAGCTCAGTTAGACGCTCGAATTAATTCTTGAATTCTAGATTTTTTTAGTTTAGTCCTCCTTCGGTTAGTATAAGTAGGGGGTGGACGAAGCTTTTTCGCATCAATAAAAAAAAAAATTAACTCTCAAACCAGAAAATACATCCTCAATCTTTCTCTCTTTAAGCCATCATATCTTACCCTCTCTCTCTTTTTCGAACCAACATCACTATGTTTGAAGCACGAAACCACTATGGCTGAAACCCCTACGACATAAGCTTCGAGACCCAACCCATTCCTCACTCTGTCATACACCCTAACACAATCATGACAGTTACCCATCTAAACCCTAAACCATTGCAACCTTTACTTTGAAAACCACCCCCACCGCCACCCTTTGAACGAAACCAACCCTACGTCTAAACTCCCCATACCTTAAAACCCCTAACCACAGCACTCCCTCACTCTCAATAGCCACCATGTGTGATAACCATAACCACCCTCCAATAACCAAACGTCAAAACACCATTAAACCACCTTTGCCAGCTGTGGCATCAAGCTTACTGCCCTTGCCCCCTCACACCCCCTCCCCCCCTAAAATAGAATAAAATTTATATAAAAATCCCCTCTTCTGCTCGATTTGGTGGTTAAATCAAGCCTAAGCATCCTTGTACCTTACTATTGTTGAAGTTGGCTCATGATTTGGATCCAATCTATTGGAGCTCTAGACTCGACCCGATAAGCCACTCTCTTACCTAAGTTCAACCCGTGTTCTCTTTTGGTCTAGCCTTAATCCTATTTCAGCTTGTTTTATATTTTCTTTTTTACTTATTTATTTATTCTTGTAAATTGTAATTGTGTTGTAACTAAAAAAAAAAGGCCAAAAAAGAAAAAGAAAAAGAAAAAGAGAAAAAAGAGACAAGAAAAAAATAGGTAAGTTGTGTTTATTTTCTTCGATAGAACACAAAAATGAATAAAATAAAATAATAAAAATGAAAAAAAAAATCGTATTATCACTTAGAAAAATCAAAATTTCCAAATAAATAAAAATAAATAAATCATTTTCAAAATTAAGGCATTTTTAGAACTTAAAAAAAAAATATCTCGATTTAGTACCCTTTTAGAAATTATCAAAATACAATGGCTAATAGACGTAAATTCAACCATTTTCAAATTTAAAATAAACCAAATTGCTAACGTTTTATAAACAAACTACAAAAATCTAATCTCGAATAGCCAGCATATAGGCATTTGTATATTAATACGAGACGACTTAAAATATGAAAAAAATTGTTTTTCCACCTGTTATAAATATTTACTCAATTTGTCCTTTTTTGTGGATCCATTTAAATTTACTTAGTCATATGTGATTAGATATTATTTAAAATGGGTATTTTTAAGATAAAATTAAAATTAAAAAGTTAAAAAGTTGTACCCGTTAAGGGTTTAATAAGTCAGCCTCCGAACTTAAATCTTTGATTTTCAAAAACCTTTTCTCTAAAATCGATTTTTCACTTAGCTTAATATTTAGATTAAAATCAATCTATCCAATTGGTTTTAATCTAAACCTTTTTTCGACTTTAGTTGAGTGGTGACTTCAAATATTTTCAAAACATGTTTAAAACCTAAATTTTCATTAATTCTTAATCAAGAGTTAATATTAAATGAGTAAGATTTAATATTGATTGGATTAAGGAAAATTAATAAAAATTAGGCTTAACAGTTTGGTAACCCCTCTGAGGACATCAAGAGAGCTAGATACTTAGGAACTTTTTGAAATTAAATTTACCTTTTAAAATACCCATGTTATACATTTATTCATTGTTATTCATTTTCATATATATACTTTGTTTTAATTGCTATACTCATTTTGCTTGCAACATACTCAGGATATAGCGAGAATGATTGCATTAAGGATGCAAAGTAGATATGGTCAGACCTAGGTCATCTTAAGATTCTAAGAGAGGGGCCATTGTTTAGGCTTTGCGTGTAGTGGTGTGGTCATCTCTTAGGATTGATTAAGCTACCTCACTTAAATTTCGATGTGACTAATGAACCATTTTTTTGAAAGCGCATAAGGTCATAGAACTTATGAACCTTTAGAACCTAGCTTAATTACATATATGACTTTTAAACCAATGAATAAATAGTAATGGGCATATCATTAATGAAAGGTCGGAACTTTATTGGAATTCTATTATACTATAAAAAATATTGTAATGTACTTTTTTTGTATGGTAATAATGGAATTTCTGTGAAAGTCCTAACCTCGAACCCTTTCATTGCCATATTATTATTTAGTTGTTAGCTCTTTGCATTTGCATCCATGTGCTTGCATCTTTTCTTGTATTTATTTGTATGAAATATTAGTGCTTGTTCATTTATGCTTGTAAATAAACTTATCCGCTACCTTTATTTTATAAAAATTGCATTATTTTATTACTAGTTAAGTCACCGTTTTAAAATAAGACCATTATGCTTTAAAGCATACTTGTAGATTATTTTAACCAACCTTTATAATGATTAAATTTATAAATAGCCTTTGAAAAAAGTTGGATTTAAATTTTTCCCTCTTTGTAAAATTTTAGAATTCACCATTTTATAGATTACCATATGCTTTCATAAACCCTTTCAGCCTTTAAATTTATAAATCTTTAGTCTCTTATCAAAATTCATAAAAAAAAAAAACATTTATTTGTGTAGAGTCTTAAAACTGTAAGTTTTCATTCCTAGATTTTTCTTATTGCTCACATCATTAGTTCTTATTTACCCACTTTTCTTAATATCTAGATTTTCCAATGAGAAATTATTTATAAATATTAGGTGTCTCATAAAATTTTCCTCTATAAAATAATTCTTTTTTCTTTTTTTGTAAGTAATCTTTTAAATACTTACAAGTTGTGAATATTTTCCTTTATTGACCATAAATTGTTAAAATGTTTCTCATTTTATGTTTTTTAAGAGTTTATCAATTAAGTCTATAAACTTAAGTTTTTCTCATGTAAATATATCTCACTTGTGTATTTTTGGCATAAATCTTTTTCTCTTTCTTGTCGTCCCTTGTGAAATATTTTATAAACTTTCTTTTTCTCCAATTTGTAAAAATTCTCATAAGAAGTTAAGCTGGTAATTTTTTTTCTTTTAAAGAAAAAAAAAAACAAAAACAAAAAAGGGAAAGTTTGCTAAGGGGTAAGGATTCTTCTAATCAGGGTCAAATGGCCGATGATAAGATCACCCCTTTGGAAAAAACAGTATGTCAAATGGCTTAACAGTTGTAGATTGTGTTTCCCATAATCACCAGTCTCCAAGAATCTCAAGATTCAAACCTAGAAAAAAAACTTTCAAATCTAGAAGAGAAAGTAGCAACACTACAAAAGCACATTACAGACTTAGAAATGGCAATGGGCTCGGTGCTTAGAAGACTTCAACACCCAACATCCAATACTGATCAAATGTCAGTAAGCCTAAACAATAAAAGTGGCCTAAAGAGAAAAGAGCCAAGGATAAGTGAGAAAAAGCAAGCCTAAGGGATTTAGAGGAGACAATTTACTCAATTGAAGATCTCAATGACCTAAATCTTTCATCATTTAAAGGAGGCAAAGATCCTAGCATATGAAGCTCCTAATCCAAATTATAGACCATATAGCTTTGACCTAGAAGCTCGATGCAACTATCATATGGGTCAAAAGGGGCACTTCATTGAAAAATGCTAGAGGTTGAGGAACAAGACTCAAGACCTAATTGATGCCAAGGTTATTTGGCCAGAGCCAAGAAATTGGCTCCTTTAAGTCACGAGGGGACTTTAATCGAATCATCTCAAGCTCTAATTCTTTTGAGTCTACTAATACCCTTTGACGGGTTCACACGTTGTCTTAAATAGTTGGGTTCTTAAATAGAGCAAGATAATGTAGAATCATGTTCTTTTCAATAAAGCCTGTAATAAACTCATAAAACAATGTTTTGCATGGTTTTGTCATAGCGAGAATAAAATTATCTTATTGGTTGCCTTTTAAATTGGGTAATTGTAGTTTCATTAATATTGGAGCAAATGAATACATGTTTTGTTATCTTATTTTGAAGGTTTAGGGTGAAAAGAGGCAAATTAAATCCCAAACACCAACCCTAAAATACATACACTTTATGAGTTGAGTGACATCATAGAGATGATGCTATAGACCCATTCCTTAAAGGAGGTCAATTTTGAATTTGATATGCAAATTAAAATGAAGTTAGGAATTCATTTTCAAATCCCAAAACACAATTATTTTTTGTTAAACCCATTGGACCAACTTGGAGTATTTTCAAATTTAAACCCTGTTAAGAACCACAACATACTGGGGCAATTCGAAAGTTAGGGTCATTGATTTGAAGAAAAAGATAAAAATTAATTTGTGCTTGCTACAGTAACATTAATTCAAAGAAGATTTTTATTTTTTTGATAAGTTATTTTTTTTTTTAAATGAAGAAGAGCTAACCCCTTTTCAAACACCTTAAACTTATACATACCTCACTTAAACCCATTCACTACGAATCAATGGATTTAAGGCCCTGCATCTTTTAAAGACAAAAAAAAAAACTCAACAGTGGAAATGATCACTCTTGGGGCTAACAAAAAGAAAGAAGACCAAAAAAAAAAAAAAAAACAAAGAACTAAAGGGGCAACAAAATAAATAAATAAAATAAAAAAAGAAAAAGAAAAAAAAAGGGGCAAAAAAATTAGGCTTAGTATAAGACGAAAGCCCTAAAAAATATATCATATCCCAATAGGAGCAGCAAAATTGAATTAAAAGGTCAAGAATCAAAGCCCAAATAGCCATAAAAACATAAAGCCCTGAATCACATTTCAGGCCCAAAAACACAAAACCTCTATATATACTCTAAATCACACTTCAAAATCACAAATAGAAAAACTTTTTTACCTATGCTGAATCACACAAGGCCTCTCTACCCACAATACCTTCCATACTCGATAAAAGCTCTTCTGATCTTAAAGGATAATTTATCTTTAATAAAATTATTTTTAATATTAAGGCAAGCATATTTCTAGTTTTTTTTCTAAAGGTTCTTGACTTGTACACTTGAGTTGAGCAAATAAAATTTTCAAAATGGACCTTCTCATAATCTATTTTGAAACCATTTAACTAAAAGCCTAAATTCACCATATTGAAGTGAAAAAGATATAATAGATTAATCAAAGCGTATCACCTACAAAATAAACCATAATTTTTAGAACAGTAGTCAAGAACGAAATCCAAATCGATAGTGTGTAAAGAAGTCCTTTTCGACTAAACTAGTCATAAGTTACCTTTCCTTAGGAAATTAATGTTTAAAATCACAAAGCCTTACGAGAAAGCGTAATATTAGGGTTAGGAGACATTTTCAAAGATTAAGAAGAATATGACATACCTCATATGGTTATTAAGGAAAAGGATGGTTATAGTACCTGCTCCTTAAAAGAAAAGATGAAAAAAAAAAAGAAGAGAGAGAAAAAGTAAAAGCATGTTACAAGTTTTTTTTTTTTTTTTTCCATCCATTTTCAAGTTCATGTTAACTTGAGTAGCCAAGCTTTTAATTCATGTCACCTATTTTCTTTCCAATGTGGTTACACTTTTTAAGTTGACCATAATAGTTTAGATCATTCTCACTGATATAGTTTTTTATGACCATTAACTCTTTTTTTTAGATTAAGGGACCTAATCCCTGATGTCCTTTTTATCATGAATGGTTTTTACCAAATTCTTGGTTTGTAAAAAATTTTCAAACGATTATAATCCTCACTTTGCATCTTCAATCCATTTTTAGGGTTTTAACCAGCTTTTAGAGCACCGTCTCAACTTTCACCATTTTTGGAGTTCAAGCCAACTCTTAGAAGGCTATCCTATCTTTAATCCATTTTTAGGGTTCTAGCCAACTCTTAGAGCGCTATCCCATCTTTAATCCATTTTTAAGGTTTTAGCTAACTTTTAGAGTACTATCCTAGTTTTCACCATTTTTAGGGTTTTAGTTGACTCTTAGAGTGTTGTCCCATCTTTAATCATTTTTAGGGTTCTAGCCAGCTCTTAAAGTGCTATCCCATCTTTAATCCATTTTTAGGGTTCTAGTTGGCTCTTAGAATGCTATCCTATCTTGAATTTATTTTTAGGATTTTAATCAACTCTTAGCGCGTTCTCATCTTTAATTCATTTTAAGTACTGTCTCGATTAATAATTTCCTTAGGGTTTTAGTCAGCTCATAGAGTCTCGACTCACTATCTCTCTTAAGGTTTTAGTGAGTCTATAGAGCGCTTCTCATTTCCAATCTCTCTTTAGGGTCTTAGCGAGCCTATTGGGTGCTTCTCTTCATCAATTTCTCTTAGGGTCTTAACAATACCATAGGATGCTTCCCTTCATCAATTTCTCTTAGGGTCTTAGTGAGCCCAAGGGCTCTTCCCTTTATCAATCTCTCTTTAGGGTCTTAGTGAGCCCAAGGGCTCTTCCCTTTATCAATCTCTCTTTAGGGTCTTAGTGAGCTCATAGGGTACTTCCTTTCATCAATCTCTCTTTAGGGTTTTAGTGAGCCCATAAGGCACTTCCTTTCAGCAGTAGGGTGCTTCCATTCATCAATTTCTCTTAGGTCTCTTAGGGTCTTAGTGAGCCCATAGGACACTTCCCATCACCGATCTCTCTTCATAGTTTTTAGTGAGCCCATAGGGCACCTCCCTCCATTAATTCCAATTTAGGATTGCTAGTCCTTGAGAGACACTCCCACCTAGGTTAGTGAGCTCAAAAGAGCACAAGTAGGCATTTCAAATCAATTTCCAATTTAGGGTTGCTAGTACCCGAAAAACACTCCTACCTAGATTACTAAGCTCAGAAGAGCATGACCAGGTGTTTTCAAATCGATTCCAATTTAAGATCACTACTTCTTGAGAGATGCTTACATCTATGTTAGTAAGCTCAGAAGAGCACGATCGGGTTTTTGCAAATCGATTCCAATTTAGGATTACCAATCCTTAAGAGATGCTCTCGTCTAAGTTAGTGAGCCTAGAAGAGCATAATCGGGTTTTTTTAAATCGATTCCAATTTATAGTTGCTAGATCCTAAGAGACGCTCCCGCTTAGATTAGTGAGCTTAGAAGAGCACAACTCGATTTTTTCAAATCGATTCCAATTTAAGGTTGCTAATTCCTAAGAGACGCTTCGGCCTAAGTTATTGAGCTTAAAAGAGCATAAACACATTTTTTTCAAATCGATTCCAATTTAGGGTTGTTAATCCCTTAGGGTTGCTAATCCCCGAGAGATGCTTCTACTAGGTTAGTGAGCTCAAAAGAGCACAACTAAGTTTTTTTAAACCGATTCCAATTAAGGGTTGCTAGTTTGTTAAAGACGCTCCCACTTAAGTTAGTGAGCTCAAAAGAGTACGACCAGGTTTTTTTAAATCGATTCCAATTTAAGGTTACTAGTCCTCTAGAAATGCTCTCACTTAGGTTAGTGAACTCAAAAGAGCATAACCAAGTTCCTAATCAATTTTGCTTACTAGCTCTTAGAGTCAATATCCCTTCCTTCAAAACTTTCTAAGGTCATAGTCAACTCGTAGAGCACTATACCCACTTTGTGTTTGAGTTAGCTCTTAGCGTGCCTTCCCTCTCTTTGATTTTTCACCATTCACTAGATTCTCAATGGATCGGACCTAGGTTAGCTAGTTAGTTATAACGCTTTTTAAGACAAATTCATCCCTTGAGGCAAATATAATGTTTCTTTTTGTCTTTATGGTAAAGTTTTACTTAAACTTTATTACAAAGAGAAACAGTTTTAGATACCTCATTTTTCTTCCTTTGTAATTTTAGAGTTTTTTATTTAGAATAGTAAAAAAGGGTCATAATTTAGGAAAATCACAAAAAAAAAAAATCTAGAAAAAGAAAAAAATAGAAAATTCAGAAAAAATCACAAAAATAAAAAAAATAAAAAAATAGAAAAATAAAAAAGGACAAAAAAATTCAGATTAAATTAAAAAAAATAATTTAAATACAATAGAGTTTTTTTAATTTAGCCTTAGTATTTTTTTAGACCTTAAATAATAAAAAAGAAAAAGGGATTTTGGGTATCGGCTTAAATTTAAATCTAGCCTAAATTGAACAAGTCCATATGTACAATTTAACTACATACATGGATATGGCATAAGCTAACGGTCTATTGGTATTACACTTTGACTTAACATTGTATTAGAGCTTGAGGTCTTGGGTTTGAATCTTACAATAAACACAAAGTGCCTTTTATTTTTCAAAAACTCACTTGTCATGTGTTGGGATAGCATTGGGCTACATGTCTACTGTGGATACATAGCATTGCTTCATTCGGCCGCAGATAACATAGAACCATGTCAGCAACTTTATCCACATAACATGGTGACACATCGGCATTCAAGCTACGTATCTAACCATGTATCTTGTCAAGACACCTAACGCAGCATTATTGGATTACGCGTTCATGTAGTACCCCGTCAGCATCCTTTTCCTCTACTTTCTTTCCTTTTCCTTCCTTTTCCCGCACTTTCTCATGCATAAACAATTTGCACCCTTTACTATGGCCTCATTTTTCACGTGATTTCCATGTGTAAATACACTAATTAATAGATGATTCTTATACTCCACATAGCCTACTTTGATTGGAGTCTAAGAAGTTGTTTAGATTCATGTGTTAAGACAATCAAAATCATAAGGAAAAAATGGAAAAAAACTTGGATCTAACATTCAACACTAAGTTGACTAAGCAAGATTTAAGTTCCATTAATTATTTTAGAAGCTTCCTTTGAACTTTTCTAGCATATTTAGACACAAATAAAATCTTTTTCACTAAAGATTTACTCAAAATCGTGAAATTTGAGCTTAGCTAAAAGCTCAAATTAATTCTTGAATTTAACTTTTTCTCCAAGTTTGATCCTCCTTTGGTTAGTATAAGTAGAGGGTAGAGGAAGCTTTTTTGCATCAATATATATTTAAAAAAAAAAAAAAACCAACTCCTAAACTTAGAAAACACATCCTCAATCTTTCTCTCTCTTGGCCATCGTATCTCAACCTCTCTCTTTTTCAAACCATTACTGCTACGTCCAAAGCACAAAGCTAAAACCCCTATAACATAAGCTTTGAGACCTAACTCATTCCTTACTTTGTCATACACCTTAGCATAACTATGATAACCATCCATCTAAACTCTAAACCATGATAACCTTCACTTTGAAAACCACTACTATTGTCACCCTTTGAATGAAACCACCCCTACGGCTAAACCCCTCGTACCTTAAAATCGTTGACTACAGCACTCCCTCACTCTCAGTAGCCATCGTATGCGATAACCATAACTACCTACTACTAGTCAAACCTTAAAACACTATCAAACTACCTCTATAAGCTATAGCATCAAGATTACCCTGCCCTCCCCCTCGGCCTCTAATTCCAATAAAATCTGCACAAAAATCCCCTCTATCACTCAATTTGGTGGTCAAATTGAACCCAAGCATCCTCACACGCTACTATTGTTGAAGTCGGCTCATGAACCAAATTTGACCCATCAGAGCTCCAAACTTGACTTGACTACTTGCTTTCTTACCTAGGTCTAACCCATGTGCTCTTTTGGTCTAGCCTGGATCGTATTTTAGCTTGTTTTGTATTTTTCCTTTTTACTTATTTATTTAGTCTTGTAAATTGTAATTGTATTGTAACTAAAAAAAGGTTGAAAAAGAAAAAGAAAGAAAAAAAAAAGAGACAAGAAAAAAATAGTAAGTTGTGTTTATTTTCTTCGATAGAACACAAAAATAAAAAAAATGAAAAAAAAAATCGTATTATCACTTAGAAAAATCAAATTTTCCAAATAAATAAAAATAAATTAATCCTTTTCAAAATTAGGATAGTTTTAAAACCTTACAAAAAAAAAAAAAAATTGATTTAGGACTCTTTTAGAAATTTTCAAAATAAAATGGCTAAGAGATGTAAACTTGACCACTTTTCAAATTTAAAATAAACCAAATCGCTAATGTTTTCTAAATAAACTATGAAAGTCTGATTCCAAATAGCAAGTATATAGACACTCATATACAAATACAAGGCAACTTAAAATATGAAAAAAATTATTTTTCCACTTATTGTAAATAGTTACTCAATTTGTCCTTTTTTGTAGATTCATTTTAATTTACTTAGTCATATGTGATTAGATATTATTTTAAATGGGTATTTTAAAGATAAAATTAAAATTGGAAAGTTAAAAGATGGTACTAGTTAAGGGTTTAGTAAGTTAAACCTCGAACTCAAATATTTAGTTTTCAAAAACCTTTTTTTTTTTTTAAATCAGTTTTCTTGCAACCTAGTGTCTAGATTAAAATCAATCCACTCAATTTGTTTTAATATAAACCTTTTTCTAACTCCGATCAAGTAGCAATTCCAAATATTTTCAAAACATGTTTAAAATATAGATTTTCCTTAATTCTTAATCAAAGGTTAATATTAAGTGGGTAGGGTTTAATATTGATTGGATTAAGGAAAATTAATAAAAACTAGGAGATCTCTTAGCTCCAATAATTACTTAATTAATAAAAACATAGGTTCATTGGCCTTCTTAGCAGCTTGGAGCTTTCGGTGATTCATTATCAAGGCTACCTTCTTGCTAGCTCGGGTGATAGGAATCAACCCCATGGACCGATCATAAGAAGCCGAATTAGAGGACTTCAAGGGCTTGTATAGAAAATATTAACTCTAAGCTATAGTTAACACAGGAACTCCTATCTCAATTCGACCACCTGCTGACCTATCTCTCATATCCTCATGTGTGTCTAACATGCACCTGCTTAATGGTGAAGTCATAATCCAGAAGACAACTTAGAACTAGCTGAACTGAGCTACCACCCTGACCTATTAGCGTTTAACTTCAAGACAGCCGACCTTTTGCTAGGTTGATTGGCTCCTGACCTAATCCAAATCAGGTTGGCCCTTGACTGTAATGCATTCTTGCTTCTACATACGTTGTGCCATATCCCTGATGTCTAGCCACCAAGCGATACGTGTCTTCTAACATAATTTTCTAGAATGATTCTTTCTTTTTCGTACTGTATATTCTTTATCTCTTTTATCCCTTTTAATATGTCTTATGTAACCTAGTGTAGAATACCCTTTTGTCTATTCATATATGTAGAATAACCCTAGTGGGCAAGTATATAAACCCTCACTTTTCCTTATATGCACATTGATATCCTTTTCAATACAGAAATTACCTATTTGAGCAACCTTAGTGTTCTTGTCATCTCTTAACTCTAATTTATTCCTTTTAATAATGAGTAGTGGCGAGTGATTCTTCAATCTGGATTAGTTTGTCATATCCGGCGAATTGTAGGTTGAGTAGGATCGAGTGGTAAGTCATATCCATTCGGTAACTGCTCGGGTTTTGTTAGTTTCTTTTCTGTTTCCTTTTTGATTCGTTCGTTGCGGTGCTTCTCCGTCTATATGACCTTAGAGACACATCATCGGGTGAGTTGATTATGGGTCTAATTTACTTAGCTTGGTGTGATGAGTTGCAACACGATCTTCTTTCTTTCCTTAACAAAGGCATAGGTATTTTTATATCCATCGTAAGTAATACATTGGTCAAACAACCAAAGTCTTCTAAGTAACAAATATAAAGCTCCCATAGGGATGACATCAAAACGATTCAACTACTTGCTATGTAATGTGCAAAGCACCCTTGTCATGTAACTAATGTAACTTATAAGGTCAGGGGTGCTTAGAGGTCGGTAGTCCTAACCTTTGCACAAGGGATTGAACAACTATATTAGTACAACTCCTTCCATCCATAATTATGGTGCACAATTGTCCCTTAATAGTGCACTTGATATGAAACAAATTTTCTCTTTACTCTTCCTCAGAGTTCAATGATATGTTCAATACTTGCCTTAACACTACGGTTATCATTCCACCCTGGTCGGCATAAACATAGGTCTCATCTTCTTCCTTGGCTTTAACTCCTCTATCATTCTTTCCATCCTCAAGATTACTCTTTACTACATCTCCTCGAAGCACTATAATATGTCAGTTAGGATACTCAACAGTTATGTGTTCATAACCTAAGCATTTGAAGCACTTTACGTTGCTTATCTTCTATTTGGAGGCCTGTCATTTTTCATTCATCCTTGGGATCAACCTATTTTCAATTCGACTCTTTTAGCCTACTCGGCTATTATCAAGTCAATCATGTTTTTCCTCTACTCGGGAAAGTCTCCTCGAGTCGACATAAATAGGTTGATGTAGAGCTAGAGCTCAAGAAAAACTTGGCTCAAGTCTGCTTAGGGTATTTCTCCTTTGCTTTTTAACCCTTTGTGCTATCTTAATGGCCTCTTCTAATGTACAAAATCTTTGTACTTCTATAATGTAGTAGATATCATACTTGAGTTTGGAAATGAATCTTGATACTATACGAGCCATGGGTTCATCTATGTTAGCTCAAATCATTAACATTTGGAATTCTGTAACATAATCATTAACTGATCGATTTCTTTAGCAAAGTTCTTGCAACTTAGCAAATGTGTTTTGCAAATACGTCTCAAGTATGAATTTTTCCCTCATTAGCCTCTTCATCTCTTCCCAAGTCCTCATACCTGGCCTTCCATCTCTTATTTTAGTTGCATTCAAATTCTTCCATCACATAGAGGCGTATCTAGCGAACTCAAAAGCTGCAACTCGGACCATTATGGCTTTAGTATATCCATAGCAATCAAATACTTTCTCAACCTTCTCTTCCCACTCCAAATATTCATCTGCATCTCTACTCCTAATAAAGCTGGGAATATAGACTTTAACATTGTTAAGTCCTTAGGGAGCTCACTGTCTTCATTCTTGTGCTTCATAATATTCTACTTTAGCCCCTTCCTCTCCATCGTCCTCTACTTCTATCTCTTCAACATCCTCTTCGATCTCTTCTAACTCCAACCTTTGTTTACCAACTCGATTCAGTACTCCTCTAGCTTGGTGGGGTTAAACTAGGTGATTAACTCGACCAGCTTGACCATAGCATCTCTTAGGAACATTATCAACTTGGCTACAGTGAGGTATAATCTATAGTTGTTGCCAGTTTGTTTGCATTGCGGTAACCAAACTCTTAACAAGAATGGTGAGTAGGTCAAGCTCATCATCAATTGACCCTAAGGTATTACTGTCATTTAGTCTACGGTTAACATGAATATCACTATTTTGGTCACCAATAACTCCTCGAATGCTTGAATTCGACATGATATAACACCTTAATAGCTTAAACAACATGATACCTAAGAAAGACACTTCCACTTACTATACAGAATCTCACCAACATGCTCTAACCACTTTAATACCCAACACAGCTCAATACAATACCAAAAATGAAACTTGCTCTATTTTCGAAGAAGGAAATAGAGGATAATGGAGTAACAATAGGAATTGTACTTACCGGTTTATAAACCTCTACTACATAGCCCACAACTTCAAAACTCACTTCTCACAAACATATTGCAATAGTTACGGAAGGAACATAACAACCACTAATAGAAAACACAAATAAAACTCCACTACACTTCACACACTCTCTCTCGAAATTATGCTCTGATATCAGCGAAGCCGATGCGTCTTTGGAGTCGTACACATGGAGGCCGCACCACAATGAATAGTAACAAATAAATAAAAGGGAGTTTAGGAAATCCAGGTAACTACTTAGTTGGATATGACACACTAACTAAATCCTATATAACTTGCAATTTGCCAGATATGATTTATTGGTCTAAACTATAAGGTCACTTACCACTACTCCTTGCTAAAGAGAATAGATAAGAGTTAAGGATAAGAGAAAACATTAGGGTTGTTTAGAAAAAGGAAACTTGTAATAATCAATGATAATAGAGATGTTTGTGTACATGGAAGTGAGGTATTTATATGACCTCAGCTAAGGTAATACTAAATGAAGAAAAGACAAAAAATGAATCACGTATAAAAGATTCCTAAGATATTCTCAAAAGGGTAAAAATGGCAAATAATACACTATATGAAAAAGTAAAAATCATCATGAAATATTGTGCCAGAAGATACGTATCATTAGGTAACGGGTGATTCATTTGGAGGTAAGCCTTATTGGTTTTGTAGCTATAGGAATAGGCATGAGGGGCATCAAGAAAGGGCTTGAGAATTGGGCAAATTTGGTCCAGTTCAGGTTAGAGCTCAGCATTAAAGGATATTCAGATTCCCTCTAAGTCGAGTACCTGGGTAGCTTAAATTAGATAAATACTTGAAGTTGGTCCACTTGGATGTTACCTAGATCATGGCAAGAGCTTAGTAATGGGTATGGTTGATTAGTAGGTTAGCACATATGCTCAGTAGCTCGGCTGGCTCGGCTTGCTTGTCTTTTAACCCTATTCGACTGGGGTAATATGGTTCTAAGTTAGTAATGGAATCTTCTCCTTTAAGTAATTCTAGAACTAAGACGTGACTAGCAAGTCCTAATAGTCCCCTAGATCGACTTCTAGTGATTGGTCTGAGGAGTTGATTCTTATCACTTGTGTTAGCCAGAGAACGAAAAAAAATATTTAGGCCTTACAAGGTTAAGTTGGTAACTGGTTACATAGTCTTGAGGTGATTAAATCTTACATTTATAAGCACTTTAGTAACAAATATACTTTGGTATCCTTTACTAACTTCTTGCCATGGACTCTACATGAAGGATTAACTAAGGAAAAAATTAGAGTTTTACTAAAACAAATTACTGACCGAGAAATACAAGCTACCTTGTTTTGTATAGGCTCATCTAAAACTCCTAGTAAAGACGGGTTGCACTTAAAATTACATAAGCTTAATTGCGATATTGTAAAAAATTCTATGCTTAAATTTGTACATGAAGTTTTTACTAATGCAGCACAATTTATAAGGCCATCACCAAACTCTTTGTTCATAAGCTTTGGCCTTTTCTTGTAAAGCTAATTCATCCAACATAGATAATATCCTTCTCTTGCAAGAAACTTTGCATACAATGAATATAAGAAAAGGGAAAAAATGCTTCATGCTAGTAAAAATTCACTTGGAAAAAACTTTTAACCAAGTTGAATGAGAATCCCTACTCTATTTCTTTAGAAGCAATTAATTTGCGATAAGAATGGATTCAATTAATAAAATCTTGTATTACTATAGCCTAAACACAGGTCATTGTTAATGGTGAGATGCTAGAAGCTTTTCATCCCATTTGAGGAAGTTGACAAGGGGACCCACTTTCCCCTTATTTGTTCATAAGAGGGATGGAATTTCTTAGTCGTTTAATTGAAAAACAAGCTTATAATAAAACTTAGGAACCAATAACTTTTAAGGGCTCTTCAATTCGGCTTACACATTTATTTTTTTTGCAGATGATATCATTCTTTTAATTGAAGCCTATCCAAATATAGCCAAGACCATCAAAGAAACTTTGGCTACATTTCACTCTTGGTCTAGTTTGAAAATCAACTTTGCAAAGTCTTCCGTATTTTTTTTTTCTAAGAATACCTCAGTTGATAAAATCCACTCAATTTCTACTCTACCAGGCTTAAAACATAAGACCACTCTTGGCAAATGTCTTGGTTTTCCAATTAATTAAGGCCTACAGCTTAAACATAAGGACTTCAAAGAATTGCTTGAGAACTTGCAATCTAAACTTGCAACCTGAAAGGGTAGAATGCTTAGTATTGCTGGCCGATCCATTCTAATTCAATCGACCTTTAATGCACTTCCCCTTCATTTGTTGCAAGCCACTACTCTACCAAAACAAATTATAGAGGCCATAGACAAATTAACTAGCTCTTTCTTTTGGAAAGGAACTAGTAATATTAGGAAAGTTCAGTGGGTGGCATGGCATAATATTTGCCAACCAACTGAACATGGAGGTTTATGATTTGCTAATTTAGGAGTTAGAAATCAAGTTTTCCAAATGAAAAGATCCTGGAACTTTCGCCTTCAAGAAAGTTTATGGAGAAAGCTATGTAAATCTAAATATAAAGACTCTGAGAGGAAAGGAATTATTTCATAAATCATCCTATTCTCCTCTTTGGAAGTCATTGGTCAATGGCAACCAAGTGTTAGCTGTAAATAACGCAAATCAAGTGGAGGAACTGTGAAAAGCACCTCCTTCTAGTATGACAAATGTCTTGGTGAGACCCCCATTAGATCACTAATTCATGGTCCTATAGGCGAGAGCAAAGATTCCTTAACAGTTGCAAGACTTTGGAAAAATGTTAGCTCATGGCATGCTGATCTTGTTGGCTTTGATATTTCACAAATGCTATTCCAGTTGTATTGGCCATGTTTGTTGAGGAAGGATACTCCTGATGATTGGAAAGGAGTAGCTAAAGACTTAGGTTTCCATGTTAAGCTTGTCTATAATGCATTGATTAGTAAAGCTAATTTAACCATGAAAAGGGAATTAAATTGGATTTGGAAGTTAAAATTGCCAATGAAACTAAAAATTTTTTTATAGAAAATATGTTGGAATGCTCTTGCTGTCACTGATTCTCTTAAGAAGACGGGTTTAAATGCCCTTAATTGTCCAACATGCAATGCAGAAAATGAGGAAGTGAAACACGCTATTTTATACTGCCCCATGTTGCTGCGGTTTTTAGAAACTTGTAGCATACTTATTGATGTATGCAAACCAATTGGTAAGTCCCTTAAAGACATGCTGCTACCCACACATAGCAAACATCTTGCAGTGCATATTATAGCACCATCTGCTGTACGAGTGCTGTATTTTATTTGGTTGTGTTGGAAGCAAAGAAATAAAGCCCTGTTTACCGATGAAACACTCATGATAGATTTCAATAAAATCTGGATTAATGCAAGAGTGCTGGCTAATGAATTTTGGGGGCACAATACTTTCCGTAAAATATCCTACAAGCAGGGACACTGAGGGGATGTTAATTGGAGGCCGCCTCCTGCAGGTTGGTTAAAACTTAACATCGATGCATCCTTCTCTCCACTCACATAGGATGCCACAGCGGTTGGAATAATAAAAAATGATTACAGGCAACGGATCATTGGGTTCACCTGCAAACTTAGCAAGATTGACATTTTAAGTGCTGAGTTATGGGACCTATGGTGGGGGCTCAAATTGTGCAGCAACTTAGGCATACAACTTCTTGAAATACAAATGGATTCAAAAATTGCTATTGACTTGTTACAAAGACAAATTACTACCCCTAATTATAATTCCGCTACTCTTGTTGCTTGCAAGGAAAAGTTGACTAACTTTAAACAGTTACGGATTTTTTGCGCACCGCGAATGGGGTGGCAAACTTCATGTCAAAGGAAGCAAGACGCTGGGACAAAAATGAAGCCCTTCTTTTTTTTTTCTTCTCCGTAAGGAGTCACTCAAATACTTGAGCAGGACTCCTCAGCCTTTTGTCACTATTTTAAGGATGCATGCTCCTATGAATGTACACCAAAACTCTATGTTCTAGACTAATATCTACAGGAGTATGCCCTCCGGAAAGTTGTACTAATACTTGTTCCTTATAAATAAATAAACTTATGTCTTCTACCCAAAAAAAAAAAAAAAAAAAAACTTGTGTCGTCATAGTGTAGATACAGTTTGTCAATTTCTTAAGTTAAAGGGTCGTCGAACACAAATAGAAGAATTGAGAAAGTTACATTAGGAAAAAAATAAAAAAGAAAAGAAAAATTTCAATAAAATATTGTTTTCTCATAAGGAATGCTGGGGGAGAGATTTTATGAAATTAAACGATGTTATACAATATCCTCCTATCATGGATTGTCGCTTGCTATTTTTGGTATCTCTATAATTCAGGAAACATAATTAATAGTATAGGATATTTTACAATTAAAGAGATACTTTATTAGCTTCTTTCTTTTTTTATTTCTATTTTTAAGAGTCTATAATCTATCTAGGGATGCAATCGGGGTGGGTTTTATGAAATCTAAACCCACTACTATATGATTAGGTATTTTTCAGAACTCTATAAGAATCCTATAAGGTTTTTACCTCTTATTCCTAAAATCCGAACTCTAAGGGTTAAGAACTGTATAGGGTTAAGGTTTTTATAGGATTGAAAGAACCTTATAAGGGCGAGTTTTCATAGGGTTTAAATAATATTCAGAAGAGAATAGAGTGAAAAGAAATTAAATAGCATTAGTATTATATTTACTAGCATACACAATAATAAAAATTAAGAATCAAATGTATTGTATAATATAAATCTTATATTTTACTAATATATATACTTTTACAGGATTGGATTTCCCATTGAATTATTCTATAATTTTAAAACTTGACCCTAGATCCTATAAGATATTACCCTATGGGCTTTTATCAAATTTGGCCAATTAGCTTTCCTTTAATGACTTATTTAGTTACATCTCTAATTCCATTACAACTTTTTATTGAATTATTCAATGAAGCTTTATGAGCTCTCTATATTTTAAGTGATAATTCAAAAAACATGTGTCAAATCAATGAAGAAAAACCTAATCTTCTAAAAATAATAATAATAATTACAAATGTTTGGCCATGTTTATCAATGGATACCCAAGACCATGTTCTCGTTTTAGGTTCTTACGTGCCACATTATTTTAAAAAATTGTTCTTTTCAAGAAACCTATTACTTTGTTTATAAATTCCTTTATGAAAGTTCTTTAACTTTTATTTTTATAATACTTTATTGTCCTAATAATACATTGTTAACAAATAAAAACTCTAAAACAAATAAAAAAGGAAGGAAAAGGAGCTGTTGCTACTAGTTGGAGAAGCAACGTAGTTTAATGAGTGAAGGAAATCAACTACGTTCCTTCGACATTAGGCAACGCATTAAGTAACACACGTTAAACATGCCCTAAAGAATGGTTTAGGGTGCTATATCAATATCCTAAATAACTTTCCACTTTATCAATTGGTACTTTGCGAAAGTTATTTAGTAACTTTTTAATCTTTTATAGGTCTTACGCTATCAATACATTTCAAAAAGTACATAAAATATGTTTTGAAAATTTCTAAAGTATGAAAAATTATTTCATTATTATAATGGTAATATTTTATTTATTATTAAAATAATTTAAGAAAAGAAAGGCGAGATGAAATTTGCTCAGTGGCCAAAGTTTGATGAAGTTAGGCAAAGAGCATAGAGAGAGACTAAAAGTAACAGTGCTACATTAAGCACCTTTAGTATGCTAAGTGTCACGGTTCGAGACTTTCTCCAGTATATAAACAGACCGTACGACGCTTATTATCTTACCTCTACAATAGTAAACAAGACTAACTCGTACGTAATGCTAGCTAACAAGGCCTAAACCTATAAGCAATACAACTAAGGAAGAAAGCCAATAGATTAGAAGGGACAAAGGCACAAATGGAAAAATGAATAGCACACTTTTATTAATTCTGATAATAATAAAAGACTGCAATGTGTATGCATGGGGGTACAATGTATGTAATAGGTGTCGTCGATCGTGATCAACCAACATGGTGAGTAAGAGTTTTAATCCAAAAGAATATTCACACCCCCTTAAAGAGCTTTATGGACATCATTAGGCCTAATAGAAGGTGATATTAAAACTGGTGAAATGGCACCACTTTCTAAAAGTGAAAATTTCTAATAATAGTAAGGCCTAACTACACAAAAATAAAGCCCCCCTCCCCCTTATGTTACAATATGTACAACAGAATGCCCCCCTTGTTAATATAAGTATCTTACAAAAAGAGACCTTGACATCCTCTCCCACTTAATTTTATTGATGTCTTCGGCAATATGTACTGGAGCTTGGATTTGGTGGCAGAGGTCTTTTAGCTGGTAAGGCTGACTTTCTCTTGGATAAGGGCTTCAAATCTTCTTTAGTCTCCCAGCTAATATCTTCTTCTCCTCGATCTCTCCACTTAACCAAATATTCTTTATGTTCTTCTCTAGTGGAGGGATCTTTGACTTTTCACTTTGCAAGAATGTCTTCCATAGCTTGACTTAGGTTGAACTTGATCTTGACGTATGACCGCTTAGATACATTGCGAGATGGGTCTTCCATGTTTGGATAATATGGCTTTAAGATACTAACATGAAAAACTGGATGGACCTTCAACCACGCAGGAGGCTCAACCTTATAGGCTGCTCTTCCAATCTTCGATATGATAGGAATTGGACCAATGTACTTTTAAATAATCTTCTATCCTTATTCCTCAATGATCTGACTTGTTCTAGAAGAAACTTTATGAGGACCTGATCTCCAACATTGAACTCTCTGAGTCGGTGCTTTTGATATACCCATTTCTTCATTCTCTTAGAAGCCTTTTCAAGATACGCTTTTGCTACTTCTGAACTTTGCTTCCAATCCTTGGTGAACTGATAAGCTCTTGGGCATCTCTCAATGTATGGTGCTGCTACTGTACGAGGTAATAATAGTTGCTAACATGTAATGATCTCTATAGGGCTCTTATTGGAGGAAGAGCTTCGCTAGATGTTGAAATAGAACTAAGCGATATCCAGCAAGTCAACCTAATTCTTCTGGTTGGCATTGACAAAGTACCGAAGGTATTCCTCCAGTAACCCATTGAATCTCTTTATTTGTCCGTCACTTTACCGATGGTAGATGGAGGTCATGCTCAGCTTGGAACCCAGGAGTTAGAACAACTTTGTCCAAAACTTCCTTGTAAACCTAGTGTCCCAATCACTCACAATATTTTAGCACACACCTCAGAATTTCACCATATGCTTAAAGAAAAGCTAGGCCGTCTCTTCTGCGCTTGAACGCTTCGTGGTAGAAATGAAGGTAGCATACTTAGAGAACCTGTTAACAACAACAAAAATGGATGAGTGCTCCCCCACTTTTGATAGGAAAGTGATAAAGTCCATAGAGATGCTCTCCCATGGGTGAGAGGGCAGAGGAAGTGGCTCCAAGAGGCCTACTACCTTCTGCCTCTCAACTTTGTCTTGCTGGCAGGTTAAGGAAATCTTTGTATAAGTCATCACATCTTCCTTCATATCTGGCTAGTAATAGCCCTGTTTCGACAAGCTCCATGTCCTTTGCCAGTTAAGATATCCATCCTACAAAGTATCATGGTACTCTCTCATGAGTGCCCTTCTTAAGTTGCCCGCCTTCGGGACATACAATCGGCGCCCCTTTGTGTAAATGAGGTTGCCTTCTACCCAAAATCTGCGTGTCTTCCTTTCCTCAACCAATTACTTGAGATTTTTGGCCAACAGGTCTTAACCTATGTATTGCTTGATTTGCTCTTGCATTGAAGTTGAGATTTAACTCACCGATTGGTGTGTAATCTATGCTAAGGATGCTAAATCAGCTTGCCTATTTAAAGCATTTGCCACTTGATTAGTCCGTCTACTGCGGTACTCAATCTCCATATCAAACTCTGTAAGAAACTCTTGCCATCTTGCTTGTTTGGTTGAAACCTTCGGTTGAGTCAATATATGACTGGCAGTAGAATTGTCTATCTTCACTAAAAACTTGGATCCTAACAAATAGTGTTTCTAGGTCTTCAGACAGTGAACTATTGCAAGTAACTCCTTCTATTGGGCTGAGTACTTACGCTTTGTTTAATTCAGCTTCTACTCTCATATGCTACTGGATGCCCCTCTTGCATCAACACTCCATCTAATGTAATGTTTGAGGCATCTGTGTGGACTTCAAAAGGCTTAGAAATGTCAGGAAATGCGAGGACCGGCTCTTTCGTCACTACATGCTTCAACTCCTCAAAGGCACTATAACATATCTCATCCCATGACCATGCTTAGTCCTTTTTTAATAGATTTGTGAAGGGTATGACTCGACGGGAATATTTCTCAATGAATCTTCTATAGTAATTTGTGAGTCTAAGGAAGGACTACAACTCCATTACACTCTTAGGCAGTGGCCATTGCCTGATTGCTTCCACCTTTACCATATCCATTTGGATCCACCCTTCTTTAACAACATGACCCAGAAAGTTGATGCACCTCTGGGCAAAGGCACATTTTTTACACTTCACGTACAAATGATTCTCCTACAGCTTCTTGAAAACCATTCGTAAATGCTTCATATGGTCCTGTAATGTCTTACTATACACAACAATGTTGTCTAGATAGACGATTACAAATTTGTTGAGATATTCACGAAATACATTATTCATTAAGGTATAAAATGTTGTAGGAGCATTAGTAAGACTGAACAGCATCGCCAAGAACTCATAAGCACCATACTGGGTTACACACGTCATTTTGGGCTCATCCCCCTCAACAATTCGAACTTGATGATAGCCTGAGCAAAGATCTAGTGTTGTAAAATACTTAGCCCCACTTAGCTGATCAAACAAATAAGCAATTAGAGGAATTGGGTAATGATTCTTCACCGTCAGCTTGTTTAGAGCCCGGTACTCAATACATAATCTCAAACACTTATCTTGCTTCTTTTGAAATAAAACAGGAGTCCTGTATGGTGCTTTTGAGGGTCCAATGAAGCTTGCCTCTAACAACTCATCCAATTACTTCTTTAATTCGGTAAGTTCAGGAGGCGACATTCTTTAAGGAGTTTTGGCTGGTGGTTTAGCACCAAGAATCAACTCAATCTCATGGTCTACCAACTTTCTGGGAGGTAATTCTTTTAGGAGCTTGTTAGGCATCACATAATCGTACTCCTTTAGGACCCTCTCTATTACCTCCAGTATCTTCGTCTTTCTTGCTTTCTCTTTCTCTATAAGGAAAGCCAGGAAAGTTGGCTCTTGATATTTGAGCCCTCTCTTAAATTGGAGTATTGATAACATCATAGCCCCAATATTCTTCCCTTCCTTGTCATTGTTGTTTGCCCTGTTCCTTTGAACTGTCACACAACAAGGCTTTTCACCCATGAATAACAAGCAATCTGCTGAGGGCATGGGAGTAACTTTGGCTTGTCTCAAGAAATCTATTTCAAGAACTATGCTGAAGTCATCTAATAGAATGGCTGTGATGTTGAGATTTCCACTCCAATCTCCAACCCTCACTTTCACTCCTCTTGTAACTCCTCGGACAAGGCGGGCCTTAGAGTTAACAGCTTTAATTTGGCTAGTGTCCTCAATAAGTACCAGCCCCAACTTTTCCACCTTAGGTACATTAATGAAGTTATGTGTAGCATCGAAGTCTACCATTGCACTAGCACTCTTGCCGTTGATGTTTAATTGGACATACATCAACTCATTATCGTTCTTGGGCTTATGTTATACTGAGGAACTCTTTCCAACAGCCAACAACATGTATAATGCACCTATTCGGGGTTGATCCTCTCCGTCACTCCCCGACTCATCATCTTAGTAAACATTCTCTACTTTTCATGCCATAACATTGAGTGCTATCTTATGTGGACACTCAGCTATTTTGCGTGGGCCATTACACAATAAACATGAGAATAATGGCTTATTACCTCCATTGGTTACCCTACTCTTTCTGAACTAGTGAGAGTTATAGGATTTCCTTTGACTCCCTCCAGTATTACTATTGCTACTACTTGAACTTAGGGTTCCCCTATTCTTGGGTTTGCCTGATGATAACTCTAATTTTAAACATATTTCATATAGTGATTTTATAGTATTTCCCTCAAATTTTTTGTTTTCTTTAAAGAAATTGATACTTAATTGAGTAAAATGTTGATTTCAGGGTTTAAACGCGTTCTAGGCTCGAAAACGAAGAAAAGGAATCAAGTTTCACTCAATTCCTAGTTCAAACGAAGAAGTTATGAAGTTTTGAAGTTGTGCAGAAATTTTGCCTTAGTGCAGAAAGTTACACGACCTGGGGACACGGCCGTGTCCCAGGCCGTATCTGGTGACGAAAATAAAATCCGTGTAATACACATATATAAGGGGATCTTAGGGTTTAAAAGAGGGAGAGACATTATAGAAACGGAGAGACACAAGAGACAAGAGGAGACTTGAGGAGAACATCAATCAAGAAGCAAGAACAACATCAACTTCAAGATTAGAGAGATTGTTCATCAAATCAAGAGGGGTTTTCATGTTTTATTTTACGTTTTTGATGAAACTCATTTTTAGATTCGTTATGATAGCTTAGAATTCAAGTATTTAGGATTATGGAACCTAGGGTTTCATGTAACCCTTGGATTGAATTATAATTTCAATAAAGTTTCTATCTTTTCTTGATTTAATTATGTTGTTTAATTGTGGATTGATAATTCTAGAGTGTCAATATATGATATTATGCATGTTGATTGAGAAATTGCATGTGTAATTAGATCTAAGCATAATTGGAGAGAATTACATGTATACTTAGAGATAAGATACATGTTTCTTCCGAAAAGTTGATTATTTGTGTGGGAATTCATTATACATTAATATAATTCTAAATTATATTACTAAGTGAAGAGATTCCGGTAAATAATTTAGGATTAGGGTTAATATGCTTGAGAAAGATATTAGCTTTAATTGTGAATCCCTCCGATCAAGAATTATAGAAACTAAATTGAATATACTTTAAAAGGTTACATGTTAAACACTAGGGGAAATAATTCCTAAATACATTATTGCATACTTGAAGTCGTTCGTAGTTTATTGCTTTCTAATTTGCTTAGTTAAGTCTCATAATTAGTTTAGTTTATTAATTTCAGTATTTTTAATTCATTCAACTCGATATAATTTTCCGGTTAGATAATAAAGCTAAAGTTAATATTAGTACTCAAAATCTCTGAGGAGTCGACTCGGACTCACATCCGCTATATTAAAATTGATAGGTGCGCTTGCCTCGTATCACCTGACTTGATTGACTTTCTACCTTCGTGTCCAATCGACACATTCTTCCCTTTATTATCATGAGTATAGTCAATCAAGTGCTCAGCTACTGCCTATACTATAGCCAAGTTAGTAACTCGTTGCCTCTGCAACTCATTCTTGGCATAAGGCTTTAGTCCTTCTAGGATATAGAATAGCTTATCATCTTCGGCCATGCTCTTGATGTCCAATATCAATGTCGAGAACTCATAGACATACTTTCTAATGTCATCACCCTATAGAAGTTCCCTTAACTTCTTTCGGGCATTGTACTCAACATTCTCAGGGAAAAATTGAGTTCGCAACTCAACCTTCAACTCAACCCATATATCTACATGAGTGTTGCCATTTTAGATATCCTCACATTTGGTACACCACCATAGTTTGGCATTACCAGTTAAGTACATTGTAGCCATAGTAACCTTTGATCTCTCATCATTTGTCTCCATAGCAGCAAAATACTGCTTCATATGAAATAGAAAGTCCGTTGATAATTAGGCATCCTTCACGCTAGTGAATGCCTTGGGCTCAGGCATCTTTAGATGTCTTGCATGAGTAGGAATATGAACGGGCAGGGATAGGAGCATTTCCTACAGCCCGAGTCAAAATAGCTACTTGTGCCTGCAACTCCTCAACAGTCTCGATTGAGGCACAAGTAATAACTTGTCTTCTCATGTTTTTTACTTAAGTCTCTAAGTGTTGTCTTGCCTTATCAATCGTTACTTGCATTTCCCCTCTAAGGGTTTACATTATAACACCGAAATTCCCAGCCATCTCGATTATCTTAACATTCATCTCCTGATGATTGGCCTCCACTTTAGCTACTCTTACCGATAATGCGACCAAATCATCTATCCATTTAGACAATCCCTTGAGGATTTTCTCAAAGCTATCTAGCCTTTTGCTCACTTCCTCTTGTCATGTCATGGTCGTTCCCGCTATAATAACCTAGGCTCTGATACCAACTATTACGGTCCGAGACTTTCTCTAGCATATAAACAAATCGTACAGCACTTACTATCCTGCTTCTGCAGTAGTAAACAAGCTTAATTCGCATGCAACGCTAGCTAACAAGGCCTAAACTTGTAAGCAATACAACTAAGGAAAAAAGCCAATAGATTATAAAGGACATAAGCATAAATGGAAAAATAAATAGTACACTTTTATTAATTCTGACAATAATATAAGACTTTAATGTGTGTGCATAAGGGTACAATGTATGTAATATGTGCCGTCAATCGTAATCAACCAACGTGGTGAGTAAAAATTTCAATTCAAAAGGGTACTCACAGCTCCATAAAGAGCTTTATGGACATTATTGAGCCTAGTAAGAAGAGACATTAAAACTGATGAAATGGCAACATTTTCTAAAAGTGGAATTTTCTAATAATAGTAAAACTCTAACTACACAAAAATAAAGTTCTCTCCCCTTATGTTACAATATGTATAAAAGAATGACTCATTGTTAGGATGAATATCTTACAAAAAGGGACCTTGACACTAAACATAGCTTGATGCTTATAAACATGCCCTTATAGATATAAAATAGCGAGCTGAGCTAACATATTTCCAAGGGATTAAATGGAGTGTAAACGAGTAAAACGTAGTGCGAATTGTTTAAGTTTCCTCAATATTAAGCAACAACTTGGTTAAACTTGAGCCCTTCAAAAAGTTTAAAAGTCTAACTTGACTTTCTTTGTATATATTTAACTTGACTAGCTTGTAAACATAGTAGGACTCGAGTCGAGTATAAATGTTAGTTAAGTTTAAATCGTGCTTAAATATCAATTTTATTCTAACGAGGAGGATTTTTTTAATTTTATTTTCTTTAAATTAATCTAATCCAAATGAGTTTACTCACGATTGACTTTAAGTTTAAGCTGAAACTTATCATCCTAAGCTTAATGACTTCAAGTTGAGTTTCGGCTTTAAGACTTTTAAATTGAGTTTGAGTTTGAGTTTGAGCTCGACGTTATGTTACTTCGATTCCATGCTTTACAGCTTGAGGTGCTGGATTTTTTTTCTTTTCTTTTCTGTTTTTTTTTTTTTTAAATTCAAAATGTTTGTATAACTCGAATAATTTCTAAGTGGTATAACTTTAATTTACCTCATCTTATTCCACCTTGCCTTAATTCTATCCAGAATTAATTCCACATACAATATTATTTTAAAACAGAATAAATACCGTCCATAATTCCTCTTTTCTTTTACCGCTGAGTCGATATTTGTTTCACGTACTATGCGGTGGTGAATTTTGAGATATATTAGTTGAAAGGTCTGTTTTTGGTCCTTTCTACAAAATAATTCGGCTTCGGACACGAAATGGAAGCTTCCTACAGTTATTTACAAGTTTTGAATAATAGCACCATCTACACGTTGGTTTGCCAAACGATTTGATTGGCTGGTGTTAAGTGCGGATAATGTTCTTGTCAATGAAGTACTAGTTTTCTATATTATTCTCTCTTGTCCAATCTATTACCCGTGACTCTAGCCGAGTTAGATGGTTCGGTATTTTCTACTTAATTCGGAAACCTATGTTACAAGCGTACATGGACTAAGTCGAACAAAAACATTCTAAATTGGAAACTCCACTATGGGTTCAAACAAGTCGAATTCAAGTTTTTTAAAGCCAACGATGATCTCGTTTAAAAATTATTAAGTTCAAATTAGATTGAGCTTTAAGATAACCTAAAAATTACAAGGTTATTTAAGTAAAAGAGTTTTATTTTAATCTCGTGTTTAATTCATTCACAAATTGAGCTTAAGCTAAGCTTAAAGTGAATTGAGTTCAATCCTGTTTTTGAACCTAAATATACAAAGTGAATAAATTTATAAGTAAAGAAATTAATCATGAATAAACATTAGAATATATATTATTATATTATGTATTATCTCATATCATATTGTACATTTATAAAAATTATATAGATATTAGTTTTTGAACTTTAATTATATATTTATATAACACATAAATATATAATATATACAAATAATATTTTTAAGGCTCGTGAGCCCAAAAATAGAGTTTAAATTCGACTCATTTCAATAAACGAATTTTATTTTGAGTTTAAACTCGACTTATTTACTAATTAAGTTCGAGATTAAGTTCGAGTGGCTCGTGGATAACTTGATTAGTTTGCAATGCTGTCTGTCAGTCTTGCTTTGGAGTTGGTGGTCCATCGTAGACTCCTTTGTTCAATTATCCTTATATGTTGGTTGATCAAAATTTCAGAAAAAAATTTCTCTATCGAGCTAGGTAATTTTGGAGACACTCATTGGTAATGGACTTAAAAGGATTAGTGCTCTGTTCATATCCACCGTTGTTATAAGGTCCTATGAGCTCAATCCAACTAAAGAAGATATAGCTTTTTCATTTGTTTTTTCTTTTTGTGTGCGCCAATAAAATCAGGAAATAATTATACCTGACCTAATCACCTAAATTGTTTTGCTATATTGATTTACGCTAAAGCTGATAACCAACCCAAAAAGATGGATCATGGATAGAGTACATGTCAGCTTATTGTGGGAGGAAAACGTTGAATAAAAGGGCTTATAATTAGGCATGAATACCACCTTAATTATAGATATAAAGGTTGTGGATATGGTGAAATTGTGCTTGAATAAAGTCCATACATCTAGAGAGGCTATTAATAAGACTCAGTTTTGATATGAAATAGAACTATAGAAGGATAGTGGATCGGGTTACTGGTGGCTAATATAGGCAATAAGCCTCATTTGAGTTGATTAGTATTTAGTTTATAGATATGGACATCACTGTAGGTATTGGCCTCAAGACACTATATATTATATACTTATGCATGCGGTTTGGTACATAATTGTATGTACGGCAACCTTCTCTTACAGTTGGGTTTCATAGCTCACACCTTTAGGAGTTTAATTTTTTAAGTTTTTGTAAGATTGAGAACGTGGATGTGTATGACAGTTTGGAATATGGCGTATTATTTGGGGGTGAGATTGAGACTGACCATCCTACTAGTGAACTAGTATAGCCAATAGTAGGAAATTGCTATATTATTAACCAAAGACCTAGAATTGCGATTTTATATTTATTTTAGCTTTTCAGAATCCTTTAGTTGATTTATTTGGATATTTGCGGATTTCATGTGATCTGTAAATTGTCAAGTGTTTAGAGAATTTGTGTTTAAATGTAAATTTTTAGTAAACAGAATCATAGAATCTTATATGTTTTTACTATATATAAGAATATATTATTATACAATTGCATCTTAATGATCTTGTAACATTGGTTGAGTAAAAAATCATTAACATATAATTTTGGTGTGCCCAACCCATCATTCCCAAAGAAAATGTACACATGAAGAATTAACATATACCGAGCTTTTAAAAACATTTTGGGGCTCAGTTGGAATTTTCTGGGAGCAGTAGCAATAATCAATGCTTTACAACTAAAAACTGCACTTAAGATCATGACTTATTAGAATAGGATTACTTTAACACCCTCCAATTTCAAGAATTAATTTAACACCATACACAACTATACTCGTTCGAGTACTGTGGGTTGATGGGAACGGGAATTAGGGATAGGGTTTAGAGGGCGGATTAAATTGCATGGGCGGTGAAGCAACCACCAAAAGAAAGGGCAAGCAAGCTCCAGATGACCCCATCTGTGTCGTATGAACTTCGTCCTCTGGCGTACTAACACAAGGACATTTTTGTCTTCTCGTTCACGAGCCTCTGTAAATTTGATGGCCCACCAACCTCATCACTTCGAGTCGGAGTGGGGGGATAGAATCATTGAATCTTCATCACTAGCAGCCATATTGTGCTTATGTCATTGACTTTCAAAAGGACCTTATCATTCAAACGACAATAAAAAATCAATTTCTCTTCTTCGAGAAATGTAAACTTTTATGGTGGCTTTAGTGATTAGTGTATTTTATTGATATATTAAAAAAAGAAGAAGAAGAAGAAGAAAAGATGCTCTTACCCTCTATTTAGTGGATATTTAGCTGATTCACTAGCTATATATGATTACTAAAGTAGTGGAATATGGAATCATATGTAGTAATAGCATAGTCTACATGGTCGTTGTTCACTAAATGAGAGAATCCTAGGGCACAAATGATAGATATTCATCAGTAATTATTCCAATTCGTAGCACAACTAAAAAATCACGTAGGAAGTTATAGCTTTTGTGTTGAAAATTCCAATTAAGTGAATCATATAAGTGCTGGATACGTTAAAAAAATTGTGATAAACTGGAATGTCATAAAAATTTGCGTAAATGGTAAATATACCCAATTATGTTGCTTCATGCGCACTCAACCTACTATTTTTGAATTTGAGCTTTTGGACCCCCTATTGTTTAGATTGGGGGTATAGCAGTGGGTAAATTCTATCCTCTATTGTTTTGCTTGTATATTGATCCGTATTAGCAAACAAAATAGCTCTTGAGGTATTAGATTAAAATTAAAATATTTGTACCATATATTTCATAGTTCACATAATACAAAATAAATATATCTTTAAAATTCTAATAATAATCTCGTATCAAGTTTTCAAATCATAGTACTGAACTTTATTTTAATTTATAATATGAATAGTTAATTTTTAATTTTTTGACAACCAAATTTCATGTCTAGATATACATGCACCAAAAGTGGTATAAGAAGGTTATTTTGTTCTGTTAGCCTTATATTTTACTATCGAGTCATCTTTATACTATCCTATTTTGCTAACTAAATGCTACCTTACATAGTCATTTTAACATTCAATAAAAAGTTAAAGAATAAAAGAAAACTTTAATTATAATTTATTACAAAATATCTAAAAGCTAAAAGAAAATAACGTCAGGGTGTCTCTTGTTTTTCTAAATTTATATAATTTTATTTTTTAACTTTGATGTTTTTAATTATTTTATCCAAACATAAAATAGTAAAAAAACTTGAAAGCACGCTTTGTAAAGTTTGACGGTTTAAAAGCTCAATTTCAAATACCAAGGAGTTAAAATAAATAAAGTGGATATAAGGGAATATATTTACAAATTTTCGTAGAAAGTTTACTCTCTTTTCTCTCTCTCTCTCTCTCTCTTTTTTGGTCCGCTTTTTAGGTGCCCCGGACTAAAAACGGATGTGCTAGCCTCTTTTTCTGGAAAATATCTCAATTTATAAAGCTTGTTCTTATGACTCCTCTTGTAATATATGGATATGAGGTGGGTACATTTTCTATTGACACTTTGAACTATTGTCCTCAAATAGAATTGCCCCTGCAGTCTAAAGCGCAAGATTTAAGCTCGTGTGGTTTCGATTAGTGTACAAGAATTTAGGAATCTGATGTCTGTTAGGGTTGTGACAAGTATTCTTGGTAGTGTCTTTTAAGCGGCTTATGGACATTGGACGATAGAAGTTCTTCTTCTCTTATCTTAACTTGATATTGTTCATTCACAGGGAAAAAGAAAAATAAATAAATAAATAACCTTTAGGTACCCCAACTGATGGAAGTAAGAGATAAAGTATCTCGAATGGATAGAATACTCCACCAAATATATATATATATATAAAGAATTTTGAAAATTTGACAACTCGTACCTTTTCATTAGTAATAGTTTTTTGTTATTTATAATTTTTTTTTTCTTTATATATTTCACCATTAGTACCTTTTGACCATTAACTACTCTCTTTATTTTAATTATGTATAAAAACACATATCCATTATGAAAAGGTAGTTATTTTTCTTTTTCCATTTTAACTCATGCATAACCTAATGCAAAATAATGCAACTCTTAATATATTGTGTTGCTTTTTTATTTTATGAATTGTAACTCTTTTTGAAAAATCTATCATTTCTCAAGAGATGTCTCCTTTATGCAAATGCAGTATTTATAGAGCGTTGTAACATTTGCATTATTGATTGTAATGTACAAGTACAACCATACAACTTATGGTATATATTGTGGAATTCCATCATTTGGAGAATTATTACTTTCTTGTTTTCTAAATGGCATATCATTTTATATAAATATAACAAGACAATCAATGGTTACATAATACTACAATATGTTAATATATATGTTTTAGAATCAAATACTAGTATTTGTGCAATATTTAGAACAAATTATAGCCATGCATTATTGAGATATTAATTGCAATAATCTTTTTAATAGATCCATGTAAATCACAATTCATATATACATAACATGAAGCTTTAATAATTGCCAGTTTTGATTTGAAATGGATGTCTCTAAGTCATAAACATTTTGAAAAAAAGACAAAAAGCTAAAAATTTATCAACAATCTAGCTATCGTCAAATCAGTTCGTTGGATAAGTCACTACAAAAAATTTAACTTATTGTAAAGATTAAAATTCCTTACAAAAAGTTGAAAAATTCTTACAATAGCTTTTAGCAAGGAACAAGCTCCCTGCAACAAATTGTTGCCTAAAGATTGCAATCTAAAGTCAATGTAGGGACATAATGTTGCAAAAGATAAAATGTAGAGATGAATTTACTATAATAGGGTTTCTGCAATACGATACTTATATATATAAATGGCCTATTGTAGGGACATGATCCTTGCGAAAAGTGATAATTATGCAGGGACATGATCTTACCAAAGCACTCTAATGATTTTTTTTTTTTAAAAAAAGAGGGAAATTAAATGATAAAAAGTTTACATTTCCTTCCATCGTATCAATGAAATTCGAATTTTACTACAAATATAAATGACCTATTGTAGGATGTGGTCTTTGCAAAAAGTAAAAATTATGCAAGGACATGATCCTTATGAAAGTATTCTAATATTTTTTTTTTTTATGAAAGGAGGGAAATTAAATGATAAAATATTTGCATTTCCCTCCATTGTATCAATGAAATTTGGATTTCACCACAAAATCAAAATTCAAATATTGTGTAAGGATCTCATCCTTGCAAAAGCCTTAGGAAAAAAAAAAAAAGATTCATTAATAAAAGTTTCATCTTTCATGGATTTTTAGGAGTTTTCATAGATTTTTTGTAGGCATTATGAATTCATAATTTTAGGTTAACATAAGCCAACCATACTACTCCATGGATCATCATTATTATTATTTTTTTTCCAAACATGGATCATTAATTTTGAATAACATTAAAAAATATTACATTAAAAAAAAATACATTGAAAAATATTACATATAAAGCATGATATTGCAAAAATGAAATAGAAATACATTCATAGTATTAGAATAAAAAAATTTATATATAAGAAAAAGAAGTTTGTGCTCTAGCCATCTTCTTCATGCATGAGTATATTAGTCCACTTCTTTCCCTATTGAAGAGATAATAATAAAAAAAAAAACAATAAAATGGATAATTTTGAAAAAATAAGAGAAAAGTTACCTTTACTTATTGTTGAGATCCAAAGAATGATAGCCAGGTTTATAGTTGCGTTTGGAATCCCAATGCCCTAAGGAGATAATAAAACATTAAAAAAAAAAAATCAAAGCATTTAATATGTAATATTTTGGGAAAAAAAAAACCTTTACTCATTGTCTAAATCCAAAGAAGGATAGCCAGGCCTTTAGCCACATTTTGAGTTCGTCTCCTAGTAGCAAAGTAAATCACTAGAATACATGAAAAAAATGAATAAATTAAGTCAATAGAACAAATAGATGGCTCATTAAAAAAGAGAAATTGGAAATCCGAGAGCAAAGTACAGATTCGATTTAAACCAACTAGCTATTCACATACTCTTACACGATGAAGATGCCATCAAACCTATAGTTAGATCGCATTAACATAAACCCAGACTCATTAGAGCTAATAAGAATTAATTCGAGTCATACATTTGAGAACTTTAAAAGCAACCTTCGAGGTGGTTACAATAGTCATTGGATTTGGTTATCAAGAAATAAAATTAATTATTGGGGATCGAATGAGAGAGGGAGAGGAAAAGAGAGAGACCAAGAGTGAGAGAGATAATAGAGGAGTTCGGAAGAGATAGAAACCAAGAGGTAAGGGTGTATCTAAGATTAGGGGGAAGGTTTTCTTTTTCTTTAATTGTTTTGTGTGTTGAAAATAATAATAATAACTAAGAGAGGGAGATGAAGGAAGGAGAGGGGTGGAGAGATAGAGAGAATGAGATATGGAAGAATAATATGGAGAGAGAGGGAGAAAGGACAAAATGAATGTGTCATGGAATAGGGCGAGGGGTGACACTAATATTTATTAATTGTTATTAATCAAGAGTGTGATTTATCATTAAAAATGAGAATGGAAAGTTTTTTTTATGGTAATTTTATATATTTTTTCCATTAATTATATGGTAAACAATCTTTACATATTACTATTTTCTCTCTAATACTAACTTGTTTATACTAATGCTTTCAAGAATCACGTTACGTACAACTACTTTTTCTATACCAAGAAGCCAATGAAAAATTGCAACATCATTTGAAAAAGTTAAAATATTGCATTTAAATTTCTATTTTAATGGGTATACAACTTTTAGGACTTTAAAATATTTAAAAAATTTCTATGTATCATAAAATTAGTAGACAATGCTAACTTATTTCAAAACTAGTTGTGTTTTCATATACTTATCCTATTATCTTTTTAGAATTTTTTACCCTTTTGCTAATAACTTTTAGGTATAATTTTTTTTTCCTTTCACAACAAATAATATTTTGTATATATAGGAATGTATTACATTTTTAATCATGGTAAGATTGTATCTTTTTAAGTTTGGCATTTACATTGTGAATACATTGTTCACTAGATTTTTTTATTCACTAAATGTTGTGCATTTACTAGAATATTTTCTTTTAATTGCATGTATATATATATATATATCTATATATACATTCTATGTTGTTGAGGTCAAAGACACCAATTTGCAAGAAAACCATCAATATTTTTATGGAATAGTTACAAGATATAACTATTGTTTTTAAAAGTAAAAAAGAGCACTTCAAAAAGGCTTTTTATTTCAATTTCCATGCTTGTTTTCAATTTTTTTCATTAATTAAATAGTTCATGGTATCAATAATAAATTTTCTTAATCGTTATTCAATCCTTAATTTGTATCTAAATATTGAAGTGATTTTAATTTACCATCAAATTTATTAACTACAAATAATCAACTAGTCTATAATTTAAATTATTGTTCACAAATATTAATCTTCTAATATTGTAAATTTACTATCTATATGTCATGTAGGATATCATTAATAGATTTCCTTAAATCTTATTGAAATCTTAATTTTGATTTCTATAGTTAAGTAATTTTGATGTCATATTGAATTATTATTACGTGTGACCAATTAGCATCTTAAATCCATTTTAAATTAATGTTAAAAAATATCAATTATTTTATATTTAAAATTATTTATGTATATAGTATGTGAAAATAAGAAAGGGACTTCAATAAGTGTTAATACTTTTTTTTTGTTTTATTTATTTATTTATTTTTGCAAATAGTCATCTAAATGACATATATAAAATTATTTATTTCCAAAGCTTGAAATAGGAATCCTTGTCTTCCCCATAAAAATATTAGTAATTGCATCAACTTTATAGAAATAATTATCGGTAATAATTTATTAATCTTAAAAAGTCCAATATATTATATTTGTAGAATAGATAGAGAAAGAGAAATATGTGATTTGTATTAGCCATTTATAGAGTGTATACAAATTAATGGGAGCCTTGTAATTTTATTAAAATAAAGAGCACATGTAATGTGCAAATAAAAGTTTAAATAATTATTATAATCTTTTGAATAATCAAAATAAATATATTCAAAATCAATAAATATGAAAATTCAAAATATGAACATGATATGATATGTTATTATTTAGGAAAAAATTGCATTATTATGAACAAATAAACTTATAAATAATTTTTTGTTTGGTTTTGTTGAACTACATATCAATTATTACATCTGGAACTTTAAAATGAGAAATAATAATTTATGTAAAAGAACCTTTGAAAATATGTTTATTCAATCTTTGTTTTCTTAGCTATATTGCTAAATGGTTATTTATATATGTTAAACCATTTTGTTATTATATTTAATGACTAACATTATATTGCATTACAATGCAATGCAATGATCAAGGGAGGGTAATAGCTTTCTATATTGAGTTACCATGCTTTATGATTATAGTTGTATAGATAAAATGGATAAAGAATAAATAATTAAGATAAATTTGATGATAATAAGATATACAATTGTGTTATTTTCGCATTGCATATCTAATAAATGAAAAAGTAATATTCATAAAACAAATTGATGTATAATTTTAGTTGTCTATTTAAGGAAAGTTAAATAAACGATTATGTTATTATCGCATTGAATCTCAAAAAAGGTAAATATATGATTATATTATTATAGTATTGTGTATCGAAGAAATGAAAAAATTAATATTGATAAAACATATTGAAATATTATTATAATCAATAGTACATATAATGCATTTTAGGGAAAAGATAAACATAACAAACTTTTTTCTAATTATCTTTTTAGTCTTTTCAACATTTTATGAAGTAAGATATAAATGAAGAACAAAACCATAAAATCTATCATCCATTTTATCTCTATTGAGATGTATATAAAGAAGATAAATAATATTAGAGAGAGAAGATAATGAAAGAGAATTAGAGATAAATATTACAATTATTTATTGTCATTAAGCTCCACAAAATTTGCTGCCCATTATCCTATTAAGTTAGTCATACTATCTTGAGTATTTATAAGATATATTAATATTTACTAAACTTACAAAGATACCAAAAAGAAGTTATTGGGAGTTATTGAAATCTTTTGGCTTTAATAATATATTATAAGATAATAAAATGATGGAATATGAAGAAGGAAAGAGCTTGAAGTATGAGATTATGGAGATTACGTGATTACATGTGAGTCCAATTATGAAAATGATAAACCCAATTAACTATTAATATTGACTAATTGAAATATTTACATAAATACAAACTATGACTTCTTATCAATCGCTTACCTTTATATGTAGTATTTTTTTTATTGTTTTTAATGACAATCAATCAAATGGGATAAAGTAAATATCAATTCACATCAAAATATCTACTAACATTAAGGGATTGATATATTTATACAAATACAAACTATTGCTTCCTATCAAATATCTATATCTACATATTATACTTTTCATTATCCATAATGAAAATCAATTAAACATGGTGAAATATAAATTCACTTTAATATAAAAATTTAAATCATTATTTGATGATGTAATTACATTTGACACTAGTAATATGTTTGAATTATCACTGATACTAATTATGATTAATAAATAACTAAATTTCTATTAATAATATATTTCAATATTTGTTGATATAAATTCATATTAATAATTTGAAATTTGAATAATTGATCTATAATGTCATTGCATATGTTATTAATAATATGTTTGGATTTAAGTTAAAATTTGTTCTCATTAATAATCCATTTATCATTAATAACATGTTTGAACTGTCGTTGATATCAATTACTATTAAAAAATTACCAATTGGAATAATATGTTTCAATTCTCAACAATATCAATTAGCATTAGTGCATGCCTACTATATGTAATAATATTATTATTTTTTCACTTTTTGTTATCAACAATAATTTTCAATTTTTATTAATATCAATTCACGTTAAAAATCAAAATTTTGATGTAAATTAGCAATATTTTAGTTTTTTCCTTTCAATGCGATTGTAATGTCATATATCATGTGCACTAAGTTATGAAGGAGCAATAAAGTCATACTAATATTTAAAAAATTATAATTTTTTTTTTGGAATTAAGTGTATATTTTTTGAAATTTTAAGTTTTAACTATTATGAATAAATATTTTTGTATAAATAAAGAATTTGAAAATGTTGTAAAAAATGATGTTGAAATTTATAGTTTCATTCCACGAAGCAATGAACCTTTGAAAGATTTTCTTTATTTTCAATATACGCATTACGGTTCATGGTTCACTTTATATATATATGGACTTATATTTAATTGCACACATAATGTGGGTGCATGTGTAGTAATCATCATAAACTAGAAATTAATATCCTTTATATGAAATGATGACGATTCCTCCCCACCACCATTAATCTAACAACATATTAAGCTAATCATATTAACTATTATGAAACTATAACACAATAAATATAAATTAAAAAATTTGAAGTCATTAATTTACTATTTATAGTAGAATCCTAACATTAAAATGAGATTCACTAGACAAAATGTTTTGTCAAATTACATATAAAGGATAACCTTGAAAATTTTGAGATTAATTTAGCAACTGTGATATTATAGGAAACCCATGATACAGAAATGTTGATATATTCATGATAAACATTTTTCTAGTATGTTAAATGACTATTTGACTAGATTTTAAATGTTTTAGGCTCACTACAAAGTCTTTTTAGTATTTTCAATTTGAATATTACTTTTTTTAAAACCCAAATTTAGCATATAGCTTATATGGCAAAAATCATAGTTATCTAACAATATTGCTTTGAAAGGGAAAGAAAATATGGAAAATCTATTACAATAAGGCAACATAAATGATTATTTTATGATTAAATCTTCAAAGCAGTAGACTAAGCGTAAAGTCATTTTTTAGCATTTCAATTAAAATATTACATTTATTTTAAAAAAAACTATAGATATGTAGAATATTATACTTTGTGTATTTTCAATTCAACAAATATATATAGAACAAAATGTATGGTCACACATTGAAACAAAACATCTATTTTAATAATATCAATGTTTCATTAATATTATCAAATATTAGTTAATGAATTGAATGAAACATGTATAACAAGGAAAATAATGTAAGTGTTATCAATTATCAATTAATGATTGGTTATATTCTCTTACCTAAGCACTGGTGTTACTATGAAATATAAATCATTTTCTAGATTTTTATATTATTTAAGAAGTTGTTAAGTGTTTGATATAGTTAACACATTTTCATCAATGACTCTTTTTGATAATGAATAAATAGCAAAGAAGAAACAACTCTCAAAATTTAAGGTCTTCTAGTAATATTCGAATTTTCGAAGATATTATTGTTTTATACATATGATGCAAATAGATAAAATAAAAATTGTAAAATGTTTAACAAACATAATTGGAAAAAGATTGAATTTGATTTAGAAAATTTAATCCATGATAAAAGTAAAGTTTAAATATTTGAAATGATCTAAACATTTATAATAAGGTCTAAATATGAAATCAGATTAGAAGTTTGAAAATTTTAGACATTAAAATAGCATAACTAATGATTCATATTGTCAAAAGACCCATTGGGATGTTTGTAGGGTAGCCTGTGCACTCTTTCCCCTTGAGATGGGGTGATAATATTTTCAAATGTAGTAAAACTCATACAGGATTGAGAATACTATCCCCAGTTGATGCCTTAAACATTTGGGTCGAGGGAAGCATGTGAGAGAACTGGCAAAAGACTGAAGTTGCCATTGGCCCATTGGCATTTGTGAATAGCCCACCTATCCACCAGGAAAGCCTACATACATACTTAGAAAGTGAGGCAAGGACTAAGGATTATTGCTTTGTGAACCATTAAGCATACCCCAAGGAATGGGTATGGATCCTATCGTAGCAAACCAAGACATTATTTGGCTCATTTGGCAATCTTGTTCCTACTCCCCTTGTTGTATCTCCTCCACTTGCTTTTTCAATGCTACATGTTCTTCCTGCATCTTAATTTGATCTTCTGAATTGTTTAGAGGAAGCTCACCGGAACTTGGTCCAACGTGTTGTGAGTCTAGTTTAGGTCCATTGTGACCCATACCGCACGTATATCCACTTCTATGATCGAATACCTCAGTCATGATTATTAGCTCAGATACCTCTTCTGCCCCTTCCTCTATCACTTTCCAGTCGTAAATAGCCTTCTTTTGTAGCATCTTCTCCTGCAATAGTTAAAAAAATTAAGTTATTTTAATAATCATAGAAATAAGATACGTAACAATTTTAATAGATGAATAATATACTTACATAAGCATTGCATGCTGCTTCATTGATCCATTCATTGCTGCTTATGTGTTCGAGCAAATAATTCAATAGGACCACATTCCTATAAATTTCCAAAGTGAATGAACAATTCATTTAGTTTGTGAGACTTAAATTTCATAAATAGAAGAAAAATTAAGAAACTTTCATATTTGTTTAGTTGATATATGAACATACGAATCCTTAAAGTATGGGTCCTATCTTGCTTTGATCGGTTCCGTTGATTGATTGTACATATTTTCTTAAGAAAAAACTTGTAAATGAGAAGCTAAATATGTAAGTTACATATTTAAAAAGTAAAACAACGTTACCTTATATTCCTCGGATTTAAAGAGATTGCACAATGTGAACCACTCTTGTGGGCGATTAAGTAAACAATCAGGTAAGTGATCATGCGTACCCTCTTGTCTACCATGTTGATGATAAAATCTATGAAAGGGGCATCGTACCCTTGAATATGCTTGAGATGCTTTTTTTGTTCAATGTGTACCACCAATCTTGATCACCTAACCATGATGCATCAAAATATTGCTGTTACAAAAGAGAAATCAATGTTAAATTATCTTAGAATATAATTATGAAGAAAAATTAATTTAAGAGAAAAAAGAATAAGAAGGACGTTACATACCATGGCTTTTCTAGTTGCCATCTCTCGAGTCTCCTTTGTTAATGCATACCATGCCAACTTGGACCCATTAAAAGCAGTCAACGATATATCTTGGGGCCATATTAATCTAAATTGTCTTACCAAATTGTTTACACATTTACTGATAATGATCTCGCCTTTACTAGCACTTACTAATTGTAGTTGGGGCCATCGTCTATGCTTGCTGTAGACACCCAATTTTTACTCCATATAGTCTTAATTTTTTTTTTAATAGGGTCCTAATTCTAAAATAACAAATAATAATAATAAAATATAATAAAAAAATTTTAAAAAATGATGAAAATACAAAAAAATGAAAGAAAGAAAAAATTATTAAGATTTTTTAGATTTTTGGAAAGTATTTTAAGGTCAATAGTTTTAATTTTAGTTTTAATTCGGTTCAAATAATTACTTAAAAAGTTACGTAGTTTAAATACAATTTAATTGTATTAAATATTAAGGTATAGGCCAATGGCCTAGCAGATAAGTATTGGAGTACTGATATTGGATTAACTCAGGCTCACGAGTTTAAATCTTTATGATTTGTTTCGGGCTTTATAAATAGGGATTACGTAGCATAAAAAGGAATACAATGACACCTTCACTACACATACACATATACTCTTGAAAGAGAAAAAACATTTGTTCATCCATGGTGAGAAATTAAATAAATTTTACACAACTCTAAACACACATCAAGCCAATAATAGCCCACTAAAATCAAACACTGATCGCCATCCAACATTGCGCGTGTTTACATAAACATAGAACACATCACTCTACTTAATCCTCACATCAACAGATAGTCACTCCACCAAATCCTCACATCAATTGACCATCACTTCGGTCAGTCGTATGTCAACACCACGTGAGCTCGACACATCACTCGACTTGCTACAAGCAAGCACATTGCACAACAATGCTCACCACATGACACCTAACCCCCCAACGTCGACAACACTGCTATCTATGTATAGTTACTGTCGACCAAACTACACACAAATGAATAGCTATTCCCTTCACTCAACTTCATGCCACGCAACACCACTCTAGTGAGTCTCCTAACCAATCAGCAAGTAGATAGCACACAAGTCTCCATGTATAGACCACAGCTTCGTTGCAGTACCCTCACTGTTAGTTGAATCTTTTTGGTCAGTTGTGAACAATCCACAAATGGAACACATAAACACATTACTACCAAACCAATCCCGCACCCATTGTTGCTGCACATAGCTCATAAACACTAAGCACAACACTGCCCATATGAATCCTCATTTGTGCACTCCATCACTGCCAAACGCTAATATACACCGGTGAGTATGTGACAGCCGCAATTGTCTCCACTTCACACACAGCAGTGTACGTACGGCAACACCGCTACTTTACTCATTGTCACTACGCAATTCTCCATCGCCATCATCTATGCCAAGCACATCCAAGAGTAGTATTCAACCAAGATGCCATTTACAGTTGTAGCTCTCTACTCATGGCACTACACTCGCATGATCAATAAGCCAACAAACCTAATTGCACTAATTGAACGCAAAGTCGCACGTCTACTTATTTGATAAACAGCATTGCAACGGACAAAAGCTCAAGTTTGGCTGTGTTTTGTTCGTTCAAAATTTTTTTTCTTTATATTATATTATATCATATTATATTGTTATTAGAACCTTAAGTGATTTAGCATAGTCTATGTAGATAATAATTTAGGTTGTTTCTTTAGCATTAGTTTTCCTTGTAATATAGATTAGGTATATTATATTGATTTAAGTGAATGTTTATTTAATAAGTAGTAATATAGATATATATATATTAGTTTAGGGATTGTTAAGATTAGTTTTTTATTATATATATACAATACTATATTATTATTATTTATTAGTTAACATGGTATTTAATATATAAATATGTTAATTTAGAAGTTTTAGTATTAGTTCTTATATAAGTGTATTATATGGAATTATTTTGTTTCGGTAAATAGTTGTATATATTAGCTTAGGGATTATTTTTAGACTAGGTTTTTTAGGGTTTCCTCATATAGAAAAATATTTTGTTTTTTTTAGCTTAGGTGTTTTTTTTTAGCATTATATTTTCAAGATTCCCTTACAGAGGAAATTATTTTTGGAAATACAATAATAATAAAAAAATAACTTTTAAAAAATAGGGATTTTAGAGAGTTTTTATAAAATAAAAGATCTAGAGAATTAGGACCCTTTAGTTTTCTATTTGGATAAACTGAATTGGTTAAAAATATAAACCTGGTTAGTTTTATATTTTTTAAATTAAAATCAACTAACACACTAAGGTTTTTGGAAAAAACTATGGTTATCTGATCCCAACCAGCGAGTATGTAGGCAACTTCGGAGTGACGATGAAATCTGTAGAAATTTAGGTTTTTGTTTTTCTTTTGGTTTTTATTTTATTTTCTTAAAAATATAAAAAAAAATAATTTGAAGAATACACCTTATTTTGGAAAATAGATAATGGTACCCATTTAGGTTTAATAGGTTGACTCTTGAATTCAAAACTCTCTGATTTTTCATTCAAATTGAAATCAAAGACTGGTAGCTAAATCGTAGTTAATCCACCAAATTGATTACGATTTCTTTTTTTCTCAACTTTGGTTGGGTGGTGACTTCAAAAGTTTTTTTAATAAAAAACCGGAATTTTCTAATTTCTTTAGTTAATGATTAATATTGAATGGGTTTAGGTTTAATATTAATCAGAAAATGAGAAATCAAATTTTAGAAAATGAAAATCGAATTTCAAGCTTAACAACTTAGAGACTCCATTAAAGACCACCATTAAAGAGAGCTAACCACTAGAGTTTACCAAGATTAGGGTTATTTTTCAAAATAATAATAATAAAAACTTGAGTTGGTTATTTGTCTATTTATTTACTTGCTTTATTTTTTATATTGACATTTTTTCGTTGCAGTTTATTTGGGGGGGGTTAGTTTGGGGTTTCGTTTTTGTATCATAAAGGCATGGTAGATACGGTCAAAACCAGACCATCTTAGGATCTTAGGAAGGGCACCATTTTGTAAGCTTCGAATGTTATAGGGTAACCCCCTTCCAAGATCAATTAGGCTAATTTACTCAAGTTCAGATGTGACTATAGAACCATTGCTTTGAAAAACGTGGTGGTCACATAACTTGAGGAGCTTTAGAACCTACTCATTGCATACATGAAAATTTTTTCGAAAATCACAAGAACTCATGATGTGGCAGACCTAATTGAACAAGGGTAGTTGTGAAGTTATAGTGGTAATATTTCCTTATAAGTAACTTGTAATGATTTCGTGTAAAGTTTAGAATAGGTTATGATTGTAATTTTGATTTTTTTTTTTTTTATGGCTATATCAAGTCATGAGCCTTTTGAAGAAATTCATGTCCACCCACTACACTGGCCCCAAAGATTGCTCTAGATGTGGTTCCGACTCTTCAGCCTAAGTAAGTAAGAGTTTAGCAAGAATAAGATTAGGCTCATCCTCTTCCTATAGAAAATACCCATGAACATCACTTTAGTATGGGCCTTAGTTCATCTATAGGAGCCCGAATCCATCAGTTTTTGTTTAGGCCCACATCAACTAAGCTCAACCTTAGAAGTGTACTCCTAATTATTGTGGGCCCCTACTATCACAGATGATATCTACATCTCGGATTTGGAAGCTGCAGTACCAAAGATCTTTAGCAAGTTGTTGGGAGTCAGAAAAACTGAGATAAACCAGGTTCTAAATTAAGGAAAGACCATTTGGTAGAGGATGTCATGGATTGGTTTTCTATTGAACTAAAGCATAGAGAGAAACGGGAGGTTTTTTGTGCAAACTTAGAAGCATGGCACCAGCATCGAGTCAACGCTTTTATCTTGGTAATCTTCAATACTATTGTATTCCTTGATGATAGACGCTGACTTTACTTTAAAGTTGTAGAAATCGTAACCTAATTTCTTGAAGGGAGATCATATGTCCCAGCCCTCTTGGCTAAGCAAATCTGATCACTAAATCATCTTAAAAAGAAGAAATGAGGATATTTGAAGACTAATATGGTTTTACTTGTAGTCTAGTTAGTTAACTACGTGAGAAGTTACCAACTCGATTTCAACTAGGCCGAGTTTACCTAACAATACGATCTCATCAAGTCTTTTGAAGAGAGGATCGAGCTACGTAAAGACATAGCTACTTGCTACTAGGTCCAATACTTTAAGAGTATGAAAGCGGAAGAACTACTAAAGACGCCTAAGTGGTTTGAAAGTAAGGAAATGATAAGAGAAGATGTGGAAACTTCAAGGTAGTACCCCTAATCGGCTTCAACCTCTATACCGGATACATCCCGGCCAATTGACTCATTGAAGACATGATCCCCAAACCCTAATTAGAAGCTATCTCATTAGACTTTCATAACCTTAGCATGTTGGTGGCTGATAAAGTGGCTATGCTCCTAAGCATTTGAGCTCTTTGGTGCACAAGAAAAACTACCCTTACCACTAAAGGGCTAATAGGCAAGAGCCAAACAACCAAGGGATTTCTTTATTGGCAACCAAAGGAGCGGAAAGATATGGAAGAGACAAAGGAGAAGGAAGAAATCCAAGTCGAAGCCGAAGCCGAACCCGAGAAAGTAAGTGAAAGAGAGCAAGAGCTTGAGAACCACTGCGAGGAGTATCACCAGAAGATAAAGGCATTGGAAGCACAATTGAAAAGAATCAAGGGAAAGGAAGAGGAAGCACCCAAGACTCAAAAAAGGAAAAAAACTCAAGATGAGCTCACTAGCAATAGGGAGATTATAATTTAGACTATAGGCTCTTTTAATGTTTTCTTTCTTTAGGATTCTTTTTCGAACAAAATAAGTGATGTAAAGCTTCACAATTGCAAAAATTAATAAAATTTAGTTAGGTTTTGCTACATCAAGGTCTCTTGCAAATTCTCAATTTTCATTACATTCGTGTGCCATGCATCCTGCATTTGTATATTTAATGATTTTTTCTTAGAAAAATGTAATATATGCTAGCCCTTTACTAAGTTTTCACAGTTAAAATCTCAAGATAGCTCTCAAATGTCAAGTCTTTTAGAGAAGTACGATTAGAACATGTTCCTAAACCAGGATGGCCACCACTCAAGGAGATGACAAAGAGCTCAAAATCAATGATCCCTCCGAGCTGAGGTTCTGTTCCATAGAAAGGGCTATGGAGAAGATGATGGAACAAATGAGCTTCCTAATGGATAGCATCGCTTTGCTCTAAGCTACAACACTAGCTAATGAGGAAAGTTCCAAGGCCTGTTATAAGCTCTCGAAGTAGAGGATGACTATCTAAAAGACCCGTTTGAGTTAAAAGGAGTTTACCCGAAAGTTAACCCGACATTTGAACCTGATACGTGTGTGGCCTTAAGACCGGCTAATTCAAGGCCTAGCATAGGCAGCTTGAAAGAACTGGAAAAGAAACTAACGCAACAAATAGCTGAGAAGATGAAATCACTTATAGGGTATGATGGATTTGAATAGGCAGGGATCATTAAGTTTTCTACATATGACATTGGAGCTTACCCTGATAAGTTTAAGGTACCAAAGTTTGAAAAGCACAATGGGACGGGCTGCCCCAAGCTCCATGTTAAGTTGTATGTTAGGAAGATGGGTAAATATGTCCAATATGATTCACTTATAATGCAGACGTTCTATGATAGTTTGATAAAGCCGACCTTAACTTGGTATGCCAGCTCGACCTAAACTAGATAATATAGGAGAAACTTGTGAGCGTATTTTATGAGTAATATAAGTTCAATATAGAAGTAGCTTTAACTATGATGGATTTAGTTGCCTTACGGAAAAAGAATAATGAATCATTCAAAGAGTATGCTCAATGGTAAAGGTCCTTAGCTGCAAAAATATCTACTCTTACTACTGAGAAGGAGCTCATCGGGTAAGCCACGTCTAGCTTTGCTGAAGTAGTAGCAGCAGGGTACAAGATTGAAAGTGCCATCTCTTCTAGCAAGCTTCAAGAGCCAGTAGATAGAAGACTACCGGTTTCATCTTCTGGTCTTAGACTAGTGGGCAACAAGCCTAAAGAACTTATGGTTAGCATGGTAAACTTAAATGTCAGACCAAACACTCAAGTCGCTTTTAAAACAAATCTACCTTCAACTTAGCAATAGTTCAAAGACCAGCTTTAGGCTAACAGGACCTTTAGATAGTTTACCAAGATATTGGTCCCCTTAAGTTAAGTCTTTGAGAAGTTGCGAAAAGATAATCCGATACGGTACGAACTTCCTAGTAACCAGTATAGGCTAAGAATCTTTGACCATATGGTGAAGTGTGAATATCATTATAGGCAAGTAGGGCATTCGATCGATTCATGTTGGAGACTAAGGAACATAATTCAAGACCTGATAGATGAAGGGATAGTGCAATTAGATTTTGAAGAAGCTCCAGCTGCAAATGTTAACAATAATCCCCTACTTAACCATAGGTCGATTATTGGTATGATTTTGGATGACTGTACCATCAACATCATTAGTTCAAATAAGAAGCCTAAGGTTTTCGAGTTCTATACAAGTAAGCAGGCCTCAAAAACGAAGAGGTACACATTACATGTACCACTAGCACCAGAAAATTATAAGGCTGTGCCATTTAACTATCATGTGGTAAATCAAGAGAAACCAAATTCTCTAGTAAAGGGGATTACTTGATCGGGAAGGATTTATTACCCAAGAGAAGAGTACGAGAGGAGGACTATATTGGAGGAGATGAATGATAAAACGAATGCCGAACATGTAGAAAGGTTGTTAGCCTTTACTAAAATGATTAAGTTGAGTGAGTATAAGATCATGAAACAACTTAGTAAGACTCCAGCATAGATATCGTTCATGAGCTTGTTGATTATATTTAAACCGTATAGGGAAGCTTTGTTTTACACTTTAAAGGAGGTGAAGGTCCTTCATGAAATTCCAACTGAGAAGATGGGATTGGTCACTAATTCTATCCTAGCCATGGATCAAAATTTTTTTTTTTTTTTAACAAAAGAGTTAGGCAAAGATGAAAACAAGCACACGAAACCACTCTTCATTATGGCTAGGAGTAACGATATAATCATTACTAGAGGACTCATCGACAACGGATCATTGCTAAACGTCTATCCATTCGCTACCTTAGATTTACTGGGTATCGACATGTCAACAATTAGGCCTTCGTCTATAATAGTTAGGGCCTTTAATGGTTCTAGAAGGGAGATTATAGGGGAGATAGATTTATCTATGAGTATTGGTCCTCAACACTTTACTAGTTGATTCCAGTTCATGGACATTCCAAGATCTTTTAACTTACTCTTAAGAAGACCTTGGATTCACGCAACAGGGGCCATACCTTCAAGTTTGCACCAGAAAGTGAAGTTTATCTCAAATTGCTAGGTGATTACAATTTTGGGAGATTAAGATTATGAAATTTACAAGGAAACTGCCATACCCTACATAGGAAGTGAAGGGCAAGAAGAGATAGGCTTACAGTTGTTTGAAGAAGTAAGCATGATTACTAGTAAAAAAGATAAGAGAGTAAAATTTAAGTATGACCAAATCAGCACCTATGGCCTTGGCTACAACCCTACCCTGGTAGAAGAATTCTAAAAGAAATAAGCGAAGGGCAAGAGAGGTGATAGATTATATCATGTCCCAATGATGTCCCGTAGCTAGTTGAGACATTCATACAAGTAGAGACTCAAGCCTTAGAATCTACCAATGAAGGATCAAAAAGCTTGCATAAGTCCTAACACCATTTGAATAACTAGTTCTCCATCCCGATGAAAGGCAACGGGTCTTCCTTAGGGTAAAAGGTGGCCCTTAGTTAGTATTTCTTGAATTTTTATTTTTAATAGTCATTGTTCCAAACGTATCGTTAAACCTTTCATTAAAAAATATTAGTTAGTTCGTTGTCTCATTTATGATTCACCTCCATTCATTCAATAAAATCTTAGTTAGTTTTTTTCCTTTGTTGTGTTTCAATCCTCTTTTTCTTACATACACTTTTCTTTATGTTCTTTGCCCAGATCCAATGAACCAAGTGAAAACTAGGAATACCTCGTGCAAGTAGAAAATGTGAATATTGATATCGCTTTCGGCCCTACTAGGTTAGTCGTTGGAAGTGATGTCAATGACTACAGTAATATATAAGAGGAATGGCAAAAACGTGAACTGGATAGAATTACTATTGATGAATCGATTGAAATAGTCAATGTAGGGGATGAAGATAATCCTAAGAATTTAAAGATCGAAGGGAGTCTAAAAGAGAAACAAAAAATAGAAATGATTATATTGTTGGCTAAATATCAAGACGTATTTGCTTGGTCTTATAAGGATATGTTAGGGTTAGATTTGTCAATCGTAGTCCACCATTTACCCGCGTAAGAAGATGCCAAGTTTAAAAAGCAAAAGTTAAGGAGATTTTGACCTAACGTCCTATTGAAAACTAAGGAAGAAGTTGAGAAACTACTAGAAGTTGGATTCATTGAGGTGTCCAATTACCTAGAATGGGTAACTAATATAGTTTTAGTAATGAAGAAAAATGGGTAGGTTAGAGTATGCGTAGACTTTTAAGATCTCAACCAGGCAATGCCTAAAGACAACTTTCCATTGCCTTATATTGATATCTTGGTGGATAACACGGCCGAGAACCATCTATTCTCATTTATGGATGGTTTCTTGGGATATAAATAGATTTAGATGTTTGAAGATGATAAGACTAAGACAACTTTTGTTATAAGTTAAGGTATGTTTTGCTATAAAGCAATGTCGTTAAGGCTCAAAAACGCTGGGGCAACATATCAGGGGGCAATGGTTGTAATCTTTCATGATATGATGCATAAAGAGATAGAAGTGTATGTTGATGATATCATTGCAAAATCCAGAGAAGAGGAAGATCACTTAGAAAACTTAAGGAAGCTGTTTAACAAATTGAGGAAGTTCTACCTAAAGTTGAATTCAGAGAAGTATACTTTTGAAGTGACATTAGGAAAATTGTTGGGTTTCATAATTAGCCAAAGGGGTATTGAAGTCGATCCTAATAATGCCAAAGCCATAATTGACATGCCTCTTCCTCGTACACTCAAGGAGGTAAGAAGGTTATTGGGTCATTTGAATTATATAGCTTGATTCATATCTCAGCTAACAAACAAATGCCGCCTTTTATTTAAGCTATTGAAAAAGAATGTAAGAGTCAAATGGGATGAGGAATGTGAAGAAGCTTTCACAAAAATTAAAAAATACCTCATGAATCCACCAGTATTGGTGGCTCCTAAGCCTGGAAAGCCATTGTTCTTATGCTTGACCATATTGCCCGAATCTATGGGGTCCATGCTTGGTTAGAAGGATGAAGAAGTGAAGGAGCGAGCCTTTTATTATTTGAGCAAGAAGTTTATAAAAGGGGAGTAGAAATACTCGAAAGCTGAAAGGACTTGTTATGCATTGGTTTAGGTCATGCATTGACTTAAACAATACACACTTTACTACCAAATTGAGTTGATAATGCAACATGATCCCTTGAAGTATTTAGTAGAAAAACCAACTCTCATTGGTAGAGTTTCGAAATGGCAGATGTTGTTATTAGAATTCAACATCAAATATGTGAACCAAAGCTTAATCAAGAGGTAGGCTTTGGCAGATCAATTCGTAGAGAGTCCCTTTGAGGATATCCTTAAAGAAGTACGAATTGAGTTTCCTGATGAAAATGTCCTGGTGGTAGAAAGTGATTTTGTTAGTGAAGCAGTTGAGAAATCCTCAGGTTGGAAAATGTTCTTTGATAGAGTAGCGAATGTGTTTAGATGTGGAGTTAGGGCAATTCTGATGTCCCCTGAAGGTATACAATTCCTGATGGCTATAAGACTGGCTTTCCTGTGTACTAATAATATTGTAGAATATGAAGCATGTATTTTGGAACTTAAAATTGCATTGTTTAAGGAGATAGTGAATTAGAGGTGTACGGAGATTCTTCGTTGATCATAAGCTAAGCTTAAGGTGAACATAAAATGAAAGACTCTAAATTAGTGCCTTACTACCACTACTTGGCCGGGTTAATAGCTAAGTTTGAAAAGATTACATTCACGTATGTACCATTACTTGGCCGGGTTGATGCTGTTTGGCAATGGAAAGTTCGTGTAATGAAAAGTCTTGGCATTATGATATTGAAATATTCTTGCATCATGGAATGTACCTCGAAGAGGCAGAGAAGAAGGATATGAAAATGATTAGAAGATTGGCTACATAGTACTTGATAAGCAAGTCTACTTTGTATTGATGATCATTTGACGGTATGCTTTTATGGTGTATAGATGAGAAAAAGGCGGAGTTGCTAATGAAAGAAGTGCATGAGAGAGTACGTGGCCCCCACATGAACGGCTATATGCTTACTAAGAAAATTATGAGGATGGGATATTATTGGTTGACTATAAAAAGAGGTTGCATCAAGCATGTTAGATACTGCCATTTATGTTAGATCTCTGCGAACAAAGCAAATGCTCCGCCTTAAGAATTGCATACATTATCTACACCGTAGCCATTTTCGATGTGGGGAATAGACATCATTAGCCCGATCACTCCAAAGGCATCTAGCGGGCATCGATTTATACTAGTGGCTATTGATTACTTCAATAAGTGGGTTGAAGCTTCATTCTACTCTAGTGTGATGAAGGGAATAGTGGTTAAGTTCATCGAGAGAGACATACTGGCTAGGTATGGGATACCGGAGACAATTATTACCGATAATGGTGTAAACCTGAATAATAAATTGATGACAGAGTTGTGCTGGCTGTTCAAGATCATTCATAGAAATTCCATTCTTTGTCGACCTTAGATGAATGAAGTAGTGGAAGCAGCCAACAAAAATATCTAAAGAATTATTTAGAAGATGGTTGTCACATATCGAGATTAGCATGAAATGTTACCATTTGCACTCATGGCCTATCGAACTTCTATTAGAACATCAACAGGGGCAACTCCCTACTTGGTGGTATATGGAATGGAGGTTGTACTACCAGTGGAAGTCAAAATTCCATCTCTCAAGGTATTATCGGAAACCCAATTAGATGAGGCTAAATGGATAAAGAAACAAATTGAGCAATTGAATTTGATTGACGAGAAGAGGTTGGCAACTTTATGGTACAACATTTGCTATCAACAACCAATGGCTAAGGCTTTTAACAAAAAAGTATGACCCTGAAGTTTTAAGGAGGGAGACATGGTACTGAGGAAGACGTTGCCTAATATACAGGATGCGAGAGGGAAGTTTACCTCGAATTATAAAGGATCTTACATTGTGAAGAAAGTATTGCCTAGGGGAGCATTGATTTTGTCTCGAATGGATGGTCCATATTTGAGGGATCTAGTAAATGTTAATGTATTGAAGATGTACTATCCTTAAAAGATTAATATAATTTTTGCTCAAATTATGGAAAGAAAACAATCTTAATATTACTGTAGTCTCATTTTCATTTTCTACAAGCAAAGTTGATATTCTTAACGGTTGTTGACATTAGGTAATACCCCTAACACCTTTCTCATTCAGCTAAAAGTTCCCACTTCTCGAGCTATCTAAATAAAACCTATATATAAGAAACATAAGAAAAATAAACACTTAATTTGGAATGATGTCAATTGATAAAAATTCTCTTAATACTTTATTCCGATTCACCCCGAAAAAGGGAGATTTGTTTTCTATTTTTCAAGATAGGGCCATGTTCAGAAAGAGTAATAGGCAACAGCAAATAGCAACTTGTTTAAGGGTGGAGGTTTGCATGAAAAATCGGTTAAGTTGGACTGAAAATTCAAGATGTGACGTCTTTGCTCAAGAGATGAAGACGTTCCATATGTTAAAGTTGCCTTCCTGAATGCATCTTTAAGCATAATGTTACTTGCATTCATTTCAAGCTTAAATTGCTTTCCCAAAAAAAAAATAAATAAATAAATAAACAAAAGGTAGAAGAAGAAGAGATATAAGAAGAAGAGGAAGAAGAAAGCATCAAACTGTTGATTCTAATTGGATCACTCAAGAAAAGATTTGACTGTTTAGGAACTATCGCTAAAGCTAGGTAAGTGGTTCTAAGTTTTTCCAAGACATTGCATTTGCATTTATTCTCTCCTTAAGGATGGTAGTTCAATTTCTAAAACACTTAATCCTTAAAAACTTTTGGGTCAGCTGGCTCCTACAATTCAGTCCTAATTCATAGTCTCTTAGGGATCTAGCTAGCTTGTAGAGTGTAGTCCTAATCCAAAGTTTCTTAGGCTTCTAGCCAGCTCATAGAGCATTGCCTTGATTCATGTTCTCACTTAGGGATTTAGCTAGTTCGTAGAACGTAGTCCTAGTCTAAAGTTTCTTAGGCTTCTAGCCAGCTCATAGAGCGTTGCCCGATTCTTGTTCTTTTTAGGGATATAGTTAGCTCATGAAGTGCTATCCTGATTCCCATTCTCAAATCTTTAAGGCCTTAGTCAGCTCAAGGAGCGCTTCGCTTACCTTGGTTAGTTAGCCCATGAGGGTATGACCAAGTTTTTATATATTTTAGGGCTTTAGCTAGCTTAAGGAGTACTTCGCCCGCCTTGGTTAGTCAACCCATGAGGGGCATGACCAAGTTTTCTCAATTCAATTTAGGGCCTTAGCTAGCTCAAGGAGCATTATGCCTGCCTTGGTTAGTCAGCTCATTAGAGCACGACTATGTTTTCTTATTATCTTTTAAGGCCTTAGCCAACTCAAGGAACGCTTTACCCACCTTGGTTAGTCAGCTCATCGTGGTATGACCATGTTTTTCTCAATCCAGTTTAGGGCCTTAGCTAGCTCAAGGAGTGTTTCGCCTATCTTGGTTAGTCAGCTCATCATAGCACGACCAAGTTTTTCTTAATCCAGTTTAGGGCCTTAGCTAGCTCAAGGAGTGTTTCGCCTATCTTGGTTAGTCAGCTCATCATAGCACGACCAAGTTTTTCTTAATCCAGTTTAGGGCCTTAGCTAGCTCAAGGAGTGCTTCACCTACCTTAGTTAGTCAACTCATTAGAGCACAACCAAGTTGTCTCAATTTAGTTTAGGGACTTGGCCAACTCAAGGAGCGCTTCGCCTACTTTGGTTAGTCAGCTCATTACAGTACGACCAAGTTTTTCTCAAACTAGTTTAGAGACTTAGCTAGCTCAAGGAGCCCTTCACCTGCCTTGGTTAGTCAGCTCATTAGGGCATAACCAAGTTTTCTCAATTCAGTTTAGAGCCTTAGCCAGCTCAAGGAGCACTTCGCCCGCCTTAGTTAGTTAGCTTATTGGAGCACGACCAAGTTTTCTCAATATCTTTTAGGGCCTTAGCCAGCTCAAGGAGTGCTTCGCCTACCTTGATTAGTCAGCTCATTGAGATACGACCAAGTTTTTCTCAGTTCATTTTAGGGTTTTATCTAGCTCAAGGAGCACTTCGTCCGCCTTGGTTAATTAGCTCATAAAGGGTATAACCAAGTTCTCAATTCTTTTTAAGGTTCTTGCTAGCCCATAGGGGCGCTACCCTTACCTCTATTCAAGCTTATCATCCTCAAATTCTCAACGGACTAGTCTTACTATAGATAACTAGTCATAGCGTTTCTTAAGATAATGTCATCCTGAGGCAAAAATGTTGTTTCTTTTGTTTTTATGGCAAAGTTTTACTCAAACTTCACCGCAAAGAAGGGTAGTTGTAGATACTCAATTTTTTACCATAAAATATAATAAAAATTTGAAAAATGATGAAAATACAAAAAAATGAAAAAAAAAATTAAGAATTTTTGGATTTTTGGAAAGTGTTTTAGGGTTAATAGTTTTAGTTCCATTTAAAAAATTATTTTAAAGAGTTACATGGTTTAAGTATAATTTAATTATACTAAATATTAAGGCACAAGCCAATAGTTTAAAGGATAAGCATTAGAGTAATTATATTGGATTAGCTTGGGGTCACAGGTTTGAATCTCATTAGGCACTTATGTGTCTTTTATTTTTCTTTCTTTCTTTCATTTTACGAAAATCGGTTGAGTGTATGGGAATAAAATCTAATTAAATCTTTTGAATCTAATGCGATAAAGATTTGTGAGATTCAAATCTAATTTGATTTTTATAAAAACAAGTTTGAATCGTTATAAAAAATTTAAGTCTAGTTTGATTTTTATTAAATTGGGTTTAAATTGATATAAATAATTTGATTTTTATCAGATCGGATTCGTGTCGATATAAAACTCGATGTAAATAGGGATCACGTGGCATAAAAAAGAACATGATGATACCCTCGCTATACATACACACACACTCCCGAAAGAGAAAAAAACATTTGTTCATCCACGATCAGAAATTAAACAAATTCCACACAACTTTAAACACACATCAAGCCAATAGTAGCCCATTGAAATCAAACACCGATTGCCATCCAACATTGCATGTATTTACATAAACACAGAACACGTCAATCCACCGAATCCTCACACCAACTGATCATCACTCTGATTAGCTGTACGTCAATACCACGTAAGCTCAACATAACACCTAACTTCCCGTGAGCAAGCACATCGCACATCGTTGCTCACACACAACACCTAACCCTCTAATGTCGACAATACTACTGTCCACGCATAGTCACTGCCGACCGAGCTGCACACAAATGAACAGCCATTCCCTTTGCTTAACTCCACACCGCGTAACACTACTCTAACAAGTCTATTGATCAATCAATAAGTGGATTGCATGCAAGTCTCTATGCAGGGACCACAACTTCACCATAGCACCTCCACTGTCAATCGAATCTTTTTTGTCAACCATGAATAGTCTACAAATGGCACACGCAAACACATAACCATTGAACCAATCTCGTACCTATCGCTACTATACATAGCTCATTAATACTAAGCACACCATTGCCTACACGAATCCTCATTTGTGCACTCCATCACTGCCAAATGCTGATATATACTGGTGAGCATGTGATAGCTATAATCATCTCTACTTCGCATACAATAGCGCACGCATGACAACACTGCTACTCTACCCATCATCACTACACAATTCTCCATCGCCACTGTCCATGCCAAGCATGTTTGAGAGTAGTATACGACCAAGACGCCACTCACAGCTATAGCTCTCTACTCACGACATTGCACTTGCTCAATCAATAAGTAAACAAACCCAGTCATACTGATTGAATGCAAAGTCATACGTCTACTTATTTGACAAACAACATTGCAACGGACGATAAGCTTAGGTTCGATTGTGTTTGGTTCTTTCAAAATTTTTTTCTTTATATTATATTATACTATATTATATTATATCATATTATATTGTTGTTAGAACCTTAAGTGATTTAGCATAGTTTATGAAGATAATAATTTAGGTTGTTCCTTTAGCATTAGTTTTCTTTGTAATATAGATTAGGTATATTATATTGATTTAAGTGAATGTTTATTTAATAAGTAGTAATATAGATATAAAGATATATATATATATATATATTAGTTTAGGGATTGTTAAGATTAGTTTTTTTTATTATATATATACATTACTATATTATTATTATTTATTAGTTAACATGATACATAATATATGAATATGTTAGTTTAGGAGTTTTAGTATTAGTTCTTATATAAGTGTATTATATGGAATTATTTTGTTTCGGTAGAGAGTTATATATATTAGCTTAGGGATTATTTTTAGACTAGGTTTTTTAAGGTTTCCTCATATATAAAACTATTGTTTTTTTAGCTTAGGTGTTTTCTTTTAGAATTATATTTTAAAGATTCCCTCACATAGGAAATTATTTTTGGAAATACAATAATAAAAAAAAAACCTTTTAAAAAATAGTGCTTTTAGAGAGTTTTTATAAAACAAAAGACTTGGAGAATTAGGACACTTTAGTTTTCTATTTGGATAAACTGAATTGGTTAAAAACGTAAACCTAGTGGGTTTTTTTTTTTAAATTAAAATCAACCAGCACACTAAGGTTTTCGAAAAGAATTACGGTTATTTAATTCTGATTAACGAGTGCGTAGGTACTTTCGGAGCGACGATGAAATCTGTAGAAACTTAGGTTTTTTGTTTTTTTGGTTTTTATTTTCTTTTCTTAAAAATACTAGAAAAATAATTTGAAAAATAAACCAAATTTTGAAAAATAAATAGTGGCATCCGTTAGGGTTTAATAAATTGGCCCCCGAATTCAGAACCCTCTAGTTTTTTATTTAAATTGAAATCAAAGACCGGTAGCTAAATCGTAATTAATTCACCCAATTGATTACGATTACGATTACGATTATGATTACGATTACGATTACGATTACGATTACGATTTCTCTTTTTCTTGACTTCGGTCGAGTGGCAACTTCAAAAGTTTTTTAAATAAAAACTGGAATTTCTCAATTTTTTTAATCGATGATTAATATTAAATAGGTTTGAATTTAGTATTAATCAAAAAATAGGAAATCATTTTTTTTTTAAAAAAAAAGAAAATTAAATTTTAGGCTTAACACTTGCAATAAAATTCCTCTAAGCTTTCGCCTTTATATGAACCTTGGGTTTGCCTTCTCTTATGTAGGACAATCAACTCAGCCCTTAGTGCAACATTATGCTCATCTGTCAATGATATATTTGCTTTGGTTAGTTAAAGAAAAGAAACACGTAACCATGTTTTAAAGCTTTGTAAGAACAATCACCTGCTCATTTTGCTCTTGCAAATCGTACTCATGCTCAGTATCATCAAACTCATGATCATTGAGACCCTACTCTTATTAGTAGCCCTCGATCCTTCAATCCATCGTATTTGAGTAATCCTATCTGTTGTCCATCTTGTAACAACATTTTTAATGTAGTAAGTTTAAAGGAAACATAACATAATCTTAGTTTTAAACCATATAAAATGAAAAACAATACCAGGTATGATTGAATTATTCTTACTCCTATCCATCTTCATCTATACTATCTTCATCGCTATTAACTACAATTGTATTTTCATTTGGTGTAGGAAGTTGAGGTAAACTTCCAAGATGTATGAATATACAGTTAATAGGAATCGATCAAGGTATACTTATATCTTATTGTAGTGGTTCCTCAATTCGAGGTTGATCTATTATTTCATTGTCAATGCCCTCATTTGTTTAGAACAACCCTCAATCGTACAAATGTCGATACTTCACCTTTTAAACAATTTTCCATTCACCTTTAGGCTTTTTAGGATCAGTTAAATAAAATACTTGTTGACACATGTTAGCAAGCATGTATGAATCATTCTCATACCATGTTCTACTTATTCTTATGCTTATCATGTCCTCATTTATGTGCTCCGGTTTATCGTGATGTATGTTGAACCACTTGCACTTAAAGAGGTACACTCTACAATTTTCAGTATACCTAAGTTGTATAACATCAGTTAGTATCCCATAGAAGAAGACTTGACTTCCACTATGCTCCCCCATGACTAGGACCCTGCTATTTTGTGTTTTCAAGCCAATTTCTCTAGAAATAGTGATAAATCTCACCTCGTTCACTATACATCCCCTATAAACCCAAATACGACCATTGATTCCCCATGATAGTGCCTTTAAGTCGTTAGATATTTGTGTCTCATTGTAAGCTTTGAGTTGCATTTTCTGCATAGAATGATGCTAAGTGATTTTTAAATATGAAATTTTCTCAAATACATTTATGACTTTCAAAATATGATATGCTTATCTTATTTCTAAACCACCCAGCAAATTGTGTTGTAAGGATTTGACTAACATCTCCACCACCAAATGAAAGCATTTCCCATTGAAATTGACTCAATGTTAAGGCATCCAATTGTAACCAACTTACATATATATATATATATATATATATATATGTTGGAAAAGTGAAAGAAGGAAAATTAAAGAAGGATTACCTCATATGCAATTGAATCTCTTTGTAATTATTTAGCATGGTCCAATGGATCTTATTCATTTCTGCATCTATATTAGCATAACTAGCTGTACCCATAGGTCGTACTTACTGTGTAAATAATTGCATTGAAAATTGTAAAAATACATCTTCACCATCTTAATACCTAGCAAGTCTATTCAATTTTGATTCCATATTCTCAAAATACATGGAGAAAAATAAAATGCTTTCCCAAACTACGTACGCTTCTATTATTGAGCCCTTTGGTCAAGCCTTATTTTTAACAAGCTCCTTCAAAATGCTTAAATATCTCTCTATAGAGTACATCTACCTATGTTGCACCAGACTGCATATGCACGCTTCTCTTGCTAGGTGAACTATTAAATGAATCATGATATCAAAAAATGTTGGTGGAAAGATCTTTTCCATCTTACATAATGTTAAGACAATTGCATCATCATTTTGCCTCTTCTTTATACCATCAATTGACTTTCGAAGAACCACATTTTCATAATTGGATAATTGCATCAAAATTTCATCAACTAGTAATACTTGAGGTGGTGATCTCATCTCCACTTTCCCATTAAACTCCTCAACATTGCGGTGCATGGCTTGTCTCATAGGTAGGAACTGCCTATGTCCTATGAAGTGGATTTTGCTCCAACTATATTCACTTGTCAAATCTATGTTACAAGTAGGACATGCTTTATACCCTTTAGTACTCCATCCTAAGGCATTCCCATAAGCTAGAAAATCATGTATTGTCCAAAGTAAAGTGGCTTGCATACAAAAAGAGTGCCCAGCTACAACATCGAATGTATTAACACCCTTTGTCCATAATATGATCAATTCTTCAATTAATGGCTAAAGGAAAACATCAATTTCTTTACCAAGTGGTGTTTGTCCTGGAATCAGTAAGGACATAAACAAAAATGGCTCTTTCATGCATTACCAAGGTGGAACATTAATGGGAAATACAATTATTGGCCATAAACTATTTGTTGTGCTCAAATTGCCAGATGAATTGAAACCATTGGTTGCAAGCCCTAAACGCACATTTCGAGGCTCTTTTCCAAACTCAAAGAATTTGTTATCTAAATGCTTCCATTCTTGAGAATCAGATGGGTGCTTAAGAATGTTTTCATTGAAAACATTCTTTTCTTATGCCACCTCATCTCTAGAGCCATCTTTCGACACATGAATAGGTGTTGTAAGTAGGGTATTAGTGGAAAGTGCCTCAAAACCTTCACTACAACTTTCTTCTTATGTTTACCGGTCCTTTCTTTCCACCTTGGTTCATTATACATTGGACAATAATTTAAATCCTTAAACTCATTTCTAAATGAAATACAATCGTTTTTACATGCGTTAACCAAGTTTGCATCCATTCCAAGTTTTCTCAACATGCATCTTGCTTTGTAGTAAGATGTAGGTAAGTTTTCACCTTCAAGTAAGAGGCTTTTTATAAATGATAACCAACCATTAAAATTCTTCATTGATTGTCAACCATCAACCTTTAGGTTCATCATTTGAATAATAGCTAATAGAAGAGAAAACTTTGAACATCCAAGGTACACCTCATGCTTTGCATTCTCAAATATATCACTCCAGTCATTTGTCTCATTGTCCTCTAGCTCTTCACTATCTGAATTGTTACTCTCATTGTCTATATCATTACGAGTCATGTCTTCTAATAGTTCATTCTTTGCTTTATTCATAAACACTTGATCGTCATTGCATACATCCTCATCCATGGTTGGGACTTCATGTCCAAAAGAACTCAAATGAAAATGATGGGTATTCCCTATGATAAATCCAAGTGTTATAACCCTAAGCTATTCCTCTACAAAACAAATAACGTTCAATAAGCCATAAATGGTGTTACTTTATGTTTAAGCAATCTCAACAAGGACAATGAATGTGGCCATAAGACTCCCGAACAAATTAAGCTGCCACTTTAAGAAAACCCTTAACCCCTTCAACATACTCCCTAGTTGAACAGTCATTCATGTGGTGCCATGTCCTCTCCGACATTGGTTAATTATCTTATATTTTTGACAATTTATTTATCGTTAAATATGATAAATATTTACACCAAAATTATCCAATTACAACATATTAGTAAAATAATGGAAAGCCTAACAAAAATTCATATTGTACATGAAAGTTTTATTCACAAAAATGCAACAACATAAAATTAAAAAAAAAAAAAAACAACATTAGAAAGTTTTATTATATATACAAAAATTTTCACAAATCATATTGTGATGTTCATATTTTTCATTATTTTACACAATTTTCAACATTATGAATATCATGCTAATTTTCCAACATTATTTTTATGATGAATAATAAAAAATGCGAAAAATTGCAATATTTTTAAAACCATAATGATGAACAACATATTCAAAACCACAAGCACAATGTATATTTTCTTCCTTAAGAAATACAAACATAATGTATATATGGGTAAGTATTACTTACTTGTTTTCAAAGGCTTGCTAGTTGGGTGAAATTTTCTTTCTAAAAATTATAATAATCTGCTAGATACAAAAAGGTACATATATTACAATCTAATAATTATATGCTAGAAAAAAGAAGCCATTGATAACATAAACACGAAATTTAAAATTAATGGAGATCTTTTCCATGAAAATACAACTTTTTTCTCTTAGGAATGGTTACTCTTAATATGGACATCAATTTTTTTTTTTTTTTGCCATATTCTATATATAGAGATCACGTTGAGAAATCATAGGAAAAATAAGAAATTAGTAAAATAATATATAAAGAAGAAAAAAGAAAAAACATTGTAGTTTTTTTCTCATAAAACAAAGGACCCTATAAATATATATTTATAATTTTTTAATTTTGATTAATTTGGTTAATCAATGCATGTGCTAATTTAAAAATCTTATATGAATCAACTTTTAATTGCAACATAATACATAACTAATGAACACTAAAGGTAGTTGAAAATATATTGACAATGTAGAGGTACTAAGTAGAAATAATACCATTGCAATCCTATAACAATACAATTGGCTTTAGTAAAAAGGACATACACATCAACTATAATAGTCCTCATAAATAATTGAACAAAATTGCTAAAATATTTGACAAACAACAATTAATAACAGAGAATATGGAATGTTGTATTTCTCTCACTTTTTTAATGTCACGGTCTTATCTTACACTTTCTAGTAGTTTCCACTTTTCAGGAATTACTCATTCGTGTAAACATGGACGGTAGTATGGCGAGAATAACATATGTGGAAGGAATATGATTGGTTATTGGCTAATGGCTACTGGTTTTTCAAGAGTTACGGTTTTTAAGAAAAAGCATTTGAGTTTTTAGTTTGGCTAAATAAAAAAGGCCCATACTAAGAAACTCAAGGATTGATTTTTTATCCTTCATCGATTGACATAAAAGCATGGATAATTTATAATCATTGCCAATTAAATAATAATTAGTACATTATTAAAAAAAATTAAAATACATACACATATATATGTATATAACAAACCTTGAGCACAAATTACTAAAATGGGCATAAATAATATTGATTTTATTATAACTTATAGAAGAGAAAATGTGTTCAATGATTATACATAATCTATGCAAATGACTATTGACATGGTTTTATTAATAAATATTTTGATTAAAATAAATGCATTACATATGATATATTAATGAAGAAAATTCTTACATAAATGATTAATTAGTAAGATAAAAGTTCATATTTCAATTCTAGTAAGGGTAATATAAAGCTATCCTTTTAATTATAATGCAACTTAAAGAATAACCAACCAAAACATCAAACATATTGAATATCAATAAATTCAAATATATTGAAGATTAGGAAGTTCGATAAAATTATGACATCAAATATATTGAATATGGAATTATCAATAAAAGATGAAATGAACAATAACAACCATATCTAATATAAACATGGAAATGAAAGGTATAATGGAATAGTGAAGTAAAACCTAACTTAAAATATCGACTTAATGAACTTACACCAATAACACTACTGATGGTGAAAGCTTTGAAGTGTGTTAGTCGTGACCTTTTGGTGGTAGTGGATATAGTAGTAAATCTAAAATCAAAATATAGATATTATTAGCCTGAATGTTCGATATATATTTTATAATTTGACTATATGATATGTGAGATCTATGAAAATATTTTAAAAAAATATTAAAGTACATTTCCAAAATAATTTTCGAGATAGAGTATAAAAGATATCAAAAATTAAAGATCTTCAAAATACTAATACGACTCCATACTATCCTTATATTATTGATACTTAAACAAATGTCTTAAGCATACTTAGCATTTAATTTTTTGATATTTTAATAATCATAAGCGAAATGGATAGCCAATTGTTTATGCCATCGAATGATAACAATTAATCTAGAATTTTTCATTTATATTTTCCATCAATTTATCATCACACTTTCACTATTGATCTTCTACCTCCATTTACAACTACAATTAACAACAAATTTTCCTCGTGTGGGTGTTATAGAAATAATAATGTCATAATGCTATAATGATGAGCATTTATTCTATAAACACTTAAAAGCACAAAATGAACATATAACAAAGGTCACACATTTGGTTCTTTATTATCTATTTTTTTTATTTTAAATTGTATTAAAAAATCGAAAATTTTAAATACAAATTAAAATGTAAATTTCTTATTGAAAAAAAAAAAATAAACTACAAATTAAGCAAATATGGACATAAACAATTGCAACTAATGAAGAGGATAACAGATTAGCACAGGTGATGGTGGGAGCTTGAAAGTTTGTTGATTGTGAACTTCTAATGGTGGCGAGCACAATAGCACCAATGATTCGCTTCAAGAAATAACGGTAACCAAGTGATTTGAGGTAAATGTGAAATTGGAGATAGAAGTTTCAAGAAACGTTTTGAGAGAGAAAGTTATTGATTAATTCAATTTATTGGGTTTTTTATCGAATTTGATTTTGTTTCTAAACTCTTTAAGACTCATAATTTATGATTATTAAGATAGGGTCGAATTATGAGCTTAAAGCTATCTAGAATCTATTGGTTAAGATTTAAGTTTATTTAGTCCTCTCCATCCAAGATTTTATTGGATTTTTAGTTTGTTTTTTTTTTTTCAATGCCAATCCTCTTCATAAAATGGATATAGATAATATATCTAATTTATTGATATAAAAAATTTGAAAAAATCAAATCAAATTTGGTAGGATATGGTAGGATTTGTCTCGCTCAAATCTTAGCTTTAATCTATTATCTCACATACTTCAGATATCTAATTGATTAAATTACCTATATTTAATGAGAGATGTTTTCAATAAACTTTTGAATTAGCTTCTTTTTCAAAAAAAATTAATTAGAAAAAGCAAAAAGATTAATATTTAGTCTCATTTATTATCTAATTTTATATATGATCTTTTTTAACATTTTCCTCCTATTTAAGTTCTCTATGTTTTCCAATTTTCAAAATTACATGATTTTAATTTAACCCTATTAAATATTCTACTTATTATTTACATACGTCAAATTTTAATTTGGCTTAGGAGAGTTGGCAAAAGTGGTTAAGCTTTGTACAATTATTTTTTATTTAATTTATTATTTGCACTATATTGTAAATTTAAATATATAATATTATTTTTAATACACTAAGCAATTGAAAACATTTGATATTATTATTTTATTAAATTAATTATTGTGACCAATTAAAAATCACTATGTGCAAAGGATGGTTTAACTTTTAATGGACCTTATATGTGCCTTTATTTATGTAGAAGTTGAAAAAATATGAAGGATTTCAATGGTAAGGAATAAAATTAATAAAGGCCATACAAAAAGATTTACTTATCCATTTCTTTTTTGCTAACAAAAATCATATCATTGTATATACTAGTGTAATGCATGTGACAAATGACAATAATAAAACTAAATTAAAAGTCCTTTCAAACTTATTAGTTTTCACAATCAAATTTAAAATTTTCAATTTCCATAAGAAGTTTAAAAATTTTTCATTTTTTAAAGTTGAATAAAACCTTCTTGTTTCAATTGATAAATCATAAAACTTTTAAAAACTATACATTTAATTTTTCATAGTAGTTTAAGTAATAGAATTAATTTATTGTTATCTTAATAACTTTATTTACTTGATATGTTGCATGACAACTACGTTACAAGAAAATAATTACAATTTCATATTTATTAGTAGAATATACATTTTTTATAAAAAATTTACACCACACTTAATAGAAAGTTTTAGAAATTGCATGTAAAAACACCTAAAAATTTTACATCTTCTTGTATAAATTTTCTAAAGATAAATATTAAGATGTCAGTGAATATAAAAATTACTTTAGTTACAAATAATATGCATTATTGGTAAAACAATTTAAGATAATATAAGGATATTGTATAGATAACAAACATATATATATATATATGCATATAAAGTGAGAATTTTTATTTTGGTGTAAACATAAAATTTATCAAAACACAATATACAAATATACAAACACCACATGTAAATATACAAAGCAAATGAAAAAGAAGATTAATCAGAATCCCCCAAATTAAGGTAAAATTAGATTTCTCTAATGGAAATGAGAAAAGGAATTTTACATTCATGAAAAAATATGCAATGAAAAGTTTAGAAATGAAGTTATGGCAGTAGATTGCATGACCACTTAGTATAACACTCCTAACCAAGTTCATGTCTTATTTCAAATAGATAATTATTTAAGGACTATTTAGTGAACTTAGAAATAAAAACTACTCAAAATTACTAAAGATACTAAAAAGCAGTTATGCAAAACCTCTCAGGCTTAAATAATACATGCATACATACATATATATATATATTTGAAAATAAGTACATCCTAGTTATATATATATATATATAATCTTTAATCGTATTTTATAAGATAACTAAATAAAAGTTATTATTACTATGGATATAAATATGTTACATGGTCAAGTTCTTTATGATTTTATAGTATAAATGTTTATTATTATGTTTAAATTTCTCTTATTTTACTTATATAAAAAATAAGTTACATCCCTGTATTTTGATGTATGTAAAGCAATTATTAGCAATTTCACAATTAAAATATCCCATTTTACAACGTATGAGCTAATAACAAATATTAATTTCACTTTTCCGCCCATTGGCCATCACTTCGTCTGAAGTAACTATGATGTTGATTGCCCCTTTAGACTTATAGTGGTTGTTTTTTTTTTTTTCTCCTTACATGTATCAATAATAAGGAATTGAAGATATTCCATTGTACAGACTTTATGAGTGCAAATAATAATCATTTGATTTAAAAGAATGATGAATCATAAATTCTCTACAAAATTAAATTTTCCCCTTTTATAAGGAAAAATAATTCATAATATGTGGAACACACACAATCTACTTTAGTATTAAAAACTTTGTATACTATATCATTTCAATTTTGACTAATAAGTGAATAATACACAAGAACAATCCCAAAAGGACAAATTGTTTTATTATTCAATGTTTACAAATTTTTTCATTGATTCCATGCGTAAAACTTGGGAAATGGTTATCATTTAAATATACATATTTTTTATGTTTATCTTTATTTTGTTAGGTATTTCTTTTTATCAAAACTTGGAAATGGTTGTCGTTTATATATTTATATATATCTTTTTATGTTTATTTTGGTTTAATTGGTTACCTTTTTTACTAAAACTTTGGAAAACACTACACATAGTGGCTTTCTCATTTAGCAATGAGTGGGATTTTTAGTTTTTTTTTTTTTTTATAACTTTATATTTAAATATATATTTTTTACTTTTCGTAGGGAGGATGCCCTTACGACAATTAAAATTAAAAAAAATATATATTATTTTGCCACGAAAAGAATCGTCCCCGCCTTTTGTTGCCTGCTGCATGTTAAGTTTTTGTAGTGACTATACGCACGTCTTTTAATTGTAAGGTGAAGGCAACTTGTATTCTTCCTAAGATTTTTGGTAAATCTTAGAGTGATTAAACTTGTTTACTGAAGGCCAATTCCTTTAGGAGAGCTATAATGTATTTGTTTTACGTGGCCTCTTAAGAACATTTATAATGCATCGAGATATTTATTTGCCATGGATTATATGTTTAACGTGTTTGACACTTGACACAATATAACTTGCCTAAAAGATATGATAAAATATATTGATGTTTAAAAGGTTAAAAAAAAAAAAACACACATATACACGCATACGGTATTGATTAGACATCCCATTTAAGTGTGTCCACACGAGTTGTAACATAACGATTTTGTTCTTTTTTTTCTTTTTTTTTTTTTGAAGGATAAATAAACTTATATATTAATTTATTTTCTTACCCACATTGAAGTTGCATTTTGTACTGCCCATTTATTTAAGTATTATGGTGCCGTGTCGATACTGGCGCCCATACATCATTGATGAAAATTAACGCGTTAAAAGCTATATGCTCAACTCTAATGGATAATATCTATTCGATCTTTTATTTTATAATGGAGGGATTGGCTCCGGTAGTCACGAATTGAAGAGACCAGGGCATGAAAGAATGAAGACAACAAAATATCGACATGGAATGGAAAGTTATGCATGCCAACGATGCAGTCGAATGTGAGCTTAAACAACGCCGTTCGCCTAAATTAGGGTGTTTCTTTCGCCAAGTACTGTAGGGTTAGAAAGACTAAACTTTTATAAAACATAAGTGACAAAACTAATAAATGTGTATATTTATATATAACCACTTGTCTTATACAATTTCACGAATGATCTCACGAATGTAATTGGCATAATGTGAGATGAGTAAGCAGGTGTTAAGATTTTGTAAGCATATTACTTAGCTTCTTTTCCAAGCCTAGAAATCTATACTTAAAAAAAAAAAAAAAATCTATAGGCCAACATATGCAGTGTTTTACATTACTTTATCAAGGCTATTAACTTATCACATGAATTAAAGAATGGTGTATAAATACTGTTAAAATTTTAACACGTAAATACATAATTAGTACTTTTTCAAAAAAATATATTTCTTCATTTTTAAGTATTTTAAATATTATTAGGATATTGTCACAAATTACACCTTTATTTTATTCTTTTTTTCAATTTTACACCTGAATTTTAAACTTGACCTATTATACACTCAATTGAATATATGCTTATCACAACGTACATCTTTGTTGTCTTCCACTAACCTTGTTAGTCTACTCAGCATTATCAACCAATGGGTTTGCACTATATATTTATCTATTAAAAAAGGTGGTTTTCACATCCATTTGATATTTCAAATGTTACACTTAAATTTGTAGTATATATTTCCAGTTGATCCATACAAACTTACTTCCTTCTCAAGTTCTCCATTAAAAAAGGTGGTTTTCACATGCATTTGACGTAACTAAAAATCATAATGAGCTACTAAAACCATAATGATTCTTAAAGAATCTAAACAGATGAAAAGGCCTCTTTATAATTAATGCCATCTTTCTAATTATAACCTTGGCAACAAGTTTAGCTTTATATTGTTCGATATAGCAATTGTCATTCCGGTTACATTTAGTCTTAAAGACCCATTTACAGCCAACTTGTTTGAAACCTTCTGGCAATTCGACAAGTTCATAGACATTATTATTAGCCACTAATTTTAGCTCATTTTTCATAGCATCAATCCATTTATTAGGCTTATCACTATTAATGGCATGTGAAAAGGAAACAGGATCTTCATCAACACCGAAATCAAAGTCCGACTCTTGCAAATAAACCATATAATCATTAGAAATGGCTAGACTTCTTACCCTTATAGGTTTATTTAAGGCTATTCCATGTGGCTCATTGCTGTTAGTTAATGGCAAGTTAGTTTCTTCATAAGATGCTTCTTCATTCAAGTATTGTTCACCATTGTTTTGTTCTTATCATCCTAGAATAATATTTGGAACAAATGTAGATGTAGGGACATTTATAGGTAATGAAACATCAACTGTTATTTTATTAATATTTATAGTTTGCCTGTTAGCACTCCTACTAACTTTATCATTCTCAATGAATTTGGCATCGACTATCTCAATAATTGTAGAACTATGGTTTGGATGGTAAAACCTATACCCTTTGGATTTATTTGGATAACTAATAAAGTAACCACTAATAGTTCTAAAATCCAATTTCTTTTCATGTAGATTATATAATTGTGCTTCTACTAGAGAACCTTAAACATGCAAGTGTCTTAAACTAGGTTTCCTTCCAATCTATAACTTAAAAGGAGTTTTATGAACTGCCTTACTAGGAATCTTATTTAGCAAATACACTGTGATCTTAAGTGCCTACATCCACAAGGATTTTGGTAGAGAAGAATTAGTCATCATACTCTTAACCATATCCATTAATGTTCTATTTCACCTTTCCATCACACCATTTTGTTGAGGTGTGCCTAGCAGAGTATTCTATGTAGATATGCTAGATCTTTCAAGAAACTTTGCAAATGGACCTAGATTTTGTCCAGATTCATCATACCTTCCATAATATTCATCACCTTTATTAGATCTCACTATTTCACCTTTCTATCTAATTGCCTTTCAACTTCCTTAACAAATACTTCAAAGGCTTTTACAGCTTGAGATTTTTCATTAAGCAAATAAACATATCCCTACCGTGAAAAATCATCTATAAAGGTGATAAAAAACTTTTCTCTACTAAAGGATGGAGTAGCAAAGGGTCTATGTATATCCGTATGTATTATCTCAAGAAGTGAGTACTTCTTGTGGCTCCTTTCTTGTTATGTTTGGTTTGCTTTTCCTTAATGCAATCTACACATAAACCAAGATCAATAAAATCTAGATTCGGTAGAATCTTATTCCTTACTAATCTTTCTATTCTTTCCTTAGATATATGACTCAAATGTTTATGTCACAAGTAAGCAGGTTTCTCATTTGCTAAACTACTCTTTGTTCTAATATTTTGATGAATACACATTAAAGATGTAGAGAAATTAAAATCTAGTTTTAATTTATATAAATCATCTATAAGATTACTAGAACTAATAATGGAATTGTCTTTATTAAATAAATAGAAACATCCATTTCTAACTTTAAAGCTAAACCTTTTAGCATCCAGTCTCGATACAGAAACTAAGTTTGTACACTGTGAAGGTACATAGAGAGCTTAAAATAGATCCAAGTGACATCCGAAATCTAAAACAAGATGCTAAGTCCCTATGCCTTCAATTGAGGCCTTTATTTGGTTCCCCATGAACAAAAAGTTCTTAATTGGGTTTATGCTCTAGATTGTAAGGAAACCCTACATCATTTTGGAAACATGAGTAGTGGCACTAGAATATAACCACTAAGTATTAGAAGGAACTTTAGATAAGTTTGATTCGAAACATACAAAAGAATTAAATGTACCTTTCTTTTCGAAACAAACTTTACATTTCAAGAAATCTTTTTAATGATGTCCTTCCTTCTTATAGAAGTGACATTTATCTACCTTATTTTTCTTCTTATCATCGTCAATGACTTGTGTACCCTTAGCAAGTCCTTTCTTCTTAAATTTCTTAGATTTTGGTTTGAGAACTTTGCTAGCTCCTTGACCAACTAGGTTTACTACATGAACTCCTTATGCCTTTGGTTTTGTTTCTTCTTAAGTGAGCTTACTAGACAATTCATTAACATCTCACTTGTCCTTAATAGCGTTATAGTTAATTTGGAATGGTCCATACTTAGGAGGTAATGAGTTTAAAATAAATTGCACCAGAAATGAGTCATCTATAGTCATTCTCGAACTCTTAAGTCTTGCTGCAATATTAGTCATATTAAGGACATGTTGCTGCATACTTCACGAGCCATCATACTTCATGGTCGTGAGTTTAGCCAGTAGTATCCTTACAAGTAACTTATCAATGAAACGAAAGTGCTCTTCTACAAGTTTAAGATATTCTTCAGCTGTTACACTTTCTATAAGAGTGGACTTAATGTTATTGGCAATAGTCCTTTGTATGAAATTGAGACATAATTTGTTAGATCTATCCCATGCTTTATGTTTCAACTTCTCAGCCTCACTACTCATATTAGTAATGTCAACAGGCTTTTCTTCTAACAATGCCAAGTCAATATTCAATACATCTAAATGGAAACTGACTTGTTTATGTTATATAGAGAAGTTTAAACCATTAAATATAGTAATAGTAGTAGTATGCAAATGTAGGGAAACAGCTACATAATACATAAATGCTCACTAAATTAATAGATTTAGATAATAAAGTGCATAAAATATATTGTAGGACTCCTTTAGTCAAACACAACAATATATATCATCATTTTAATTAGAATGCCATTTAAACTTTGTAAGGTAGTTAGATAAATCTCACCAATACATATATTATCTTTGGTAACCATATATATATGACAAGAATATATCAATTTCCTCATTTATGTTTATTAATTATAGAATATTGATTTATCTTTAGGTAAAATCCTTAATTTCTAATAACCAATAAATCTTCACAATAGCATTCCATAAATTAGTAAATTATATAACTACACATTCTAAAATTAATTTGGCCACCTTGGTAACTAACCAATTAATTTTAGTCTTATTGTTATATAATAAAATAATTGTGATATTTGAAAGGATGAATTTAGAATAAAATTTTGATTTTAGGTCAAAAGTATCATTTATATGATTAAAACATAAGAAATCAAAAGTTTCAAAATCAATTCATCCTTAACCAAAACTTTGTGAATGTAAAAGCACATTTCCATTCAAAATAAATTTCCAGTAAAGCAAATTTCATGCTTTTGTATGAAAACAAGAAAACATGTGCCCATCATAATTATAATCATCTAAAGAAAAAAGAAAAATTTGTAAGCAAATTGAAACAAACAATATGCTATATACGAAATTGAAACAATTAATGCCCATTATATATGATTTAAAACATTTGGACAAAGCATAATTCACAATATCGTTAACATTTGGCCAAACTAATATAAAATCATAATTATAAACAATTTAGCTATAATAAATCATGCGGTGACAATAATCTTAATTAACCCATCAACATACAATTATAAAATATAATCATAAATCTTAACCATCATCATAATTTACGGATAAATTTATTTATTCAAAATACTCTGATACCACATGTAAAACGTAATCTTAACGCACATAAATCATTATAGATAATGCCATAATTGCAAGATCTTAAATAAACAAATTGTCACATATAAAACATAAGGGTGCTTACTTGATGTGTAATTCATCATAATTATAAAAAAAATAAAAAGATAAACTTGAACGACCTTAGGCTTTAGGTTGGTACTTTTAATTAAAATCGATTTCTCTCCTTTAACGTTTTCTTGATGCCGTAGATAATTAGATGGAAGAGTATTCTTAATTCTATGTAACATTAATTAGGTGGAGAGAGGACCAATTTATATATAGAATATAACTTTAAATCTTATACATCCATCATGTACTAGAATGAATGGCTTAAATTTATTTCACTATTAAATAGGACTCCTAATTAAATAGGTAAACATTAATCAAATAGGAAATATTAAATATTAGAATATATATGGTTAACTTTTGGACCACAATTCTAATAAAAGAGGTTTTGACAATAGAAAGAAGAGTGTAGTTTTTCTTGATTTGGGTTTAGTAATCATGTAGTATCTAATGAGGTTGTGTTATTTTTTTATTTAACTTTTCTTTTTTTTTTCTATAATATATGTTTTTTATAATTTTGGTTTGCTTGATTTCATTTTTTGATGTAGATTTTCTTTTCCAATGTAGATGTTGATTGAAAATGACAATGGTATACTAGAAATAAAAATAAAAAATAAAAAATACGTAGTGCGAATCCATTGGTTGATAACACTGAGTGGATTAACAAAATTAGTGGGAAATAACTGAGGTGTACACTATAATAAGTATATATTCAATTAAGTGTATAATAGGCTAAGTACAGAGTTAAGGCATAAAATTGAAAAAACAAAAAAGGGTAAAGTAGAGGTGTAATCTGTAGTGATGCTCTAAATATTATTAGTACTTATATATCACTTATATTATTGATCTAAGTGAAGTATTAGTACTATTAAATCTTTTATCTCATTAAGGATTTGGTATAATTTTATCCATATGAATCATATAACTTATATAAGAGATAAACCAATAAACCATAGGAGCATATGTATAACACACAATAATTAAACCCTAGAGCACTGGTAAATTGGATGCAATAACCAACAATTATTCAAGAGTTGTGAAGATCTAAAGAACTCTGAAGTATTCATGAGGAATGGTAACTCAATGAATGTGTTCGTAATCAGAATAATAGATCTTATTCTCACATAAAAAAGAAAATTAGGTTTAGCTAATATTTTATGTGTCTCAAATATTTAAAAGAGTTTAGTCTTTGTTGGTTTCGTATGTAAAAGGGATACTGAAAATATGACTAAATCGGTCATATTTGTACTCATAGGGATTTGTATGTAGGAAAGGATTATGCTTATGATGGTATGTTCAAACTCAGTGCTGAAGATGATAAAATTAGCACTTCTGTTTATGTTGTTGATTCTTGTAAATTACGGAATGAGATTAGGAAATATCAATTATACTTCCTTCTCTCCCCTATGAAGACGTAAAAAATATGCATTTGTGAAGTCCATGGTGGTTAGTTACATGCATGTAGTTTGATCATGCTTTTCAAATGAACTTGGAGAAGTCTTGAATGGGTGACATGTGAAATATTTAATTAGAAAGAGGTACAAGAGAAAGAAAAGACAATTTTAGTAGCTAGCTAGGGTTTAAGCCAAGTGAAGAAGTTTAAGCTATTGACTTCACTATTCTCAAGTAGAAGCTAGGCAATCTTCTTTTGATCCTTAAAAGTGAATTTTCAACGATACAATTATGCTTATATGATCTTTCAAATTGTGTCCAATGAAGTGAAAGGGGTGCTTATTCATAAAAATTCAAGCTCAACATCATTGATGATTAGTGGACAAGATAAGCTCTCATGACATCCATTAGATTGCTCAAACGAGTGATAGATAAGATGTGACCTTTTTTTTTTTTCTTTTTTCTTTTTTGCTTATCAATCCTTCCTTTTCATCTTCCTTTAGTCCATTTTCACGGAAGTGTACTAATCTTACAAGCTTGTTAAGGAGGATTGAAAATGGTTGAATTGTTTTAAGCCCATTAAACCAAATCTCCTTAAAACATTTCTTTATAAATGATTTGGGTTCTCTTAAAGAAATTAGTCTAAGTTTATCATTATACCAAATCTAAAACAAATCAAGCCTCTACAAGTCCAAAAACAATTAAATATTATAGAACCACATTTCCATTTTACACCTAAACATAGGATTAGTAATTTCTCACATGACTAATTTCTCACATGATCTGATAATAGGAACATGAACATAATTACATTAGATATTCAACTATAGACATATAATACGAAATTGACATGACATATGATACAATATAATTATGAGATGAGTAAACACAGTTATGATGTATGAAACAATTATTTGTGATATATATTTAATTCTATATATTGTTGACATTAATATGAATTTAGTACAAAAATAAGGTGTGAATCTAACCCGCTAAAATAAATTGTCACCCCTAGCTGTAAATTTTCTCCAAGCTTTTCTCCACAAGTAGAAAATTTGAATTATATAGGGAATAACCAAGCAAGGGTTAAGAATTCTTTAAACGATTCCTATAGTTTATCTGAGTTCTATTAGTGCCTATCACGGTCTAGTATCTAACATTTAGTGCACAGACACAAATCTATGAATTGGCTGTTTGGCACTCTAAAGAAGCATATATGAAAAGGTAATTGACACGTAGGTGCTGAAATATGGTCCGTCGAGTATGCTACAAATAATTGCTATAATAAATACAGGTACAGCGGTGGTAATAATAATTGCGGAAGAGTAATGCCTCGTATAGGAAGAGTCGTCGGTGAGACTTGGAAACGTCAAGCCGCCGACGTTGAATGAAATATGTGCCATACAACTAATAAGCACATGTATAATACCAACATCTCGGGTGAATTGGTAAAAGGACAAATACTTCTAGACTGACAGTGGCCCCGGGCCATTCCAGTATCGATTATCCAGGCGCATCAGATTTGCATATCTTCATCAGCAATCAGGTCTTTTTGTTTCTTTTATCGTGTGGTTGATGTAACTTCGGAGTGGATAAAATCTTTTCTCTTTTATTTGTATAATTGGTTATGATAATAGATAAATAAGATTTTAAAGTATTAAATAAAATATTAAAAATTTGTATTATATATTTGATGCTATAAAAATTTATTTCACAGTATTATAAAATAAATATATTTTTAAAACTAAAAAAATAACTTGATACTAAATTTTCAAATCATAATATTGGACTTTATTGTAATTTATATTTTGATTAATAAAACTTTTATATTTTAAAAATTTCATTCAAAAGAATTTATATTTAATATTGTACACATTAAATATAATACAATAAGATTATACCTGTCTGTACTCCTTATATTATACCGTTTAATTCTTTTTATCCTATTTAGTTTTAACAAACAAATGTCACCCTATGAAAACATTTACATTTATGACTAAAGACCTTGCATCCAAAACACTTAAAAGATGGTCTAATTTAATGCTTTCCTTTTTGTTTTCTTCATAATTGATATTATAATAAGGATTGTGTAGATGGTTAGATTATGATTATGAAAGTCTAAATTATATTATCGGTATTATTTGTGATCTAAATGATAAGATCATGAAAAGGAAAATTTTCGGGGTTTATACTTTTATTATTGCCTGAAACCAAGACTTGTTTGTGAAAATATTTGTTAATTTACAATAAATTTATAAGTATTTAGTTAGTAATATTATGGATAACGAACTTAATTCATGGGAGATAAGTCAAAATATTCTGTCCATCCATCATAAAACTTCCTATCGTATTTATACTAATGCCTCTCTCTTTTATGTGCATCTTTGAAGACAACCCAACAACATTTTAGTTCATAACATGACGTAAACCATCATAAAAACGTAGGAAGATTCACATCCTTAGTCCAAAACTACATGCCAACACGCAGAAATACAGGTCTCATAACTAAAATAACTTAAAGATAATCCTAATCCAGGCAATAGAGAGATTCTCGATATATATGTATATATATATATAGATATATATGTTATTTGATAAAGATTCCTTGACGATGAAGTGCAACAACGGTCCATTTTCCATAATAACCTAATACTAAGGGAATAAGAGAAATAAATCCTAAATATATTTTACCAAAACAAAAATTAAAGGATCCAAACAAAAAAGAAAATAAGAAAAAAATATGAAATAATCCTAGTGACAGACATAGAATCCTAACAAATAAAGAAAACTTAAATAAAACATTAGAACCAAATTTAAATTTAATTTATAATTTAGTGACACTCTTTGAATCGAAAATTCATGAAACATGAGAAAGTGGTCCAATAATGAATCTCTCTTTTTTTCTTATTTATTTCTTTAAGTTTTCTCTCTTATTTATCATACAGGTGCTGCTAAAAATAAGTATATTTCTACCTAACTTTTGACTCGTCCATATATCTAGAAGGTAACAATGAGAAAGAATCATTTATATCGGCTCTTATCTCAAGATCAAGCGTGTGCACTATGTTGAATTCAAAGCACTAGTTCATTGAAATGGACCACAAGGTGGCTAATAAAGTCGCTTTTAGTTGTAGATTATTACTTTACTATTACTCCATACATTTTCTTTTTCCCGTGTCATAAAGTCTAGATGACCTTGACATCACTTATAAAAGCAAAGGTGCCTTTACCATACCCACGATGCTGCCGAACAGACAAAGAGGAAAGGGTTCACAAGCTACGACCTAGTTCCCCGGGAAAACAACAAGACATTCTAGATACCCAGGTGGCAAATAGTAATTGTGTCAAGTAGCTGTACTAGAGGAATATAAAGCACCAATTAATAGACGGGAAAAATAAAAAATTATACTGCATTCGGATAATATGCTGTAAATATTTTCTTTTTTGTTTTGGCCGAAATATGCTGTAAATATTTAAAATGATCATTATTAAGAATTAATTTTAGAAAATGGAGATAAAGAAAAACTTCAAAGATTAATTGCATTTCCAACGTAAAGAACATCTCAAAATGATTACTAGGAATAGATTTTAGAAAATGGAGACAAAGACAAACTTCGAAAATCAGTAAGCGATAATTTTTTTAGCATTTGAAATGGAAAATCTTATATTCTTTCAAAAGATTGTGTTTTGGTTAGAGTATATAATTCATATCTAGATAAAAAAGACGGCTATTAGGGTAAGGTGAAGTGAACCATATTGAATGCAAGTGTTAGTATTATTCGTTCTAGGTATAAATGAGGAAAATAATCTCAATATCAATATATAATTTACTTAATGAGGTCTCTTATACAAGTATAATAAGAAAACCTATTTATAGTCTTTTAAAGTAACGAACAGGAAGTATGAAAATGCAAAAGGACTCTAGCCTATCAATCTAAGAAACCATGATAAAATAATTCCAAATCGATTTAATCAAATCAAAACGTACTAAGTTTACGAGAATCGTGAAACACGTTAGTCCACATGATACTTGGATGAATCTTTCCTTTATACCACCTAGCGTAGAGAGTCTCGTGGACAAACATAAATTTAAAGATTTAAGTAGTATTTAGTTATAAGAATTGAACATAATAAAAATAATTGAATATGATAAGTATAAAGAAAACTAAATAGTATAAATTTATTATACCATATTTGGTTTACACAATACTGAATATAAAATTTATATTTAAAAAATTATTTCTTTATATTATAAAATAAAACTTTTTATAATATTTAATAAAATAAATATTTATTAACTTAACATTATAATATAGTAGGGTATTTTAGGAAATGTAAAATATTTTTTATTTTTGTCTAATGAATTTTATTTTTGTACTGTGGTTTAGATGAAACAAAATTTAGATATTTTGTTCAGCCCATCAGCCGAGATTTTGTCTGCTTACCAAACAAATTTACAAACCAAACATGGAACAAAATTTGTTATCCAATTCAATATCATAAAAATTGTACAATCAAATGTTACATTAAGTTACAGGTTGACATGTAAGGATAAGCATCCCTTTCCTAACTTGTGATAAGCAAAAGAAATTTGTCAATATCAACATACTTTGATTGATTTAATGTGCCATCTTCTAACCATGGAACATGCCTATGGAGATTTCTAGAGTAACCAACAAGGAAAAACAAAAATACACAAAAGATTTAAGCGTATTAATCTAGGAAGCTAAGATAACGATATATCCTAAATATAATCAAATAAATAATATCAACAAAATTACTAAAAAAATAAGGGAAAAAAATAAAATAGGACAAAAAATGAAGCTCATTGACTTGGAAGGCTTCTTAGTTGACTGTTCAAGGGCATGATCGATTGTCACCCCTCTGGTTAACCATTAGGTTTGTTATCAAATCAAATTGAAAACCAAATTGAATGAAGTAAACTGTAAAATATGATTTTTTTATATTTTTGTTCAATTTATAATTTGAATTGTAGAAGATTTAAGTGGTTAACGGTTTGATTCATTCGAACATACTTGCTATTAGACTTGTTGGAGTATACGCCAATAGTAGGTGATGAGGTTCCTATTAAGGAAAATGTGATTGATGCGATTGGAATAGTGGAAGCTAGTGCTAAATGGATTCAAATGAGAGATAATCTAGCATAAGAAATATGTAATGAGTGGAGGACACATCATATAAATTGGATAGTTGTTTCATACTAGTTACTTGTATTTCCTTTAGTTATGTATGTTGGAACACCGTTGTCGTTAAATTTTCATTAGTTATATACATTGAAATCCTTTGGTCATTGAAATCCTTTAATTTTGTATATTGAGTCAATTTAACTTTTTTTTTTTTGTGTAATGCATATTAGAGTGCTTTAGCTATTGTTTATATACATGAATTCTCTTTTTTCTTTTATTAATGCAGTATAACATTGGTGGACTCACAATCATGGATATTAAGGATAAAAAATATAGGCATAATTGAAGGAAGATTGCCTACTTATAATGTTAGAGTAATTGGTTGTTGAGGCTTACATAAGAGAATGGCACTTTGAAGAGCAAGAATTATGAAGAAATTCTAAAAGGATGAAAAAATGTATTCTAGAAATAAGTCTTAATATCAAGCAGATTATTAACAATATGAAGAGATAATCAATTAATTTGTTTGAAGTGCTTGACATGATGAATATTAGTAGATTTGTTGGGATGATGCAATGGATAGCTATCAAGATCTTACAAAGAATATAGAGATATACTCAACACCTTTTTATTATAGAGTATAATTCATATTCCAATTGTAATTATAACTACTTGAATTGATGTGTAGAAATACTCAAAAGTTGGTAATCATGCCAATAAGAAACTTAAGGAGTTTGAAAGATTACAAAATATTTTTGGAAAAGATATACAGAATGATGGTTAAGATAACTCTGAAGAAGATAAGAAATTGGAGCAAACACCACAATCACTTGGTACTCATAGCTATGTCTCACGTAGTCCATTTATGCAAGTGCCCCATAGCAGATTATTTTGTTGAATTTGTTACAACCTTTGAAAAGAGCATGAATGCTGATAAGAATGACGATAGGAATGACTTTACTTTACTGGTAGGAAAAATTGCAAATCCTTCCACAGATGATATATAGTTGAAGAATTGAAAAATCTAGGATTATCTGAAAATGAAGAGTTGAATGTCCTTATAAAAATGGTTATAAATGCACAATATGAAAAATGGCTAGCATTTGTTAAGCATCTGATTAGTTGATTTCAAAAGATGTTTGGATTATGTAGTTAATTGATATTGTTGATTGGCATGTGAGGTTTTTTTTTTTTTTTTTTTTTTTTTTTTTTGGCAATGGACTTTTGTTTTTGGTTGATGCTAAACTATATTAATAGCATTGTCAACGTGTCTATTATGTTTAAATGCTAATATTGTTTTTTTTTTTTTTTGGGCAAACAATCTTTTGTAAATGCAACATACAACGATTTTCAATATGAATGGATATATTCTTACATTCTCCATTATAACATTGGGAATATTAATTTAAATCTTAGAAAAATTGTTGTAATTTATCAAATTGTTATAGAAGTGACTTAACTGACATTATTATATAATAATATGTATTAATTTGTTATAATATTGAGTTAATTAATATTATAGCTATTAAATAATAAGACAAGTTAGTGTACTTTATAAAATAAATAAATAATTTTTTTATTACTAGAAAATCTATGGATTTTATTAATATTGCATGTAATTTATTCAATAGTGTGAATTAGATAATCTATTCAAATTTTACTTTTTAAATAATATAAAAATGCAATTAAATAAATATGAAACAATATTGATGATATAAATATTAAAATACAATCACAAGTCATAGCAAACAAAAAAACATTACAAAAATTTATATCTAGTACTGTATATATCAAACACAGTACAATAGGATTGTACTGTCTTAACTCTGTACTGCAAACTATCGAAATTTTATTAAATTTTTCAAATTTAGCAATCAAATGTTACCTTACAATATTATAACTTTGGAGATTGCAATCAAATTTGATTCATCATATTGAGAGCTCGGTATTTATATTATTAAGTTAAAATATCCTTAAAAAAAATTTGCTATTATATAAGGCGGTTATCTTTTTCGAATTTCAGACCAGGTTATTATGGGAGAAAGTTGAAATATTCAGCTTCAGTTAGTAAAATGAGCAGACAATGACTATTTAGCGGAAGGAGGCAGTTGGATTTGAATGAATTCAGTGTGCGGGAATGAAGTTCCCACCGGAAAAGGAAATAACAAAAAGAAATAGAGAAACTAGCTGACTTATGTGTGTCATAACTCATAAGTAGACACAGGAAAGTAAAAAAAAAAAAAAAAACAGAGTGAAATGTTGATATTACATCTTGGAAATACATCGTTTAACGGGAGAAAAGAAAAAAAAAAAGTCCAAAATTGAAACACTCTTTTAATGCTCCAGCATCTTTCTTTTATTCCATCATGTCCATGTTTATGAGGAAATACAGTCGTTCTGTGCACAAGCCACCAGAATGAATTTATGGACAACAAATATTTTCCAATCTGCATACTTAAATATATGAAATTCAAATGAATGCACAAACTTAGGCATTTCTGTGAAGTTTCGAGTGATAATCCTTGTTATCTTAATCGCATATCTTACAAACATTTAGGCTAAGTTACCTTTATCATATATTTTACGAGAATTTTCATATTTCCATTAGTGAAACCTTTTAGCATATGATCAAATTCTTCATATGATTATAAAAGTTAACATAATAAGATATTTAATGGTCAGAATATGAGTTGGACCGATTTTATTACAAAAATAAATAAATAAATGAGATCACAGAATTTTTCTTTAGGAAGTATAAGAAATTTATGAACTCAAAATTGTTTTCATATTACTCATGGGGGGAAAAATGAAAAAGAAAACCCATAGTATAATTACGAACATATGCAAAGTCACAATATCTATACCACTTTTATGAAAGAAAGTACGTTTATGAGTATCAGAGCAATTACGAATTTGACTGAATTTGTGAGATTCATAGTGAAATTACAAATTATGAAGAGAGATTGCCAAATTATAGTGTTGTTATGAATTCATTGCCATTTATAAACTTTTGATTAAGATTACAATTTTTAAGGAGAGTTATGGAATTTTATGTACATTTACGAACAACTGTAGAATTACGAGTTTCGAGTCATTCTACGGAATAAAGTACATGACAAATTTAAATTAAATTACAAATTTTTTAGATCTTTTCCCATTATAAGGCATTTTATATTTGTCGTAATTTTATTACGAGCTAAAGTAGATCAATGAACATTATGTGATTTTTACGAACTTTCATATCAACTTATGAATTTTTTTGCAAATTCATGAAATTTTGCAATGTGGAATTTTTTAGGACAATGATATTAATTACGAACAATTACAATCTTATTTCTTGGTAAAATCCAAATCACTACAAGAGAACGATTCTTTAGAGACATATAATTAGGGATAATTTTATTTAATGCTTATATTATATATGATATTATAGCAGGTTTTTTTTCTTTTTATTCTTTTTTTTTTTTACTTTTAAAAACTGTCGCTATAACATTATATATATTTACATTAAAAAAAGTAATGCTAATGTCACTTTATTACTCTTTTATTTACAGTGGTTTTACATGACAGCTAAAAATCTTAGTGACAGCTAAAAATCCACTAAAAATAAAAAATCTTGTTGTGAATATTGATAACTTTTTGTTACAAATTAAAATACTAATACGAACAATTTATGCATTTTAAAATGAAATTACCAACTTATAAAAGAAGATAAGCCATCAATTTGATGGCATGTCATAAAAGCATCAACATTTATTCGTTTTGCTTTCCCTATTGTTCAAAATTTTAAATCTTTTATTGAATAATAAATTAAAAATAAAATTTTTTTTGTCTTAATTTTTCTCATTTTTTGATATTTTTGTGAATGTGGAAAGAAACCCAAATTAAAGAAATAAATCGGCCGGTGAACTTGAAATTTTTCTTGACCAGAAAGCTAAAAGGTTACTTGTAACCTATGTTCGAAATGGAAAAATATTTTTCCATCTTGTTGATATCTTTTTTGGAACCGTTTCTAAATCATGTATTTTTCAAATTAAAATATCAAAAAAAAAAAAAGTATAAGTATATCTATGTCTCCCTTTAAAATTAAATACCTAATAAATTTCTATAATACTTATTTACACATTATTTAGTTCAGAAAAAAAGATATCAAAATTTCATATTAAAATAAATAAATATATTTTTAATCATTTTTTTCTGAAAATTATGTAAACTTGCAATTTTTCAACTCTCATTCCGTAATCATCATAAGATATAAAATTGATAATTTATCAAACATGAAATTCAGAATAAAAATAAATAAGATAGAGATCACATAATTTTTCAAATACCAAATTTTAAAAAGACACCAAATAAATATGGAAAAAATACTAGAAATAAAATAAAAAAAGGTTCTCCGCCAAAAATAACGAGCAAATTTGGATTTTCAAAAACATATGTACTTTAACGGTTGAGATGAAATCCCACGGCACCATTTCAATTTCTCTCTCTTGTCAGTTTCTGGAGTGCGTGTTTTTTCACAATTCTCTGTCTTTGTTACCTTTGGGGGTGGCATGGCACATTCCGCACATCCATGCAACAGTAAACCTAGTTGCCAATGCAAACTAGGGATGGTGATCAGGATTCTTCATCAAATATGAGAGAAAGGTTATGGAGATGGTTGATTGACAGGTACCAGCTATTGCAAATTGCAAGATATGCACGGAAAATTCTTTTGTTGAGGAAAAGAATAGCTGTCAAGAGTAGAAAATTATTCTTAGTGGGTTCCATTTAAAACATTTTTTCCCCTTGATAGAACCCTTTTTGACTAATTTAATTATCTTCTTAAGTTCCTTCTTGTTAAGACCAAAGAACATATTAATTATTGTCATTACATCTTTTTTTCCTTCTTTCAAAGACAAAATTTGATAGGTTGGTCAAAGATCAAAAGTTCAATAAATTATTCATTGATTGTTTGGAGTTGTAATGGCACAAAGACAAATTACTAAATAGAAAATCTTCTTGATTTTCATTAAGCCAATTAATGCTAAATTTCAAATCAATGATTAAGGTTATGTGGATTTCTAAAATAGGTTGTAAAATTATTGTGATGTCTTCTTAAGATAAAAAGAATCCAAATCAATCTCAAACATATGTTGTGATTTTCTTCATTTTCATTTCAATTTTTTTTTTCCTCAACTTCAAGTCAATAAAATTAGTTCTAAAATTTACTATTTTTCTATTTAAATTTTTTATAGAAGATATAAGTTTATAGAAGTCCATACATCATTACCTAATGGTTGAGTTCTTCTATAACGTCATTATTCTTTCGATCATATTATTAAAAAGACCCCACTAGTTGAAATGATTCACATTAGTTCCTCTACAAGTGATAATTACCTTTGTTACATTTGGATTGTAGTTGTAATAATTAATTAATTAATTATAGAGATTTCTTATAATAATTAGGCTCTTAACTAAATTTAAGGTTGGGGATTGGCTTTTTTGATTGGTGATGAAGCCTAAAGAACAGGACCAATTTAGGGATATTCTAGAAAGATTTGACTTGATATGTTTAAAATAGAGATCCTTGGATCGACTTTTCTACTCTTAACCTTACTTGAATGTCTTGAGCATGAAACTAACCTTTTCATTTTCATACATTATGAGCAATTGGGATTGAATGTGACAATGAAACTCTATTAAAAAGCCTCCATATATAGATGATAAAACAATCGATTTGTGATGTATTCAATCCACTAAACATATGTGCGCTTAAGATATTGAGTTTGCCTGTTCCTCCTCCTATGTCTTTTCCCATGACTTTCCTTTGTGTGCTATCACCTTAAGACTTCTTTAAGGCCAATGGCTTGCTTACTCATATCATTAGCAAGTTACAGTAGCCCCTCATATAATAGATAGTGACTCCATTTGGGACAAGAAAAACAAGTACTCTATTGGAGGTCCCTTAGGTAGGTTATGTAACTTTAGATGACAGTTTATAATTAATAACATTGAATTGTAAGTTATAAAGTATGTTATACTACTCCATAGAAAGAAGATTTGTAGCATTGCTATTGAATCCGATTCCCTATTGTAGGTGAGTTAGTTAACTTATTGTTGTCAACTACATTTGGATGTATTTCATGTAGTTCGCCATATTTAGGAGTTAGTGATAGTTTTAAGAGCCTTTGTTTTATACATCTATAGAGAAGGAATGGTCTAACTAACTATTTAGCAAGAAAGGCTATTGAAAGAAAACATTCTTTTTCTTTTTTCATCCATTCTCTTAGGTATGAATGCTTTGCTAGATGAGTCATTTTATTAGATCAAAAAATTGTCCCCTATATTAGATTACGTTACATGTATAAATTGCTTTTATGAGTGGTAAATTTGTGCATATGTATATATAAGTAATTTCATGTTTAGCTACTATATATGTAACGCCCTAAAATCTAAAAAATTACAACTTACCACATATTCCTATCAACTACTGACACATTTAGTATTTGAATTCACTTAGTAACCTCATCACATACTTTATTTATTACCAAACACTTGTAGTAACTCAAATACCATATTTTAGGGATGTCTTAACATCCTCCAATCACCAACACTTTCCAAAAAGATCAAACTTACACTTTACTTTATTCAAAGGAAATGAAAGTTAATGGTATTTTTCAAAAAACATAAATACAACTTAAATATCAAATCCTTCAATTTGTTATATCAACATAAGATCAAGACCAATAAGAGAAGTCTTAGGTGACTTCTTATGATCCAAGTGACAAAAGAAAGATCAATATAAAGTTTGATAATTCCTTACAATAGGAAGCATAACACTATACACTCTATATTAATCCATCACCATAATAAAAAATTCATTCTCAATAGCCATGAGATTATCATCTTAAGGTGATCTTTTGTCGACGGATGCTCCTATTACACTCATGGTCTCTAAAGGATGAGAACCAACTATGTAGCATCTACATAGAGAATTCAAGTATAAAAATCGTAATAGTCAGCATCCTCACCATAGTACCTATACTCATTATAGTAGTCCTCATATTCACCAAGACCTGTTCCTATGTCTAAAAATAACAATCCTCAGCAAGTGAGCAAAAGTTCAGTACATGTATCAAACACATGCACATGTCTATACAATAATACACAAGCACACACACTTTAACTAAGTCTAATAAATAATACAATTCCAGCATTCTAGAACTTAGAATGACCTATGATTCCAGTACACAATGTATATAATATATATATATATATATGTATAAATAAGTATTGGTATTGTGTCCTCCCTAATACCTATGTAACTAAGTAACACCTAATCTACCTAGATTATTTCAAAGTATGACTCCAATTAGGATACTGTTGCACTAAGATCATTGGGGTTTCATCTTAAGATTTGGTCCTCCTAGTCCTATGGGCTCGGTTGAGCACAAGCAACACATTTATTTAAGTATAGTTTTCATTAAGTCCATTTAGCATTACTAATCCTATACATACAAAAACAACATAAAAACCTCGTACTTGACTGTAGTGTTTGATCATAATCTAACACAAGTGCCTCACACCCTATTCATATAAGATACAACACACTCACTTAGTTTTCTAAACTAATCTAATGACAATCTCTAACATAAATGGAATTTAGGATCACTAAGAAGTTAGTTGATTTACAAGCTGTTTTAGGTGACGATTCTTGTTTAGAAAAGTTTAGGAAAGGGTTTATGATAGGAAAATAACCTCGAAAAATTAAGGAAACGGTGCTATAAGAAATGGGAGTCAAGGTTTCTAGATGCTAGCTCGTTTAGCATCCAAACGCCTTGCTTGAAAAGAGCAAGAAGGCCTCTAGTGTTCGGATGCTAATGGGGATAGCGTCTAAACACTTATTGCAATTTGTAGAATTCTATAGATTACAGCAATAAGATCATCCTCCGAACACACCTTACTTCTTCCTGATTTCGCAAATCACCACTCCTAAAACAACAACTTGACGACATAACAACTCCATACTATTCGAAACTCTACTCAAAACACTCTTACAACCAAAACCTCATCCCAAATCTACCATTCATAATACAATTCAATGAAGCAACATGTATAGAAAGCATGACCTTAAATGTACCTGTTGTGACTCGTTTCTAGCACGTCCACCACTACAAACATATCATTAGATACACATAAGACAACCCTAGGCTTGCTTTCCACAATACCTTACAAACTAAAACGAAATCTTATAGGAATTTGAGAAGGAATTCAAAAACTAATCGTTACAAACGTCTTACCTTGAATGCATTACCGAAATCCATTATAAAACACCTATTAGGCCTTAACAAAAACGTTTTTCTTGCTATCTTATGCGGAAAAATGAACTACCGTAAGGATTTGAATAAAAACTTGAAGGAAAAGGGTTTTCCTACAACCTTACCTTACTAACTCACAATCCAATCTTAATCAAATCTTAGTGGAATCCCTTTTTAGTCTTAAGAACCATGCAGACCTTAAGAGAAGTGCAGTACGTGAGTGTTAAAACGTAGGAAAAGGATTTCCTAAACCTTAAGTGACCCTTTTATACCTATGGTTTGCTAAACTTTTCTATTCCAATGTTACCCCCTATTAAAACTACTAATACCAAACTTGTCCTTATCTTATAATACCTCTTATTTTTCATTTTCCTTTATTTTCTTATTTTATTTTCTCTTTTATTTTCGGGTTTTACAACTTTCCCCCTTATGACAACTTTTACCTTGAAAGTTGAAGGATTACATACCTTATAATTAGAACAATTCTAGGTGCTTCCTTCTCATCTTTTCTTCTAACTCCCATGTAGCTTACCTTATGGAATGACCTGCTTATTGAACTTTAATGTACGGTATCTTTCTTCTCCTTAATTCTCGAACCTTAGTGTTCATAATCTTTATGGGCCACTCTACGACAGATAAGTATAGTTGCAACTTTAGGGTCTTTAGATCCACTACATGTATCCAGTGCTATTCTGTCTCTAGCTCTGGATTAGGTTTAAACTTTTACAACATGGATACACAGAAGACATTGAGGACCCCTTTGAACTTGAGAGGAAGCTCTAATCTGTATGTCACATTTTTTATTCTTTATATGACTTTGAAGGGCCTGACATATCTTGGAGATAACTTTCCTCTTAGCTTAAACCTAAAAATTCCCTTAGTTGGTAATACTTTCGACAAAACCTCATCTCCTACTTGAAACTCCAATGGGCATCTCCGCTTATTAGCATAACTCTTCTAACGGCTTTATGTAGCTTACATTCTTTTCCTAATCAGTCTCACCTTATCCATTGCCTCCTATTCTAACTTTAGATCCAGAACTTGTCTTTCTTGAACCTCATCCCAATATATAGGCAATCTACATTTTCTGCCATATAGAGTTTCTTATGGGGCCATTTGAAAAGTTGCTAGATAGCTATTGTTATAGGCAAACTCAATTAGAGGTAAGTGTTAGTCCTAGTAGCTGCCAAAATGAAGTACATAAGCCCATAGCAAATCCTCAAGGATCTGTATAATTCTCTTTGACTACCCATCGGTCTGAGGGTGGAAAGTAGTACTAAACTGTAACTTCATACCCAAGGCCTTATGTAGACTTCTCTAAAACATACCCACAAAATGAGTGTCCCTGTCCAACGTAATTTTTGTTGATACTCTATACAACCTCACTACTTTCTTAATATATAGCTTAGCTATCTTATACAAGGAGTAATCGGTGTTAATGGGAATGAAATGTGATGACTTCGTTAGTTAATCAATAATCACTCAAACTATGATATGCTTACTTAGAGTCTTTGGTAGCACTGTTACAAGGTCCATGGTGACTTATTCCTTTTTCCATTCTAGTACTAGTAATGGCTATAACTCACCTACCTATCTCTGATGCTTGATTTTGATATGCTGACATGTTTGACACCTTGAAATATACTTTGTGATCTCCCTCTTCATATTATTCCACCAATAATATGCCTTTAGGTTTCGATACATCTTGTTGCTACCTAGGTGTATGGTGTATGCTGAGTAATGTGTCTCTTTCAGCAATTCACTTTTTCAACTTTAGTCTTGTTAGCACACATTATTGACCTTTATACTTGAGTACTCTATCAACATCCACTGTGAACTCTATTGCCTTTCTTACTTCCATCTTCATATTTATCCCTTATATACCCTCATCTTCAGCATCTTAATCTTGCTTGCTATCAAGAGTTGAATTCATATATTTGCTAGCCTAAATCTTACTTTTCTAGTCAATATCTCCAAATCTAGCCTTCTTATATGCTCTAGTAATAGTCTCTACATCATTATTAAACTGGCTGGATTCTTATGTCGCTTCTCACTCAAAGCACTTGCCACCATGTTAGCTTTCCTTAGGTGTTACTATATATCTAAGTCGTAGTCCTTTATCAAATTTAGCCACCTTCGCTGCCTCATGTTTAGATCATGTTAGGTGAAAAAGTATTTTAGACTCTTATGATTTATATACATTTTGCACCTTTCCCCTACTAGAAAATGCCTCTATAGTTTCAAGGCATGGGCTATTGCTGCTAACGCTAAGTTATGGACTAGGTAGTTTTTCTAGCAAGGCTTGAGTTGACGTGATGCATACGTTATCACTCGGTCATTTTGCATTAGCATACACCTAAGTCCTTGGATTGAGGCATTACTATAAATGACGAATTCCTTGCTACTGCATAATGAGGACAATACTAAAGTAGTCACAAGTCTCTCTTTAACTGCTGAAAACTTTGCTTTCATTTATCATCCTAATCGAATCTTACCCTTTTCTGCATCAACTAAATCAAGGGCATTATCGATCTTGAAAATCCTTCTACAAACTTCCTATAATACCCTTACAAGCCCTCGAAAGCATCTAATTACAGTTACCTTTTTTGGTCTCAACTACTCCATCATAGCTTTTATCTTTTTCAAATCCACTAATATACCTTCGTTGTTTACTATGTGACCTAGCAAGGTTACCTGATCCAACTAAAACTCACACTTGCTAAATTTAGCATACAGCTTCTTCACTCTAAGTTTACTTAGTATAATCCTTAGGTGCTGCTTAGATACTCTTGTAATATCCGGTTCATGAGGTCTATAAATGTCATAAGTACATTATTGAGGTTACATAGCATGACTATAAACTCATACAATCCATATTTAGTTCTAAATGTTGTTTTCTCTATGTCCTCTACTTTCACTTTCAATTGGTAACAACCCAACCTTAAGTCTATCTTTGAGAAAACTCCTGCCCCTTATAACTGGTTGAATAGGTCATCAATTTAGAGAAGTGGATACTTGTTCTTGATTGTCACCTGGTTCAAATCTTTGTAATCTACATTCTCATGCTCTTGTCTTTCTTTGTCACAAAAAAAACTAAGGTTCCCTAAGAAGACAAAACAACATTATGAAACCATTATCTTACAGTTATAATAGTTGTTTCTTTAACTCAACAAGTTCTTTAGGTGCCATTATGTACATTGGTTTTGAAATGGACTTAGTGTCTAGTACTAAGTCTATCTTAAACTTTACTTCTTTGTCAAGTAATAGACTAAGTAGCTCATTTAGGAAGATGTCCAAGAATTCCTATACCATTAGTACCTATTCTAGGTTTAGCACTTCACCAGTCCTGGTACTTAAGGCTATTTAGGCAAGCTTTTCCTACGATTCATAATCAATATAGTTCACTAGCCTCTAACCTTCTACCTAATACTAGAAAGGCATTTCTCCGAGAGGCTTAAAGGTGATTACCATGTTATGACAATTGATAGTTGCATGGTGTCTTGCCAACTAGTCTATACCTAAGATTATGTTTAAATTTGAAATATTTAACACTAGCAAATTGGTTGGTAAAATCCTTCCTTCTACAACAATCTCTACATCTTATCACATTATATTCAACACAGTTTCACTCCCCAAGGGTGTAATCACAATTGAAGGGGCATCCATAAAGATAGCACATAACATATAAGCATTTACCACAGGTTCAACAATATAAGAAGGGATGCTCTAGTATCCAACAAAACATGTACACTTTAATTAAGGATAGAGAACATACTTGCCAAGGTATCTGCCTTAGAAGTCTCTTAACTTTGACTTTACTACTAAAGTGGAAAGACTCGAGCCAATGCTCTTTGGAGAGGTCCTGGTTGAGGTCGAGTTGCCCTTGTTGTGTTCTGAGTAGTAGCTAGCTAAGCAGTATATACAAGTTGTTTCCCTACTTCCTTACAATCTACTACTCGGTGACTTCTCTAACTACATCAAAAGCAGAAGCCTTGGTGCATCAAAGTCAACTCTTTGTAGTCTTTACTAGCATGTCCCATCTTATCACAAAGAAAATAGGCACCTTAAGTCTACTTATACTCCAAAATATCGTACGGTCCATAACAGTGGGTGCACCTAGTTAGTTCTAGTAAAAGTAGTCAGGCTAGCACTAGGGTTGGCCACATCATCGGCTTAAAGGGTAGAAAGGATGGTTTGCTACCCTTTCTAATCCTAATGCTATGTGTAGATCTCTTGTACTTCTCTAGTGGTCCATAACTACGCATAGGCCTCTTACCTAAGGCCTTGTTCTCTCTATGAGCCAGCAACTCTTCTCTTCTTTTCATACCTTGCTCTACACTTTTAGCCTACTCAACAATCTTAGCATGAGAGCCTTAGAACCTTACCATCCTTTTTTATAACTCAGGTTCTAAACCAAAGGTAAATTATTTAATATGTGACCTCTCATCTCTCCTGATCGGCTTTGGCAAGAAATGGGATAGGTGGTTCAACTCTACCTCACACTTTAACACTAACCGATTACCCTTCCATAAGGTCTGGTAAGTGAGCTCCATCTATTCCTTAGTATTGTCAAAGAACAAAGAACAGCTACTTAAATCCTTTCGAAGTGATAGACCGATTGCATTTCTATTTGTCTTAGGATTATTTTCCTACTATTGGGTTATAGAACCTTTCGAAAAGAAGGTGGAATAGGTTACCTTTTTATTCTCCGGTACCTTAGACATCTGAAAGGAATTCTTTACCTCTATGGTCCATTCTTAAGCTCCTACTAAATCATTAGGCTTAGGGTGGAAGTCAAGTGTAATCTTCACAAATCGAAAAAAAATATTTGCACCGATATGACCTCTTATACCTATGTCCATGGCAACCTATCTCTTTTGTCTCCAAATTTCAACATTATCTTGTATCACCTACATATCTCTCTGAATCTGCCATTAATACTACTGCACTAGTACCCCTATCATAGCATTCATTAAATTTAGAACCTGAGTAGCAATCACAATGTCTAATCCCTATCCCTGATCATACTGAGGCTAGGTCGAGTTTGGGGTAAACATGCCCTAGGGAGGGCAGGTCTACTCTTGGCCCTGTGTTTGCTGGGCTTGAGCTTGGCTAAGGGTAGGTTAGCCCTAGCTTGAAGGTAGAGGTCTCTACCCTTGAGCTAGCAAGCTTGTCTTAGATTGGTTTTGGTTTGGTAGAGGGATGCGATTTAGGTTGATGTCCTTACTACCTTGAAGATGTAAGGAAGAGCTGGAAGTAGTACCACGTCTAGGTATGCTATAAGAAGAGAACACGTGAACAAAGTCATGTAAGTTGGTTTCAAAGGAAGGGGTAAGATAACTTAAATGTACTACAAATAAAAAGAAAGGAAAGGATTACTAGAACTTAACAAAATGAGCAAATTCAACATAATAATCAACTTCAACCATACAATTCCAATCCACTTCATAAGCTTCCTATTCAATTCTTATAATAAAATTATTCATAACACTTGATTCATAACTTACTTCTATTATGGTTCATACCTAGGCTTTATATGATTTAAAACCTAAGGCTCTGATACCATTAAAGTTGTAATGCGCTAGAACTTGAGAAATTACATCTTACCACGTATCCTTATCAACTACTGACACATTAGGCATCTAAATTCACTTACTAACCTCATCACATGCTTTATTTATCGCCAAACACTTGTAGTAACTCAAATACCATATTCTAAGGATGTCTTAACATTTTCAAATCACCAATACTTTCCCAAAATATCAAACTTACACTTTACTTTATTTAAATGAAATGAAAGTTAACAATCTCTTTCACGAAATATAAATATAACTTAAATATCAAATCGTTTAATCTATTCTATCAACATGAGATCAAGACCAACGAAAAATGTCTCAAGTGACTTCTCATGACCCAAGTAACATAAGAAAGACAAATACAAAGTCTGATAATTCTTTGCAATAGGAAGCATAACATTATCCACTCTACATTGGTCCATCACCATAATCAAAATAATAATCATAATAGTTAACTTCCTTACCATACTACCCATACTAACTATAGTAGTCCTCATATTCACCAAGACTTGTTCTTGCATCTAAAAATAAGAATCCTTTAAGGTGAGCAAAAGCTTAATACAGGGTGTCAAACACATGCTCATGTCCACATAATAATGCAAATGCACACACACTTTAACTACACTATAAAGCTAAAACCACTGTTTATTATCTTTATTTATGTTTGACAAGCAATACAGTTCCAACACGCCGGAACTTTGAGTGACTCATGACTTCGACATACAATGTATATAATATACATATAAGTATTGGTATCGGATCATTCCCAATACTCAAGTAACCAAGTAATACTTAATTTATCTAGATCATTTCAAAGTGGGACTTCAATTAGGACACCATAGCATTAATATTTCTTTTAGATATAAATAACTTCTTTGTGTCCTTTCCTATTTCTTTACAAATAATTATTTAAAAAATAATATAATTTTGAATTTCTTTCTTGCATTCCATACATCAGATGTGAACCCATATAGACCTAAACACGAAACAATATATGTTAACATGAATTGTTAGCCCTAATTAAACATCATAATACTACATCACTTTGGTAAAGAGATGAGTTAGGAAACAAGTAGAAAAAAATTTTTCTCCAATCACGCCATATAGCTTTCATTTCAGTTTTGGATCAATGACTATTTCACTTCCCTTTCCTTTTTTATCCCCACTTTTAATGTTAACCAAACATGTAAAGGGAATCTTTTGCCCTCATGTTATTCATTTTCTCATTTCCCTTCATTTCTTCCTTTTCCTCCTTATTTTCATTTATCTAAAAATTTACAGTTAAAGGATTCAATTGAATGAAATCGATTGGATATGTCATCTCGTGAAAAAAATCCGCATCTTTAAAGCCCTCATTTATATGAGGAGGGTTAATATTGATTTAAAAAAAAAAAATAGAAAGAAAGTGTAAGTTGAATAATTCTCCGATAAAAGGTGAATGTAATTTATCCCAAATCAAACCTCTATGTTTTTGGTACATAAGTTTCACTATCTCCCGTGATCAATCATGTCATGATCACAGGAATTCTGTATTCCTAGTGTTCTCTTCTTTATTCACCAAGTGAATAAAGGTAACGAAGACAAGGGAAATGGTTAATAATATAACTATATCTGCAAATGTTGTCAACTATATATGTATCTATCGAAAGGGCTAGCTACCATAATTTTATACTTGGCATACTAGAGTACGCAACATATAGTTTGATTTGGTAAATGAAAGAATATGTTTATTCACTACCACAGAATAAATATATATTAATAAAACTAAGAAAACAACATTTTTTAGAAGAATATGTAAATGAAAAAAAAAAAAAAACAGAGATAAAACGAACACATATCTTAGAATGGAGATTACCGGAGTGACAAGATAAATAATGAAGTTGTAGCTTGTACGGGTTCAACATCGAAAACAGGTGATGATAGCATAGCATCTACGTAAGTGTCACCAAAAAAGTGAACGAGACAAAGAAAAGACAAATGATGAACCCGTTTTATCATCAATTAGCTTCACATTTTATAATATACGTGAGCTCCATCACGAGAAAATGCCAACCGACCATACTATTGTATTGTTGAATTATTGATTTGAGACACCTATATTCATATATTTTTTTATTAATAATGTTTCTTTTGACTACTTTTAGCTAAATTTTTATGTGGTAAAATAAGCTAGTTTTTCTCTGTTTGTTTAATAACTGAGTTGCCATCATTTATGTACTAAAGAGACGTTCGGTGATGATTTATCTTGTTGTCGACCACATACAAGTAAACAAGTGTTTTCATGGCGGATAGGTTTCTCAAACATGCAAAAAAACATGTTAGAGAAAAAAGACATCTTCTTTTGTTCTTTTTTTCGTCTCTCTCTCTAAATTTGATGAGATTATCATACTTTTCACTATTTAGCACGGTTCAATTATTCCAATGGTGTAAAGCTTATTGGTTGTTCTCTAACAATGAATTAAGAAAGGTAACAAGTTGCTTTTATAGGATACTCCAACATTTGCACCAAATAGAGAAACTAATAATGCTAATCAATATTCTGTATTTTTTTTTCCCCTTCCGATCTGATGGCTCTTATACAGATGATGCCAGCGATGAGAACATGGTAAATACGGTGACATATTGTTATTTCATTAACAAGCAATTAATCGTGGTGAATTTTATATGCTGAAGTTTTCCCACACATGAAATGCACCTTAAAGTAGAACCAAAAATAGAACACACACACACATGCATATATATATATATATATATATATATAGATATATAGATATATATTATATGTATGTATTTATATAACACAATGATTAATTATGATACCTAAATGAAGAGATATGTACATTTGTAAAAGATATACCATGTGCACTGTTGCACTAATATACTAAGGGCATTTAACTCAATATTTTATGTATATTTATATAAATATTATGAGTAAAAACCTAAGCATAACTTAATTAAAATTTGAAGTAAAAAGAAAAAAAAAAGCCACAGTTTAGACAAATAATGATATGCATAAAATTTGAATCTATTTATGTAATAAATTATAAATAAATAGATTTTATCCTAGTTGAAATTGAACCAAAATATATAATTAATTTCACATCTTCATGTTAGCATTGTGCCTCTAAAAATCTTAAACTGCCTAATACGGAGTTTCAATGCTTTAAGGGCATATCAATAGTTCTAATTGTATTGTGTAATATATAATACCACATATTTATTTGGAAATATATATTTTAGAGAAAAAAGTGGATATCATTAAGGTCTAAACATGAGTATTTTTGTAAACATTTTGAGATTTTTTATTTGAATTGTGAACGGAACTAGAAAAATATGTCTATTTAATTAGAAAAAATTATGAACTAAGCTATAATGCTAGGCTTAGATAAAAAAAAAAAAAAGGAATTGAATTGTAATATTAAGTTCCGTTCAATTAAAAGGAGTGAATTATACTAATATGAATAGTGCCCAACCCCACTAAGGACAATTATAAAACAACCAAATATTTCAAACTGAAATAACAGATCATTAAAAAAAAAAAGAGATTGCATCATTAAATCTAATGGAAGTGACAGCACAAAAACAAGAATTATACTAATGTATAAATTTATACATAGGAACGATGTAATATGTAATTAATAAAAACAACAAATAAGCAAATGTATGGTAAAGAGAATATATGCCTAATCAAAAGAAAAGAAAGTGGCATATTTCATATACATTGCCATATATACCAATGAGATGGAATTATAAACTCATGATCTCCTCTATCTTTTGCATCTGTAACATGTCATATTATATTAAGTTATGTCGTGTTAGTTATTTTCCAATGATATGTTGAGTTTAGTTGTTAGTGTTGCCCATGTTAAGTTTTGAGTTCATAAAATATCGAGAGTCACTCACTTTACTCCTATGAGTATCAATATTAAGTTGTATGAAGTAGCAGCTCTATGAAAATAAACTAAAGACAAATATAAAGGTGATGATGATAATGACGATGATGATGATAATGATAATGATAATGATGACGACGACAATATTATTATAAAAGGAAAGAATATCAACAACGAAATAGCTATAGGATAAATGTCAAATTTAGCCCTAAAACATTATCCATTTTCATAATTAACTATCTAAAATTTGAAAGTATCAATATAATACACAAAATCCTTTTCAAGATTATTTATAGTGTATAAATTAGGTAGTTAATTGTAAAAATAGATACCAAATTGATATGATTAAACTTTAAATAGTTTATTACAAAAATTGGTAAAATTCAAGTACCAACCAATACTTATATAGATATTAAGGAACAAATGAGCAATCATGTATTTGCAAAATCTATTACGATAACAATTGCATTGAGAAATAACTCTAACGGCTATAATAATAAAATAAAACAAAACCAAGAAAAATAAAATCATTAAAGTAGCAGGCATGCTTAATCTTAGAAGTAAAGATGAGTAATGATAATAAGTGAATTAGAAGCAAGTTTAACTACCAATGACATTATAAGCAAGTTTAACCACCAATGACCCTAAACAATCCATTACGAATCCTAGTCAAGGTGTGATCCCTAAACCTAATTCTTTTGAATAATAAAAGAATTTTGGAAAGTTAAATTTCAATTGAAAGGTTTATGAGATAGGTAAAAGGATGAGAGTAAAAAAGAAATTTGTAGATATAAGTACAATGGAATCAAATTTATAAGGGTTTTGTTTTGTCTTTTGTTTGTTTGTTTGTTTCTTTTTTTTTTTTTTTGCCAAAAATTCATGAGATTTAAATATAGAAGACATTAGCTATGACTTTGTGGTACTAGAAAGTCAGTCTAGTTCTGCACATTACTTTGACGAAAGGATTGAAGGGAGTAAAAAGAGTTAGCTAGAGGTAAGTTATTGCAATCAAAAAGAGATGCCTTATATAGATTTAATGGTGATCAATAGACACTCAATTGATAGGGAGTATAATTTGATCTTAATTAAGGTCGATAAGAGTATTTATTATACTTGTATGTAGTTTAATTACTTAGGATAAGTTTTGTACATGTAACTTCTATAGTATATACAGTAGTACAGCAAATATAGGCATGTGACTAATTACTTTCTTGTATAAATATCCTAATGCCTTCATTCTAATAACAATATTAATAGTTATAACAAACTAAATGTCCACTGCGCTTTGCCTTTCCCTTTGCTCACGAACCTTTTGTTTTGCTCCTTATTTTGCAACCTATTGAGCTTCGATTTCTTAATGGTATCAAATCCTTATGGCTTCACTCACTAATTGCAAATGAGTCTCTCATCTTTAGAGGATGTTGCTTTGCCTTATTACATTCACCATTCTGATTCATAAAGCTCAATTTTGGTTACTCCAATGTTGTTAGGACTTAATTACAACGTTCAGAGTCATTCGTTTCTTCTAGCTTTTTCAATTTGCAATACAGTTGGAGTTATTGGCGGATCTATAACAATCCCATCGAAAGAAGATAAGATGTACTCAATCTAGAGCTAGTGCAACAATCTGATGGTAGCATAGCTTCTTAGATCGATCTCTCCTCAAATTGCCTTAACCATGATCTATATGACTTATGTTATAAAGATTTCGAAGAAGTATAGTTTTTACAACTAGATGACATAGGAATTTATCAGTTATATCATTTATTGAATACTATTGTTCAAGAAAATAAATCAATCGATGAATACTTTACGAAATTGAGTATGATTTGGAAAAAATTAAGGAATTTTAAGCCTTTGTCACATTGTCCATGCAGCTTATGTAATCAAAAGTGTTTTGATAGCTTTGTAGACATGGCACAAAAGGATTACATCTTTAAATTTCTTAATGGCTTTAATAAGGATTTTTTAGCACTTGGTTCATAAATTATAGTTATTAAGTCTCTTCCAACACTCAATGATCCTTATAATCTTGTTTCAAGGGATGAATTCCAAAGATGAAATAGACCTAAGGACATTTTAGTGTGTCGAGTCCTTCTACTATGGTAGTTATGAGTGATAATAATAGAGGAGTCGCAATGATCTGATTTGTAGTTACTGTCACATAAAAGGGCATTCGCAAGAGAAATATTATAAGCTCACCAATTTTCGACCTCATTTTAAGACTAACAATAACAAAGCTAGAGTTTCTATTGTGAATCATGTTTCTTCTGGAAATTTAGCCACTCAAGGAGCTAATCAAGGAGCTATGTTTCACTCTAGTACTACAAGTCCCGGTTTAATAAGTAGATCTATTTCTACTAATAGTATTAGTGAGCTTAGCACCATTTCTGGTATTAGTTAGCTTAGCACCATTTCTGTTATTAGTTTGACAAGGGAGTAGGTTCTTCATTTGTTGAATTTACTAAATGTCTCAAAAAGTCTTATCTTGAATTGTTCTTCTTCTTTGACTTGTCCTTCATCTTCATCTATATCATTTTTATAGGGGAATAATTTAATTGAAGCTACTAATTCAAGTCATATGATAGGTACTATTTCTCTTGTACTCAACAATGTCTTGCTCATCCACAAATATGCTATGGATACTTGATTTAGGTGCAACTGATCATATGGTCAATTCACTTAAATTGTTCCAATCATATAAACCTATGCATAATGCTTTTGTTCAATTTCCAAATAAACAGCGTTTACAAGCTACCTTTGCTAGTTTAGTAGTCACTTTATCTCATTTAACACTTTATAATGTCCTCTTTGTTCCTTCTTTCAAATTCAATCTTATTTATGTACTAAAGTTGCTATCTAGTGGTGTTTTGTTCAATCATTTTTGCTAAAAATGTTGTTGTCATCTAAGACCCTTCCACTTGGAGAGTGAGTGGTCAAGCCAATGCTAAGTCTGGGCTATATTTCTTGTTTCTTTGTTCCTTCTTTCGAATTCAATCTTATTTCTATACCAAAATTACTATCCAGTGGTGTTTTGTTCAATCATTTTTGCTAAAAATGTTGTTGTCATTTAAGACCCTTCCACTCAAAGAGTGATTGGTCAAGCCAATGCTAAGTTTGAGATATATTTCTTGGAGCAAGATATTAGTTGTTAGGTTGATGGCCAACCTTCCTTTGATCGTTGATAACTTTGATTTTAAACATATTTCATATGGTGATTTTATAGCATTTCCCTTACATTTTTTGTTTTCTTTAGAGAAAATGATACTTAATTGAGTAAAATGTTGATTTCAGGGTTTAAACGCATTCTAGGCTCGAAAACGAAGAAAACGAATCAAGTTTCACTCAATTCCGAGTTCAAACGAAGAAGTTATGAAATTTTGAAGTTGTGCAGAAATTTTGCCTTTGTGCAGAAAGTTACACGACCTGGGGACACAGCCATGTCTGGTGACGAAAATAGAATCCGTGTAATATACATATAAAAGGATATCTTAGGGTTTAAAGGAGAGAGAGACATTACAAAAATGGAGAGACATTACAGAAACGGAGAGACATTACAGAAAAAGAGAGACATTACAGAAAAAGAGAGACATTACAGAAAAAGAGAGACAAGAGACAAGAAGAGACTTAAGGAGAAACAACATCAAGAAGCGATAACGACATCGATTTCAAGATTAAAGATTGTTCATCAAATCAAAAGGGGTTTCCATGTTTTATTTTATATTATTAATGAAACTCGTTTTTAGATTCGTTATGATAGCTTAGAATTCAAGTATTTAGGATTATGGAACCTAGGGTTTCATGTAACCCTTGGATTGAATTATAATCTCAAGAAAGTTTTTATCTTTTCTTGATTCAATTATGTCGTTAATTATGGATTGATAATTCTAAAGTATCAATATATGATATTATGCATGTTGATTGAGAAATTGCATGTGTAATTAGATCTAGGCATAATTGAAGAGAATTACATGTATACTTAGAGATAAGATACATGTTTCTTCCGGAAAGTTAATTGTTTGCATGGGAATTCATTATACATTAATGCAATTCTAAGTTATATTACTAAGTGAAGAGATTCCGGTAAATAATTTAAGATTAAGGTTAATATGCTTGAGAAAGATATTAGCTTTAATTGTGAATCCCTCCGGTCAAGAATAATAGAAATTGACTTAAATATATTTTAAAAAGATTACATGTTAAACACTAGGGGAAATAATTCCTAAATACATCATTGCATACTTGAAGTCGTTAATAGTTTATTGCTTTCTAATTTGCGTAATTAAGTCTCATAAGTAGTTTAGTTGTTAATTTTAGTATTTTTAATTCATTCAACTCATCATAATTTTCCGGTTAGATAATAAAGCTAAAGTTAATATTAGTGCTCAAAATCTCTGAGGGATCGACTCGGACTCATATCCGCTATATTAAAATTAATAGGTGCGCTTGCCTCGTATCAATCGTATGAAAGATATTCACCAACTTGATAATTTTGTTGTTTGTACTAAGTTTGAGTGTTTGATTTGTCCTTTAGCAAAACAACATCAGCATTCATTTCCTTTACATAATAGAAATACAATTTTTTTTCTTTTGAATTGCTTCATCTTGATATAAAGGGTCCTTTTGCTTCACTTACTTTGGATGGACATAAATATTTTCTCATTATAGTTGATGATTTCATAAGGTAACATAGGTCTATCTTATGAAGTCCAAACTAGAACTATCATTTATTATTTCTGCCTTTCATAAACTAGTGTTAACTCAGTTTGGTTGTTCAATCAAGATAATTGGAATCGATATTGGGTAGAGTTCTTTGTATCTAAGTTCTATTCTTCTCATGATATTATAAATTAAATGTCTTATATAGAAACTCTACAACAAAATAGAGTTATTGAACAGAAACATCAACACTTAATATCCATTGCTAGAGCACATCTTTTCTAATCCTCTTTGCCTAAATACTTTTGTGTAGATACAATTTTAACAGCTACTCATATAATCAATTGCATGCCTAGTTCTATTCTTAAAGGTCATACACCATACCAGTTATTGTTTCACAGATCACCTTGCTATTCATATTTTTTAATGTTTGGATCTTTGTGTTTTGTATCTACCCTTAAACGAAACTGCTTTAAGTTTGATGTTAGTAGACATCCTTAAGTTTTTATGGGTTATCCTATGAGCATTAAAGGCTACAAGTTGTATAATCTAGTTGAAAGGAAATATATTGTTTCAAGAGATGTTCATTTTGTTGAACATGTCTTTCCTTTTCATATTCCATCTGTTTATGATATGTTTTGTTCACCTACTTTTATTTCCTTACCATTAGATGTCACTTATTCTTATATAGGTAAGATTTTTTCATTGTTTCCATACTGTCCTGATATATAGCCCCCCTAACACATTAACTACTCATTCACAACCTCTTGATACACATACTCAAGCTAGCATACAACCTTTTAATATACATCTAAAACTGTTCATACCCAGTCCTTTGATGTTCAATCCAATTTTGTGCCCAGGAGAAATGGTCGTTAGACTAAAATCCCCTCATCATCATAATCTTGCTCTAGTTGATACACTTCCTTTAACTACTTCTTGTTCTACTCTTCATCCTATTCAAAATTTTGTCATATCATAAATTTTCACCTCAATTTTGTGCTTTTACTATGCAATTATCCACCTTTTTTTAACCAACTTCTTATCATAAAACTAAGACTTTAGAGCCATGATGTAAAGTAATGAATGAGGAATTAGTTTCTTTGCAAGTTAATAATACTTAGTCTATTGTACCATTGCCCTATGGTAAACATAATATTGGTTGTAAGTAGGTATATAAAATAAAAATAAGGGCTAATGGAAGTAGTGATAGATATAAGGCAAGGTTAGTTGCTAAGGGTTATAGTAAAAAAAAAATGTTTTGATTATAATGAGACATTTAGTCTTATTATCAAGCATTCTACTATTTAGGTTTTCTTTTCTTCAATTGCTGTTATTAATTGGCATATCCATCAAATGGATGTGGACAATGCTTTCTTAAATGGAGATTTATATGGACATTCCACATAGTTTGGATGTTCAGGGGAGTAGTTCTAGTGGTACAAAGCTTGTTTGCAAACTGAATAAGTTATTGTATGGCATCAAACAAGCATTGAGGCAATGAAATGCTAAGCTAGTGCCCTTTTGGCATACGGGTTTAACCAATCTCATTATGATTACTCATTGTTTACCAAAGGTTCTGGTGATAATCTTCTTGTTGTTTTAGTTTATATGGATGATCTTGCTATAACTAGGTAAAGTCTTTTTCTCATTGACCAATTTAAAGAATTTCTAAAAACATAGCTCAAGATTAAGGACTTAGATATTCTTAAGTACTTTCTTGGCCTAGAATTGGCATGTTCTTCTCATGGATTAGTACTTTCTCAATGCAAGTTCACTTTGGATTTATTATCAAACACTAGTTTTCTAGGCTCTAGGCCATCTTTTACTCTTATTGTTCATAATAATGCTTATCCTAAGATGATGAATCGGATGTTGTTGATGTTTTACACTATCGTCGGATCTAAATTGCTATATATGTCTATTATATGGCCAGATATCACTTATTCAATTAACATTCTTGGTCAATTCATGGAGCGTCCTCGTCAAGTTCATCAATAGGCACTTGAGCGTATTTTACGCTATCTTAAAGGCTCTATAGGGCAAGAGCTTTTATTTTCTATTTCTTCTAATTTAAAGCTTCGTGCGTACAATAATAGTAGCTAGGGAAAGTGTTCAGATTCTTAGTGCTCTACAACAGAGTTTTGTGTTTTTCTTAGTGATTCTTTAATTAGTTGGAAATCGAAAAAGCAAACCACAGTCACTAGAAGTTTAACAGAATTTGAGTACTAAGCACTTGCTTCTACCATGTTTGAAGTACTTTGGTTGATTGCCTTTTAGGTGAATTTCACATTTCTTGTTTCAAACCCATACAACTCTTTTGTGATAATCACTCTGCACTTCTTATTACATGAAATCTAGTTTTTCATGAACAAACTAAGCATTTAGAAATAGATTTACATTTTGTATCGAATAAAGTTGTGGAAAGCCTTTTGTTACCTATTCATGTTCCTAGTCAGTAGCAACTTGTGGATATTTTCACCAAAGGGCTTAGTGAAGGCCAATTTCAATGCTTATTAGTAAAAATATTTGGAAAAAGAAGGCATATTGTGCTCCATTTTATTTTCCCACTGAGGCCGAACCTAAGGAAAGAAAAGATCAGATTGGCAACATCAGATAAGACCGCTTTTTCCACAAATTTTACGAACGGAGGCCCTGATTTTCATAGTTGTTGAGAGCGTTGATTATACTTGTCTATAACTTAGTTACTTAGGATAAGTTTTGTACATGTAACTTCTGTAGTATATATAGCAGTATAGCAAATATAGGCATGTGACTAGTTACATTCTTGTATAAATATCTGATGCCTTCATTCTAACAACAATTTTGATATTTACAACAAACTAAACGTCCATTGCACTTTGACTTTCCCTTTGCTCACGAACCTGCTATCTTGCTATTTGTTTCACAATCTATTGAGCTTCAATTTCTTCAGAGGCTATAGATGAATTTGGGTGAAGAACTCAAAGGGATTGGTGAGAAAGATAAGGGTTTCTCTTTCACTTTTCTTATTTTCCATTATCAAAATCATGTTTTAAAGGGTTTTAATCTAAATCATTCATGTGATAGATGATTTTATATTAAAAAATGATTAGGATTGAAGAGAACTCTAGAAATTAGAAGAAATTCAATCTCTTTAAGTAATATGGATAATTTGAGCCAAATCAAGCCATATCCACCTATATTTTGAACAACACTTATCCACCTTTATTCTGAGCAATACTTCGATTTTACGGCAAAGAAATTCAAGCTCTGGTAAAAGAAATCCTTTAAATATCTAATGTCATGGAATGGTGGAAGATATCAATCAGCAAAAGTTATGACGAAGCAAAGCAAGGAAAGATAATTTTGGAAAGAAAAATATGCAGTAGCCTTTAATTTGCACTAGTCCAACTTTAGTTTTGTGTTTGTCTATATGAGAAAAAGATAGGAAAAAGGCAAAAAAGATTAAAAAGGCACATTTTCTATAACCAAGTTGGGCACTAACTTTATCAATTCTCCTATTTAATAGTGTTTGCTGATTAGTCCCTTTTTTGAGTAAGCACATTGTAAAGCCTTGTCATTTCCCGTAAAGTGATGACCAATGAAGAAAGATAAGGGCACTGAAGAAGATGTGGCACCGGCATTAACTTCCATAGGAAAACAACAGCGTTAGATTTTTCTTTCCAGAAAGTATATTATTACTGCATTTGGAAAAATACGTTTGGAAGGATTTCTATTAAATTGGCCACAAATTGTGTGACACGTGGTATTATAAAAAAAAAAATTCCCACCACTCTCAAACTACTCAACAGCGGTATGCACTTATGTTCTAGCCAACTAACAAAAACGAGCAAAATGAATCATCCTTGTCTCTCCTTCTGCTGGAACCAATACCAACTAACTAAAACGCTCATGTTTAAGATCATATTTGACATTATTGTATACTTCAGTAATTTTCCTTTTCTTTCTTTCTTTTTTTTTTTTTTGCCATGTATAGTTCAGTAGTTTAAAAGCTAGTTTCCTAATGGATTTAGATTTTTTAAAATTACTTTCTATAAATTTTTTTAAAGTTATCCCTCAAAACACCACCAGTATAGTTAATGGTTGAGAAACTAAAAGAATATAAATAATTTCAACTATGGATTTTTAAGTTTATTTATAATACGTTAAACAATCGATTTCCCTAATGCATAGGTTAAACCAGATTCGGTTCTCCATCCCACATATTTTAATTTGTATGTATTATAGTTGGTTGAGAAAAGAAAATAAGAGATCAGATTCCTTATAGTTTTGAACCGGCACAAAAAAAGAAAAAAAAAAATCTGCGACAAGAGAAATTTTCTTCGAGAGTCTTTGTGTTGTCTATTTATTTTCATAATTCTTAATCGGTTTTTTCGCACTCTACTTGACATTCTAAATAAATTATACTTTAATGGCGCAAATTTTAATGTTATACTTTGTGATTCATGTTTGAGATTGGAAGGTACCAGTTCAAGAAGGGTGTTATTGCAAATAAAAAACAACGTAAATGAACTCATTTACGGTTTTTTTTTTTTCTTTATTGTCAAAAACAACTTCGAGATGTTTTTACTCGTTGGCCAAAAATCTTACCTTCTTTTTATTGTTTAACGTAAACTGAACTCATGGAATGACCAACGGAGTAGCATAATGCCAAATTGGACAAAACTTTTCAAAACCCGAGCTATATTTTATTTGGAGCATTTGAAAGGCAAATGGGTTTTTCGTAAAATTTCATAACTTTTTCTTTTTTTCTTTTTGTTTTTTCATGTGGTAAAAAGCAACAGTTAAATTCACATATTGGTTACAATAATATCTACTTTATTATCTAATTAAATGTTTTGGTATTAAATTAGCCATTGTGGCTCATGGATTACATACTTTAATCTCACTACAAGCTAGGCTATGCTATTTTATTGATTGCTTTTACTTGTCTTATTTTTAGCCTTTTATTATCTGAAGTTAGTTAGTTTGTTAGTTACAAAAGTTGTTACGTAGCTTATGGTCTAATTTAAATACGTTGTAGCATATAAGGAAATACAGTTAGTCATTTTCATTCCTTTCCCTGTTCGTTCACTTTCTTGCTATTGTTTGTATGACTGAGGCAAAGGAGCTGAAGCATTGGATCCGCTTCTTCTATCCAATTGTGGAGAAGGCGAGTTCCTATATGGTATTAGAGTAGGTTCAAAGGTATTTCAATTTCTATTATCTCAAGTTTACTTAGAAAATTGCCTGAATCACATTGAAGATAGAACGATGAATACTATAGCTAAATTACAGTTCAATGATCCTTTTTATTTGTCTAGATCAGATAATCCTGGGATGGCTATTGTTAATATCATTTTTAATGGTAACAATTACCTTGCGTGGAGTAAGTCGATGAGATTGGGATTAGGTACGAAAGTTAAGATTGGTTTTGTCAATGGATCTATTCATAGGCCGATTGAAACTGATGAAAACTTTGGTAAGTGGTTGTGGTGTGATTTTATGGTTCGTAGCTGGTTGTTGAATTCAATAATTTGTGCTTTAGCTTAGAATTTTCTTTATACTCAATCAATTAAGGAATTATGGGATGAAATTAAGGAGCAATATGGAACAGCGAATGGACCTCTGATTTTTCAGTTAAGACATAAAATCAGTAATGTTAGATAAGGAAATATGGTTGTGAGTGTCTATTATAATAAATTACGTCGCTGTTGGGACGAATTACAAGAACTTCATCCATTTCCACGTTGTGAATGTAATCGTTTACAATATTGTACTTGCACTTTTAAGGAACGTGTTGCAGATTATGAATTGCATATGAGGCTAATTCAGTTTCTTATGGGATTGAATGAGGCTTTTGAGGGAGTACGTAATCAGATTTTGTCAATGGAGTCCCTTCCATTTGTAAATAGAGCATACTACTTAGTTCAGTAAGTAGAAAAGCAACACCAAGTCACTGGAGGAGTTAATCTTGGTACAGATGTTGTTGCCTTTGTTGTTGGAAGGAATAATGTTACTGATAAAAGAAGAAATAGGAGAGACTTGTTTTGTAAACATTGCAAGTCAATAGGACATTCTATTGATTCTTATTTTCAACTTGTTGGGTATCCTGACTAGTATAAAGGTAAAAAGTTGAATTTAAAAACTAAAGCTAGTTCTTAAGCTTTTCTTTGTCAGTCAGGTAGTGAAGCAATAGGTAGATCATTGATTACTCCATTTAAGGAAGATAATTCCCTTCATCCTAGTCTTATTGGCTTTTATGACAAAGATCTACTACATAATCTTTGTTAAGAGGTAGTAAAGTTGTTGAAGGAGAAAGAAGGATCTTTAAGTGTTTCAAATGCTATAACATCTACAGGTATGGCAGTTGTTAATTCCTTTTGTTTGACAGCTGTTAAGGATTCCTTAGGCACTTGGATAGTTGATACGAGTGAAACTGATCATATAACTCCATACTTTGACACACTTTTTAATGTTGAAACTTTTACTAAACTGATTTCTATAAAACTTCTAAATGGAACCTTGCTGTCTTCAACAGCTTCAGGCTCAATATTCTTAGGTTTACAGCTCTTACTAATACATGTGTTGTATGTACCTAGTTTTACACGTAATCTACTTTTTGTTAGCAAATTAGTTTCTAGTCTTTCCATAAAAGTAATCATAGATTCCTTTTCTTGTCAATTTTAGGACTTGAGTACTAATGATATTGTTGCTACTGCAAAAGCTAGAGCCGGACTTTACATACTTAATGCTAGTGATTGTTCTGTTTCTAGTACTAGAGTCCCTTTCCCTGTATACACAAATTTTGTTAACACAGATATATCTCTTGTACACAGCAGATTAAGACATACGTCAGTTTCTAAACTTAAACGTTTGGACTGTTGTAAACATTTGAGTTTCAAGGAGTTTGTTTGTGATTCTTGTCAAAGAGCTAAGTTTCATAGACTTAGTTTTACTGTCAATTAGAGTAAAACTACTTTTGTATTTGAATTGATTTACGTTGATGTCTAGGGACCTTATCATATGACCTCCTTAATAGGTATTGATTATTTTTTGACTATAGTAGATGACTCTTCTCGCTCCACTTGGACTTTTTTGATGCATCATAAATCACAAACACCAGCACTTTTGCAATAATTTTTTTGTTATGTCTCTACTCATTTCAAGGTTACTCCTAAATTTGTTCACACTAATAATGGTGGGGAGTTTGTTTCTCATGTATGTTAGACGCTTTTTCACACACTTGGCATCATTCATCAATGGACTGTTCCGTATACTCTACAGCAAAATGGTCGAGTTGAACGTAAATATCGTCATTTACTAGATATTGCTAGGGTGTTAAGGCTTCATGCCAATTTGCCTAAACAATTCTAAGGCAAGTGTGTTTTAGGTTCTACACACTTGATCAATAGAATGCTTGTGAAGTCTTTAGGTTCAAAAACTCATTTTGAAGTACTTTTTCAAAGGAAACATGATTACTCAAACCTTCGAGTTTTTGGCTGCCTTTGTTATGTAGCTGATTTGTCTCCCACAAAGGATAAACTTGATCCTAAAGGTTTCAAGTGTGTCTTTCTTGGCTATGCTAATGAGTCTAAGCCATTCATGGTCTTTGATCTTAATGCACAAAAGTCGTTTCTTAGTCGTGATGTTGTTTTTGTTGAACATGTTTTTCCTTTTAAAACTATAAATCATTCTGAGTCCTCTTCTCTTCCTCATGTTTCACTTGAAATTGATGCTAGTCATTGTACTGATTAACCACAATGTGCTAATGGCCATTAGTCTATTTTTCCTTACCAATCACAATCTGCTTGTACTTCTTTTCCTTCTTCAATTATTAATCAGCCATCTCTACAATCTACTAGAATTAAGCATCCTCCAGCATGGTTACAAGATTATGTATGTTCTGTTCAGCCTAGCAATGTTCATTCTTCTACAGCTTGTTCTATCTTTGACATTTCTCTAGATTTCTTTCCTAACACACATTTTGTTTCCACTTGTATGCTTGCTTGTTATCCTTTTTTTTTTTTTTCTTCTTCTGACTTTAGCAATTATCCCTCTAATTATGTTGCTTCCCTTATACACACTTTAATTGTTCAAAAACCTAAGAATTATGCATAAGTTGTCACTCATGATGAATGGTTTAAGGCCATGGAGCAAGAGTTGTTTGCCTTATAACGTAATGATACTTGGGATCTTGTGGAGTTGCCTCCTAATAAGAAGGCTATAGGTTGTCGCTGGGTTTATATAATCAAATATAGGCCCGATGGAAGTTTTGAGAGGTATAAAGCTTGACTTGTAGCTAAGGGATTTACTCAAATTGCAAAGGAGGATTATAATGACACTTTTGCTCCAGTAGCCAAGTTTTCTACTTTTAGGCTTTTGCTTTCTATTGCAGTTGCTTCTTCTTGGCCCATTTATCAAGTTGATGTCAATAATGCTTTTCTTCATGGACATTTACACAAGGAAATATACATGGTGGTACCACCTGGTTATCTCAAGGCATATTGTAATGTTGTGTATCACTTAAAGAAGTCCTTGTATGGGCTTAAACAAGCCTCTCGGCAATGGAATTTAGAAATTTCAAGTTTCCCTGTATCTCATGGATTTTCTCAATCGAAGCATGATCATTCTCTTTTTATCTAGTACCATGTTGATGGAAGTGTGATTATCTTGCTCTATGTAAATGATATGTTGATAACTGGTTTGAATGCTTCTCTCATACATGATATTAAGCGCTAACTTCATGATACTTTTACTATTAAGGATCTGGCTCTTGCATGTCATTTGCTTGGTTTTGAACTTTACTGAAGTTCTTTAGAACATTTACTTCATCGACAAAAATTTATCTTTGATGTGTTACTTGAAACAAGGCTATTTGGTGCTAAGCTTGCTCTCACTCCTCTGCCTTCTGGTTTTCATGTACATTTTGCTGCTAGATCACCATTGTTTGATCCTACTTATTTCCGTCGGTTGGTAGGCAAACTTTCTTACATTACTCATACATATCCTGACATCAGTTATGTTGTTCATAATCTTAGTCAAGCTATGTCTACTCCATGTAAGGATCATTTGAAGGTTGTTTTTCATGTGTTGAAATACTTGAAGGGTACCTTATCTCTAGGCTTGTTGTATTCTACTACATCTTCTTTGGTTTTTTTTTTGCTTATTCTAATGCTGATTAGGCATCTGCTTCTATGGATCAGCGATCTATTACTAGCTACTCTATTTTTTTTAGGCTCATCTTTGGTCTCCTGGAAAACAAAAAAACAGTTTACTGTTTCTACTTCCTCTACTGAAGCTAAGTATCAAAGTCTTGCTACGGTTGTCAAGGAAGTGTTGTGGCTTTCTTATCTTCTTAGGGAGCTTTCTACTATGTTGCACTTGCTTGTTGTTGTTCATTGTGACAATCGTTCCATTGTGTTGGTTACTTCTAATCCATGTTTGCACTCTTGTACAAAACACATTGATATTGATGTACATTTTATTCAAGATCATGTTACTTTAGGGTTTCTCAAGGTTGTTCACATTCCCTCTCACCTACAAATTGCTAATTTGTTCACTAAGTCTCTCACTTCTTAGCAGTTGTCTCACTTTTGTCCTAAGTTGCCGTTGCAAGCCTCACTAACTTGAGGGGGTATGGCGGTGGTGGTGGTGGGTTAGGCTATTTTATTGATTGCTTTCCCTTATCTTATTTTTAGCTCTTTATTTTCTGAAGTTAGTTAGTTAGTTAACTACAAAAGTTGTTAAGTAACTTACAGTCTGATTTAAATATGTTGTAGCACAGTTAGTCATTTTCATTCCTTTCCCTATTCGTTCACTTTCTTGTTGTTGTCTATATGACTAAGATGAAGGAGGTTGAAGCATTGGATCTGCTTCTTCTGTCCGATTGTGGAGAAGTTAGTTCCTATAGTTGCGAAGTATTCATGTTAAAAATTTATTGTTATAATGCATAAAAATATCTTCTTGTTTTTATTAGAGCCAACAAGATGTTGCCATCTTGATCCTACAGGTTAAGAGCTTTTTTACTTAGCTCTTGCTAAAAAATCACCATCTTGTAACTTCTAAGCAACCAAAATATTTTTAGTTGCTTTTTACTTTTTTCAACAAAACATAGATGATACTAGCATGTAAAAAATTTAGCTAAACTTATTATGATTAGGTTTAAAGTTAAGAGAATATCCTTGTTGGATCTTAATGTGATAAATTTGTTGTGGACAAAGCATCATTTTGTCAATTTTACTAGCAACAACTTGTATATTTTTTATGTACAACGCAATAATAAATGGATTTTGTTAGATTTCACTACCATTTACACCTTTTCATCCTTCATGTTATTTCTACACAAGATATTCTTTAATCTCCAATAGTTTGTATATTATTACAAACACAATTTTTTATCCTCAATTTAAAATTATTAAATATCATAATTATATTTGACTCTTTCACTTATATGTTAATATCTGGTTTAGGCTTGCTTATGATAATTTAAAAGAAAAAAAAAACTTGTCACATGTTTGACGTTTTATTAAAATATTACTATTTACTTAAATAATCAATAAGGAAATATAAAATAAATCGAACTTCAGAATATAAAAGATAAGACATTTAGCAAATTGAAAGTGTGGATGGTATATTGAATATAATACTTAGCAAAATAAAATTATGGGCAATACATTGAGTGTTGAATATATAGCGCTGCCCGCTGCCCGCTGCCCAAGAGCCGACAAACAGACGTAGATCCAGCCAAGGCTAAGAAATCTTCTGGTCCCGCAAGCGATTAATGTGACCTTAGTCATTAACCACATTTGACCGGTCCTCGCATCCCAATCATTGTATGCCGACCCATGCCATCACTTAATTTCCCTAAGACAACTTGCACGATGACACATTGATCTAGCGTAGTTCTTCATTTACTTGCTCAATTTACCCGCATTCTTTTCTCCCGTAAATAAAATACTTGCGAGCTGTTTATAGCTTTTTTTCCTCTCTTGTTAGTTGATAGAGGTCTCAATAGGGTAAGGATTGAGTTGTTTATAACTGTAAAAAGAGATGCATTTCCTTGAAGTGGGTAGAAAATTCTTCAATCTCCGCTTTTACGATTATTGCTTTCTTATTCAGTTGTAACTACAATGAATATCTTTGTAGGCTTTCTTGATGCGGTGGACAGAGGACAAATAGAAAAAAAAGGGTTGCCAATTCGTCAAGTTGAATCTTCCCACATCTTCCTCTCTTGATTATGATTCTAATAAGTTAGTACTACTTAAAATAGTTAAAAAGTTTGTAAAATAAAAAAGTAAAAAAAAAAATAATTTTCTATAGTCTATATATAGATATACTTATAGTAGTTATTAAAAAATTGAAAAAAAGAAGAAGAAAAAATTAAGTTTTTTTTTTTTTATAAAAAATTCTTGATCTATAATTTAATATATTTGAAAGAAAGATAAATAAAATCGAAATTAAACTTGTTATCATTTTTTTTAAATAATAAATTATAGGGAACTAAACTTTTAATCTTATATTCAGTTATTGATAGTGTAGACTAATGTATATAATTTTCCTTGTAAACTTAACAATTAGAAATGTAATCCGAATGAAGATTATGAATATCAAATAAAAAAGCTAGAGGAGAGACAAAGAAAGAGAAAAAAAAAATTGGAATAGGATGGCCTATAGAAGCTAAGCTATATTTTTATTTATATTTTTTTGCCTATTTAACTCAAATATATAAAATTCAATTAAAAGCATAAATTACATAATAAGAGTCACAATTTTACATTAAACACATAAATTTCTATATGAAAACGATTTTATACTCAAATTAAATTGAAAGAACCTCTTTAAGTTGTAAACTTATAGAATTACATAATAAGAGTCACGATTTTAATAACTATGAGTAAGAGTTGTCACGCTTTGAGCGTAGGAGAGTCGTAATAGTCTCGCATGTATACATTAATTGATGATAGAAACCAACCAATCGATCGCTATCATAGATTGGGTATACACAAGGTATATATGACTAAACAACTTTAAAACATCTTCAATTTAATAGTTAAAGTAAAATAAAGATATTTGGTTTATATATTTCTTAGAAAAATAGAAGTTTGATTAATATAATTCATTTGAAAAATATTTGAAGTTTTTGTATAAGAAAATTTATAAAAGAATCCAAAATTGTTTTTACAATAAATATAATATTACAAGTTAATTTGGGTTATATAAATGGCCCACTTGACTTCAAATAAAGATAATAGGAATATCCTAATGCATTTGCTCCTCACTTCAGACTGTTTGCCCATCTTTTGTACATCTAGGGAATTGGTGGTCTTGGAATTTATCTTTTAGGACTTGCAAGAGAACTATAGGGATATGAGTAACAACCACTCAATAATGGGACAAAGACAAAAGCATACACAGCACAACAATCAAGTAAGGTTGTAAATCAGTTAGTTAGATGCAATGCAATGCAATGCAACAAGCACATATCATTCGCTTAGCATTGCCCAACTGTAGAGCCTGAATTTTTCTTGGTTTTTATTATTTTTCTTAATCAAATTAGTATTAAACATTAACCCATTTAATACTAACCCTTAACTAAGAGTTAAAAAAAAAAACTCGATTTTCTTTTAAGTTTTGAAAAGTATCTGGAGTTATTACCCGATCGAAGTTGGAAAAAAGAGTTAAGTTATAACCAATTGAGTGAATTGGTTATAACTTAATTACTAGTTTTTTTATAAAACCAATTTTTTTTTAAACGATTTTGAAAATTAGAGATATGAGTCTATGGGGCTAACCTATTAAATCCTTAACAAGTGTAACTTTTATCTTTCCAAAGTTGGGTTTATTTTTCAAATTACTCTTTTTAACTGATTCTAAATTTACAATAAACTAAATCTATTTGCACAAACAAAAATAACAAATTGAAATTATTTACAAAAGGGAATAAAAAGATTTTCTTATTTTAAGTCACCACATAGGTGTCTATGTACCTTTTCATAAGGATCAAACTTTTCGTAGTTCATTGGTTTATAAAACTTTTATTTGTTGATTTGTTGATTTCTTTTAGCTTTTGAAAGACAGTTGACTTTAAGTTCTTTAGTTATTTAATTTTATTTAAAGAAAAATGCCTAGAAGAAAAAGTGCCCTGGTGTTCTTATTTTTAGGCAATTCTAAGAGAAGTCTTAAAAGGATTAGTTAAATTTTATTATTATTTTCGAAAAACAATTTTTCTAGGTGATAAAACATTTTTATTTTCTTTTATTCCTTTTTTTAATTTTATTTATATATGTACTATTTTTATTATTATATTTTTTATTGAAACATGCAAATAAATAAATAAAATAAAAATAAAGTAACTAAGCTTCCCCCCCTTTTTTCTTTTATTGTCTTTTTTTTTTCTTTGTTACAATTTGTATGTGAAATTAAAAAAAAAAAAAGCAAAATGAAAACGAAAGAAACAAATAGGGCTAGACTAAAGGAGTAGGACGTATAGGTCGGTTAGTGGGAATAGAGCGAGTCACGGGTTTAGGTCTAGTTAGCCGATCCAATTCACATGTGCTACACATGTCTTAGATGAAGAAGGAGATGTAGTAATGAGTAGGGGGTGATATAAGACAATTTGGAGACCAAAACAAGTAGATAAAGGGAGCTTTATGGGTTTCTTATTAGGAATATTGGGGGTAGGGCGAAGGTATTTAGAACTCATTTGGGCGTTGGTTGGAGTTGTGTAATAGTGGCTGTTTAGGTAGTTATGTGAGATGATTGCTAAGCATGGAGAAAGTGTGTTGCTAGGGGCTTTTGATAAGCACGAGCGCAACGGTAGTGGTGGTCTATTTCGATTCATGGTAGATGGAGAAGGGTCCAATGGGAAGCTATAGTTAGGTTAAGTTTTGGCAATGGCGATTGTATTGAGGATGCTAAGAGGCATGACAGCATATAGGAGTGGTCTTGTTCAAAAGCTTAGGTCGTAGGGGACTCAGTTGTGGTGGTGGTTTTGTCTAGAAACCATCGTAACCCAACGATAAGTTAAAGAGAGAGAACTCGTGGTTGAGAGATAGAAAGATCATAAGAGTGTGATTGTGAGTGGAAATTGATGATTGTTGATGTTAGAAAACAAAGCAGGACACTCTATTTATACTCTCAAAGCTTAAAATAATCTTGGAAGGTCTAACAAAGGCAATGAATTTTCAAAATGAATGTGGGGGATGACAAGCCTTGATTCTCGAATTTGGATTCGCGTTAATTTGCAACCAAAATGAGTCCTTAATGTTTTTTTTTTTGTGCCAAAAGGATTGAGTAAAAGCTTTGCAATTACATTAAACAAGCTCAAATCATGGAGATTCAAGCAAATGGAAAATCCGAGCACTTGTGTTTTTCCTGATTTCCAATCTCCATGTTAACCTTCGAAACAAATTAATCTAGATGAGTTATTGTACATGATGCGTAGTACTCCAAGTCTAGCATACGATTCCATCGTTAATTTGATGTAAATCGTGTGCTAAACACAAAAGAAATCAATCTAAAGTGATGGGGTTGAGTTAGGGTTGTTAGGAAAAGGAAAAAACGGGAAAGAATGAGAGAGAAAGAGCTAACATAATACCACATTAGCCATGTGGCCGAACAAGTGTATACCACGTGCAGGCATCAACATGTGGTCTAATGGACCCTCATCATGTGTACTTTGTTATGGAAAAAATGAAAAAGGCATAAAATGCTTGTTTGGAGACTTAAACTCATGACCTCTCCATCTATCAATGCTAAGACCAAGTGTTGTACCAGTTGGGCTATTAGCTTATGCCCTATTAACTAGTGCCACTAAAATATATTTAACTTGTAAAACGACCTAAAAATCCTATAAAATATAATGCTACTTAATTAAATTATTTACAATTTTAAGGATTATTTCCTTAAAAATAATTTATTTGCTTGAAAATATATTTTTCTTGAAAATTATACCTTTTTATTTTATTTATTTTTCATTTTTTTCTAATTTTTTTGTACTTTTTTAAAATTAAGACCCTTTTTCCCCATTCTAAAAAAAAGCTCTATAATTAAAAAGTGAAAAAATGAGATGTCTATACTAGTCTATCGTGAAGTTTGAAAAATTATGCCTTTTCTAATCTAGGTTGAGGAGATTACACTCATAGGCATGATGCCATAGCTCTAACCAAACCTAGACTTGTGTAATGAAAACTTGAATCCTCCTATGACTACCTTCCAATTGAGTGCCCCTAGCCCCATTGCAACCTCCTCTCATACCATTTAGTTCAACTAGGACTGAGGAAAAGCTAATTATGCTACCTCTTTGATGGGTCGGTATTTGGTTAGACATCTTAACCATTCCCCTAGTGGGTTGCAATACTTGTCTGTTTAGCATTTAAATCCAAGTGTAGCTTAAATTTGTTTTAGGGGTGATCAACTAATTCTAAATAATCAAATTAAGGAGTGAAACACAACAAAGTAATCATAACATATAGCATAACAATCAAACAACATAATAAACAATTTCTACGGACATGCATCACATGTACAAAACCAACTAATTTACAACTACAAATAAGTATACATATTAGCCTCTAAGTACTTTTACATAGTACTACAAAATGCCATTAATCTTGATCCCACTTATTTGGATTCCCATTCACTCTTGTAACTCAGATTCTCAGGTCCTTTTGTCATTAACAATCTTTATATGGCAAATCATATTTCAGTTTCAATACAATTCATTGGAGTAAGAGTGTTTTAATTACTATAATTTCATTTTAGATTAACATTCTTTTAATATTCAACCAGCATTGTTTATTGGAAGTAAGCATTATTACCTTTATATAGGTGGTTTAGACCTTCTACATAACCTTCTATTAGGTTTCTTAGGTTTTTAGTACCTTCTACATAACTTTTTACTAAAGTCTATTAGGTATGTGATACCTTTTATTAGATCTTTTACTATGGTCCTTAGTTATATTCTTTACCAATCAAACCTTTTACTTAAGCTTCTTCTAGCATTTAACTCATATTCTTTGCTATTAAACCTTTTATGTAAACAAACATTCTATATAACCTTCTACAAGAATTTGGTCATAGTTTTTACACTAGAAAACCTTCAACTGAAGTTTCGATTGCTATAACTTATCGTCAATTTGATTAGAGAAGCTTTTACATTAACTTCTATAAGTTAGCAGTTTGCACTAATACTTACAAAAACTTTTATAAAACCTTCTACTACTACTAACTCCTTCTTCAACTCATCTAAAACTTCCACAATACCATCTACGACACCAAATTCACCCTACTTCATTGAAAACTCCATTTTTCATATTTTTCTTTACTTTATTTAGATTCAACTTAGTTGAAACTCCACTAATATTGACTCGTATGCCTCGAAACTCATCCATATCAACATATAAAACTCGAAATTCAACTAAAAAGAGGGTTAAATATGATTAATTAACTAATATGCTTAAAATACATATATTAGGTTGAAATTCATGGTTTTCAGAGTGAAAATAATTTATTTATAGTAGCTAAAATTTTTAATTTACTACCAATTATTAGTGATTTTTCAACAAAAATTATCAATTTAATAACTTAAGCAAAATACACATAAATATTTAAGTAAAAAACATTATGTTTAGCTTTGGAAAACCCATCTTTTCACAAAATCTCCTATTTCTACTTAAAAATCAAGATCAACCTATTGTATGTAACTAAAAATTACTCAAAATGGTGACAAATCAAATTTATTAAAACTTTTAAAAATATTAGGTTTTCCTTGAATTTCAGCTTATTAGTTTTCTAAAAACTAAAAATTAACCCTAATAAAATGAAAAATTTTAGAGAAAATCTTTATATGTAAATTTTCTATATGTAATAACACATTTACAGAAAAAATTTTGTATAGAAACTACATCTTTCAAGCTTTTGAAAATCAAATTGAAAATTAATCTTGAATGACTCATTTCTTAAGAGTAATATATAAAAGGAAATATTTTTATAAAATTATTAATTTTACATGAAAATATACCAAAAATTATGTTAGAATAAAAATTTTCATAATTTTTTAGTAAACTTTTATATTTTTCACAAATTTTTGAAACTCGAGTAGAAAATCAAACTTACTAACTTTTGAATATTCGATGGCTGTAGGTGGTAAGGTGTTTGTTTACCCAAAATGACATTAGTTATAGGTCTAAATGGTGGCAGCCATTCGTGATTAGGTTGTCGTCTTCCTTAGGAACTGCATTCTCACATATTATTATTATTATTAAATATTTTTCACCATTTGCTATTTTTCTTATTTATTTCTATGTTCCTTTGTACTTGAGGTTGTGGCTTTCGCGACTCTAAAATTTATCAATTTTTTGTTTGTTTTGTCATTTTAGCTAATATTAATTTTTTATTAGTCTATTTAAAATAAAAATTTACATGGTCCATTTGAGTGATTTTTAGAATCCAATTGTTTACTTCAAGGATAAACTATCAAAATTTGTAGAAACCCTAATTTTGCGAGTTCAAAATTCTATGATTGTATTTGGCTAATCCTTTTATATTTTTCTAAAAGTTATTTCATGATGTTTTGTTAAATTTTATGTTTAATTAATTTGTTTTCGAGATCCCATTAATTTGGTTTTTAAGTGTCATGGTTTTCTTATTTTGATAATTTAGCAACTAAATTTTAGAATTTTGACTTTTAACTTGTATTGATATTTTATTATTCTAGTTTTAAACACGTAAATTCTCTAGGTTGTTTTAACGAATCTATGACCTTAACATATATTTCAAATTATATCAAATAAGTTTTTATGCATATCCCAAATTTTCAATGCAACGATCCTATTTGCCAATGTAAAATTCACATATTTCCACCCCCCTTTAAAAAAGTTTTGTTCTCAATACTTTTGTTTTTGTATACCTAGGTTTCTAGTCTTAGGTGCTTATTTTCTATTGTTACTAATTTGGTAATTTAGGTGAGTTGATATTTATTCTTATTTACTAAATTTTTCTTTTTCAGTATCTTAAAGTTACTTTATTAGTATAAGTATATGTTTACCTATAAAGTGTTTTTGTTTTTCACTTTTAAACTTGATTATCTAGTGTTTTAAGAGGTTTCCTTCTAAGATGAATTAATTAACATCCCATTCTATTCTCTTTAGTCTTTAGAAAATTTAATATTTAATTGAGCTCTAATGTGGTTCTAGTAAATTATGTTCTCTTTATTTGGTTTTGCTTCTAAAGAGCTTCTACCACTAACTTCATAGGTCCTTCCTCCAATGGTCGATATAATAATTATCTTTATTTTAGGTCTTTTGCAACCTTACTAAATAATCTAGGGCATGGGATAATCCATCTGTAAACATATCCTAATCAAGCAAATATTCACATTGTTTACATTTCTAGAATTTTGCTAGGCTAAAATAATTAAGGCTGTTGATAAGTTCAATTAGACTCCACTCTTTATTATCTTTCCTTTTGCTCATGTTGATTCTTATACGATTTGCATGGTCTATTGATTTCTATTGTACATTATAGTTTTAAGGTGTTATTATAGACTAACTTCTATTCACTATTTTATTTTCCTCTTCCCTTAGTCTTTTGCAAACTAACCTATGATTGGTGGTTATTATTTTTACTCATTTCATACTGATATGTTAATCTTTATCCACCCACAATTACTCCATTGATAATCTTAGGATTTATTAGTTATACTTGTGTATCATATAATGTAGCCTTTCAATTTCTAAATTTTCCATAATCTTCCATTTGATATTTTAAATACTATAATATTTCTTATTTATATGCCAGCTTCGCATTGTTCTTATTATAGAGCTTATGATTGCTACCTATGTCATCTTTATGTATCTGTTAATATATATTTTGTATCATTTCAAATCAAATTTTATTATTTGAATCCTATTATGATTACATTAGTTGGTTGATTTTTAAAATTAATCATTGCTTATTGATCTTGGCTTATAAATATAAGTCTGTCGTTATTATCATATAGTTGCCATCATTAGTCAAGTGAGCAAGTTTTATTTCTTGTGGAGTGTTCTTATGTTGTCATTATAGTTATTGTTGTTATTTTTTGCTGCTCGTCTTCATATCATTGCCTTTAGGCTCAATGGTTGAGATGAACCATGCATTTTCGATATTTGGAACTAAGTTTTATCTTTGGATTTAGGATTATCTTTAATTGCATCATTGTTAAGATATCTAGTTATTGATTATAACATACATTGGGGTAAAGTTTGACTCATGTAAGTAGATTTATGAATAGTAAAGGGTGATGAGAATTATTTGATAGGGTCGTTTTTATGTAGGGTTAAGAAAAAGAGTATATGGATAGGTATTTATTTTGACCCTAAATTAGATTATAGAGAATACTTTCCAATGGTCTAATCAATCTTACACTATAATTTATCCCAATTCATTGTTTTAGTTCTATACTTCACTAGTCAATCACTATGCTCATCGACTCATCACTTATATATTTATCTAAACTTCCATTCTCTATCTCATCTAAAGTTCGACTCATGTTTTGCTTAGGTCCCTTCAAGACTTTCTTCTAGGTTTTCCTCCTTACCTGAGCCATATAAGTGCTCCACTTTATCCTTTATAACTTCCATCCTCAATCTCGAAACTTGAACTCAAGGATGTAATCTTTAAGCTATCTAAAGTATAGATCACCTTATGAACCCTAAAATCTCTCACCACAACTTCTATATGGTTATCGTTAGGTTTTATCTCATATCTTATAAGAAGTCGTATTGACCATCTACAAAAGCTTCTATAGGATCCTCTTTATTAGGTCTACCTACTTTCCTTCTCATAAGCTCTACATTATCTTCTACAAAAGGTTCTACAAGGTTTCTCTCGTGTGGTTCTACTTTATCTTCTCTACTAAACTCTTATAAATTTCCCTCATCAAACTTTATCTTAACCTTCTATAGAAGGTTAAGATAAAGTTTGATGAGGGAAATTTATAAGAGTTTAGTAGAGAAGATAAAGTAGAACCACACGAGAGAAACCTTGTAGAACCTTTTGTAGAAGATAATGTAGAGCTTATGAGAAGGAAAGTAGGTAGACCTAATAAAGAGGATCCTATAGAAGCTTTTGTAGATGGTCAATACGACTTCTTATAAGATATGAGATAAAACCTAACGATAACCATATAGAAGTTGTGGTGAGAGATTTTAGGGTTCATAAGGTGATCTATACTTTAGATAGCTTAAAGATTACATCCTTGAGTTCAAGTTTCGAGATTGAGGATGGAAGTTATAAAGGATAAAGTGGAGCACTTATATGGCTCAGGTAAGGAGGAAAACCTAGAAGAAAGTCTTGAAGGGACCTAAGCAAAACATGAGTCGAACNTATTTTATTTTTTTAATGAAACATGCAAATGAATAAATATAATAAAAAAATATAAATAAAGTAACTAAGCTTCTCTCCTTTTTTTCTGTCTTCTTTTTTTTTTTGTTACAATTTACAAAAGAAATTAAAAAAAAAAAAGCAAAACAAAAACGAAAGAAACAAATAGGGCCAAACTAAAGGAATAGTACGCGTGGTCAAACAACTGGTGTTGAGCGAGTTGTAGGTCCAAGTCAGGTTGGTTGACTCGATTCATGTATGCTGCACGTATCTTGGCTGAGAAAGGAGATGTAGCAGTGAGCAAGGGCTAGTTTAAAACAATTTGGACACCAAAATAAGTGGATAAAGGGAGTTTTATAGGTTTCTTATTAGGAATATGGGGGGTAAGACAAACGTCGTGATGTTTAGAGCTCATTTGGCATTGGTTGAAGTTGAATGGTGGTGGTTGTTTAGGTAGTTATGTGAGGTGGTTGCTAGGTGTGAAGAGAATGTATGGCTAAGGGCTTTCGACCACCATGAGCATAGTCATGGTGGTGGTTTATGTTGATTCGTAGTGGAAGGAGAGGGGTCAAGTGGGAAGTCGTAGTTAGGTTAGGTTTTGGTGATGGTGATTGGGTTGAGGATGTTAGGAGGCACAACGGCATATGTGAGTGGTCTTGTACGAAAGCTAAGGTTGTAAGGGATTCGATTGTGGTGGTGGTTTTATCTAGAAACCAATGTAGCCTAACAATGAGTTAAAGAGAGAGAAGTCATGGTTTAGAGAGAGAAAGATCATGAGAATGTGATTGTGAGTAGAAATTGATGATTGTTGATGTTAGAAAACAAAGTAAGACATTTTATTTATACTCTCAAAGCTCAAAATAATCTTAGAAGGTTCAACAAAGGCAACGAATTTTCGAAATGAATGACGGGTGATGACAAGCCTTGATTCTTAGATTTAGATGATGATTCATGTTAATTTCTAGCAAAAATGCATCCTTAATGTTTGTTTTTGCCAAAAGGATCAAGTAGAAGCTTCGTAATTGCATTAAACAAGCTCGAATTATGGAGACTTAAGGAGAGGGAAAATCCAAGCATTTATGTTTTTCTTGATTTTCAATCTCCATTTTAACCTTCAAAACAAATGAATCTAGACAAGTTATTATACATGATGTGTAGTACTCTAATCGTAGCACATGATTCCATCATTAATATAATGGAAATTATGTGCTGAACACAAAATAAATTGATCTAAAGTGATGGGGTTAAGTTAGGTTTGTTGGGAAAAAGAAAAGGAAAGAATGGGAAAGAAAGAGCTTGCTAATGTAGCACTACGTAAGCACCATGTAAGCCATGTGGCCGAACAAATGCGTGCCACATGTTAAGTGTCAATACATAGCCCAATGGCCCCTTGCTACATATACTCTGTTATGGAAAAAAAACGAAAAAGGCACAAAGTGCCTATTAGGAGACTCGAACTCATGACCTCTCTTTCATATTAATGCTAAGAGCAAGTGTAGTACTAGTTGGGCTATTGATCCGTACCCTATTAATCAATGCAACTAAAATATATTTAACTTATAAAATGACCTAAAAATCCTATAAAATAAAATGTTACTCAATTAAATTATTTACAACTTTAAAGAATATTTCCCTAAAAATAATTTATTTGCTTGAAAATCTCTTTTTCTTAAAAATTCTACCTTTCTATTTTTTGTTGCTTTTTAATTTTTTTGTACTTTTTCTAAATTTTCTATTTTTTTTTTGTATTCTTTCTGAATTTTTTATTTTTTGTACTTTTTCTAAATTTTCTATTTTTTGTATTTTTTTTTTCTAAATTAGGACTCTTTTTCCTTTTTCTAAAAAGAAGGTCTATAATTACATATGGCAAAAATGTGGTATTTACAATTGTCCATCTTTGTGATGAAGTTTGAGTAAAATTTTATCACAAAAACAAAAGGAGACACCATTTTTTGCTCTTAAGCATTGTTGCAATTAGCTAACTAGCCTACCTACTTAAGTGTGATTTACTAGGGATTTGGGTGATTAGTGAAAGATATATGAAGAGAGAAACAGGGTGCTTTAAGAACTAGCTAAGACATAAGAGTGGGTTTTTGAATGGTATGGTGCCTTATAAGATAAATATAGCCCTTAAGGAGAGGTTAGATGAGATAGCACTTTGTGAGTTGGCTAAAACCCTAAAGATACCGTCTTGAATGGATGGTAAAACAAAGTAAACCTTAAATGGCTATCTTGGATGGATAATTTTTCAATTTATTACATTTAACACTAAAGTGAGCACCATCTTAGATTGATGGTTTTTACAAATTCTATCTCCATCTTAGAAAAAAAAAGTTGATGGATTGATGAATAAGGAACTTTGGCATCACCTTGGATTGATGGGCTTTAGCAAAAAATATCTCCATCTTGGATTAATGTATAAGAAACTTTGGCATCATCTTGAAATGATGACCATAGCACTACCTTGGATTGATGGTGATGGGAATCAAACTATGGGACCCTTGACCTACAGTTAAGCTTGAGGATTAGAGGGGCTGGCATGACGAATTCTCATGTTCTAACCAACCCCTGCCAAGGCCAAATACTTCTTTGCCAGGTCACCTCTAATGACGTACCGTATGACTACCCTTTATTCTATAGCATGCTGAGTTGACAATTTCTCCATATTGCCGAGCCGCCCAATCACTCAACATCATCCTTATCGAGAAGTTGAGAGAGAAAATCCAAACTAATTAAGCCATCCCTACTCGGGCAAGCCCATCAATCCATACTTTTTGTCCGCATCTTCTAACTACCTTGCCAATGCCGTATCACCACGTATACAATATCAAATGTAGAATCTGTAGCACCAATGATTATTTTTCTTGTATATTCATTTTTACCCCTTTGTAATATGTACATTACCCCTTTAGGAAATGTCCTTTTTATCTTTTCCCTTTTGGGTAAGTTACCCTAGTTTGTGGGAATAAATACCCTGTACTTATAGTTGTAAGATTATCGATTTTACCTTCGATACACTAGAGTACTTTCTTCCTTATGTAAACACTGCTTGTTTACTCTCAGCATCACTCTTATTCTTTCCCTTAAGCAAGGTTAGGTGGTAAGTAACCTCACTAGACTGATTCGTGTGTTATATTGGATTGTGCAATGAGTCCTTGAGTCCTTGAGTCCTTGAGTCCTTGAAAGTTCCTTTAGTGTGTCATATCCTGCGGAACTGTTTGTGGGTTTTTGCTTATTGATCCATTTATCTTTGTCACTCTTTTCATACCCTTCCCCATTCACCCTTTTTCAAGCTTTCTATAAGCTTGGACCCATCCAACGATCGGCCTTATCTATTCTTGGTCACGATTTGCACCATCTTGGTATTAGAGTGGAGGTTTTGTGTGAACTAAAGTTAGTTCTTCTTGAATTTCTATTATGCTCCGTTTTAGCCTATATGAAACATAGTTATTGAGTTCATTCGACTGCTATGTCATTAGCTGTTTACTTTATGAAGTGTTTATTTAAATTTTGAATTTGTGAGGATAAATGATAGACCCAAATATGAATGTTGGTATTGGTGATGATAGTGGAGTTATCCCCCATGAGCATCAGTCTCAAGGAACTTCCAGAAGCACTAATGAAAGGCTCGATGAGGTAGCTAATCTCTTAGTAGATCTGATCCGAGCTGTTTATACACTATCTTGCTAACCTATTAAGGCCGTGTAAAACGCTCCATAAGTTGCTCAATCTATTAGAGGTCAGATCCTAGCTCGACCATTTTAAGGTGGAGGAATTGGCGGACGAGTAAGGCAAAGGATAGACATGAGATAGCTTGATGAGGAGGAAGGAGCATTTTGAAGAGGAGCATGTACGGGTCCCCAGAGCATCCGACCATGTGAAGTTTCAGATTCCAAGTTTTAATAGATCTTGGAATATTGATGAGTATCTGGATTAGGAAGAGAAGGTAGAGCATGTGTTTAATTATTACCAATATGAGAATTACAAGAAAGTGAGGAATGCTACTATTGAATTTTCTGAATATATTACCATGTGGTGGAAGAATTTTTAGGCCATGAGAAGGAGAGAAGAGTATTGAGAGATTAGTACTTGGCTTGAGATGAAGAGAGTGCTCAAAAAAAGATTCATACTGGAAACATATCTCCAAGATACTTTCACTTGGCTTCAAGAGCTGAGACAAGTAGGTCGAATTGTTGATGAGTATATTTAAGAATTCCAAATGCTTATGATATAATGCGAAGTGGAGGAACCACCGGCTCGAATAGTCTCAAGATTTGTTAGTGGATTAGGAGGAGACATTTGAGACATTGTGGAACTCCAACGATTTGACACGATGGATAAAGTTGTTAGGATCACCCAGTGTGTAGAGAGGCGAAGAGGAAGTTGAGCAATGACTCGAATGCTAACTAGCCGACTAGGATAGGCAAGTAATTAGACTCTGTTGAGTACCAAGCTGAGCAGAAAGGTTGATGTCAGAGCCGAGCAAAAAAGTTGACCGGAAGATGTAGTACCGACCCGAACGTATGAGAAGGGGCAAGGGTCTAGCAGGAAGACTAGCCATATCAAATGCTTCAAGTGCTAGGGGTTCAGACATATGGCTGCTTAGTGCCCAAATCAAAGGACGATGGTTATTAAGGGAGATATCCCAAAGTTAAACGTAGAAAGTACAGATGAGAAACCCGAGGAGGAGGAGGTTCCTATCGAGAAGGAGAATGCCAAGAAAGAGTTGATTGAGGAAGACGTGTATGCCGAGGACTTGGCCCAGCTACTCATGGTTGCATGATGTACTATGAGCATGGAATCTTCACAAGAGGAGGAGTAGAGAGAAAACTTATTTCATATCACCTACAAGGTGAATGAACAGACGTGCACCCTCATCGTGGACAATGGGAGCTGTACTAATGTGGCATCAATCGACTTAGTCTCAAAATTGAGGTTGTCGACTGTTGCACATTCGAAGCTATACATGTTGCACATCCAAAGCTATACAAGTTGCACTGGTTGAATAAGAAGGGAACATTACAATTACTCGGAAAATACTGCTGCTAATCATTATCGCCAATTATTCCTACCAGATTCTCTACGACGTATTGCCCATGTATACTTCTTACATATTGTTAGGAAGTTCGTGGCTATTTGATAGGAGAGTCATCTACGATGGTTATAGGAATACTTACATGCTCAAGAAAGATGATCGGAAGATCATGTTAAATCTGATGCCGCCAAGAGAAGTTCATAAGTTATAGATGAAACTTGCTCGCGGATCGAAGAAGGCTCTAGTGATGAGTAGAGTCAAGCTTTGAGAGGCCATTAATGCTAATGAGTCGACCCTACTGTTGGTCAAGTGACTATTAGAAATGAAGGAGCGGGACGATTTACCTCAAGAGGTGAGGGAACTATTAGATGAATATGCCGACCTATTCTTAGAATAGTTACTTGAAGGGTTACCCTCGACCCGAGGCATAGACCATTGCATTAACTTAGTAACTAGCACTACATTCCCGAACAAGCCAGCTTATCGCATGAACCTCAAGTAGTCTTCTGAGCTTCAACGTCAAATCAATGAGTTATTGGAAAGAGGATACGTGATTAGAGCCCTTATGTTGTGCTTATACTTCTTATGCTAAAGAAAAATAGAACCTAGCGGATGTGTGTTGATAGCCAAGCTGTAAACAAAATCATGATCAAATACAGGTATCCAATCCTGAAGCTTGAAGACATGTTAGATGGACTGATTGGAGCCAAAATTTTCAATAAGATTGATCTCAAGTTTAGCTACCATCAAATTTGCATGAGGCTAAGAGATGAGTGGAAGATTGTGTTTAAGACTCGACATGGACTTTACGAGTAGATGGTCATGCCCTTTGGCTTCTCGAATGCTCGGAGCACCTTCATGAGGCTTATGAACCATGTACTGAGACATCTCATCGGGAAGTGTATCGTGGTGTACTTCGATGACATCCTAATCTATAGTGCCGACATGTTAGGTCACTATAAACACATCAGAACAGTCTTGGATTTTCTCTATGTCAAGAGATTATTCGGCAACCTAAAGAAATATTGCTTTTGCTAGGAGAAAGTGGTATTCTGGGGCTATATAGTTAGTGGAGGAGGCTTGCAAGTCAATGATGAAAAGATCCAAGCAATTATTGAATGGCCAAACCTTACTATTTGTGCTAACGTGAGTAGTTTCCATGGACTGGCTTCGTTTTACCGAAGGTTCATCAGGAACTTTAGTACCCTCGTTGCACCACTTACTGAATTAATGAAGAAAAACACCGACTTCCGATGGGGAGAAAGGGAAGAGAGGAGTTTTGCTGAGATAAAGGAGAAGTTGACCTCTACCTCGGTGTTAGTGCTCTTCAACTTCGACAAAATTTTTAAGTTAGAGTGCAATGTATTAGGCATTAGGATAAGTGCTGTCTTGATGTAGGAAGGCCAACCAATTGCCTTCCATAGTGAGAAGCTCCGAGGACCTCAGTTAAATTGTTCTGTGTATGACAAAAAGCTCTTATCACTAATCCAAGCACAGCAAGTATGGCAGCACTATCTATTGCCTAGAGAATTTATCATATATACTAACCACGAGTCACTACGACACTTTTGAAGTTAAACCAAACTATCTAAGTGGTAGGCAAGATGGGTTAAATTCCTTGAGGGATTCAATTTTATGATCAAATACATGAAAGGAAAGAGCATCGTAGTTGTAGATGCTCTTTCGAGGAAGCATGTGCTCTTGTTAGAACTACAAACCAGACTGTTTGGTTTTGCGAGTATTAAAGAATAGTACTCCGAAGATCTACACTTTAGACTAATAATTTTGCGATGCGTGGATGGGAGGATAATGTACAAGTATTACGTAGAGGATGGCCATCTATTCCAAGGGGGGAAATTGTACGTACCGACTTGTTCCCTACGAGAACTATTAATCAAAGAAGCTCACAATAGTGAACTCTCCAAATGCTTTAGAGAAAGGAGGACCTGTGAATTATTGAATGGTCGATTCTATTGGCCGAGAATACGAAGAAATATGCATCGAGTGGTTGAAAGCTGTGCTGTATGCAAAAAAGCCAAGCGCCAAGCTAAACAAGAGAAGGTAATGCCCCTACCTGTTCCAACGAGGCCGTAGACTAAACTAAGTATGGACTTTGTTCTTGGACTATCGAGAATTGCTCGAGGAATAGATTCTGTAATGGTCGTCATGAATTGGTTCAGTAAGATGGCACACTTTGTGTCTTGTACCAAAACTAACGATACTTCGGCTATTACTTCTCTTTTCTTACAGGAGGTTGTGCGGATACATGGTATATTGAGAAGTGTAGTCTTTGACAAAGACCTGAGGTTCTTAAGCCATTTCTAAAGAACCTTATGGTGTTGGCTGAGAACCAAATTACTCTTCAGCACCTCATGTCACCCCTAAACCGACAGCTAAACAAAGGTGGTTAATTGTACTTTGGGTTCACTGCTTTAAGCTGTAATAGGCAAGAACTTGGCTTATTGAGACATTTTCCTATCAGTAGTCGAGTTTGCTTATAATCGAACCATACATGACACCACCAAACAGACCCTATTTGAAGTGGTTTATGGATTCAACCCCGACTAGTCCTTCGACCACACCCCTATACCCGCGCTTGCCTAAGAGGACCTTGATGCCTTAGCCAAGGCACAATCCCTTCAGCATATCTATGATAAGGTCAATCGACACATCGACTAAGTTATCAAAAGAATGCATGAAAAGACCAAGGGTTGGTTGGCCAAACAATTTCAGTTGGTAGACTTAGTATGGCTACACCTCAGCAAGGAGCGCTTCTCGAACAAAAGGAAGAACAAGTTATTCGTAAGAGCGAAAGGACCTTTTAGAATCCTCTAGAAAATCAGTGACAACGCCTACAAGTTGGAGCTACCTGAGGACTATGGGGTTTCTGATGCCTTCAACATTGCCAACCTTAGTCCATATCATCCTGGTAGAGGATTGAGTGAACACCATTTGGATTTGATCCAAAATCCAAAACAACTGAGAGGGAATGATGGGAATTAAGTTATGGGACCCTTGACTTGCAGCCAAGCCCAAGGATTAGAGGGGCTGGCACGACAAATCCTCATGTTCCAACCAACCCTTGCTATGGCTAAATACTTATTTGCTGAGTCATCTCTAATATTGTGCCATATGATCACTCTTTATTCTGTGGTATGCTAAGTTGACCATTACTCCCTGTTGTTGAGCCTCCTAATCATTTAGCATCATGCTTGCTAAGAAGCCAAGAGAGAGAATCCGAACTAATTAAGCCATCTTTGCTCAGGCAAGCCCATTTGTCCCTACTTTTTGTCTACATCTCCTAACAACCTCGTCAATGTCGCATTACCATGTATACAATATCACATGTAGAATCTATAGTACCAATGATTATTTTCCCTATATATTCATTTTTACCCATTTGTAACATGTATATTGCCCCTTTAAGAAATATCCTTTTTGTCTTTTCCTTTTTAAGCAAGTTGCCCTAGTTTGCGAGTATAAATACCCTATACTTGTAGTTGTAAGATTATCAGTTTTACCTTCAATACATTGGAGCGCTTTCTTCTTTGCATAAATACTGCTTGTTTACTCTCGGCATCACTCTTATCCTTTCCCTTAAGCAAAGTTAGGTGGTGAGTAACCTCACTAGACCAATTCATATGTCATATCGGATTGTGCCGTGAGTCCTTGGAAGTTCCTTTAGTGCGTCATATTCTCTATAACTGTTTGTAGGTTTTTGCTTACTATTCCATTTGTCTTTATCACTCTTTTCATACCTTTCCCCATTCATCCTTTTTCAAGCTTTCTGCAAGTTTAGACCCATCCAGTGACCGGCCTTGTTTGTTCTTGGTCATAGTTTACACCAAATGGCTATTCGATTGTTGGATTTAGCATCATCTTGGATTGATGGGCTATTACAAAAACTTGAACACAATCTTAGATTGATGGGTTTAACACCATCTTAAATTGATAGACTTTAACAAAAACTTGAACACCATCTTGGATTTGATGGGCTTTAACAAAAACTTGAATGAAATCTTGGATTGATGGGTTTTTAATTCAACTAAGTTTCTTTAAAAAAAAAAAATTCTCAACTATGCAATTTTCTTAGGATTAACTTCAAGGGTTGATATAAGAAGGAGATTGAGCTACCGAGGTTACTTGAACTAGCTGCTAGGGGTAGGGTCCCCCTAAATTGACAAAAAGAGATTTTGGAGTAGACTCTAAGGATTGGGCCCCTTTATTTGAATTTGGGTAAAACTGTTAAAACTGATGAAAATGGTTACTAAGATTGAGTAGGAAGAAGAAAATTACAAATGGGGGGTAAAACTCATGCTCTAAAGTAATAAGACTTGATACTAGGGCTCAACATAGTAAAATCTTGGTAAAAAGACCAGTTTAGAATCGATTTAAAGAAAACTTATCCTTTTTCTCTTCTCTTATTTTTCTTTCTTTTTTTTTTTAAATAATTGCTAATAGGTTTGGGTTCTTTATATGTCTTAGTGCTACTAATATATGTGAGTTTTTGACAATTCGTTTTTTTCTTAACTTTGCTCAAATCACCAGACAATCTTGCCTTTAAGGGATTTGAAATACGAAGCAAGTGTACAAATCAAATTCTAATATAGCAGATATAAGTTTGAGTCGATCCCTTAAAGACCCTAAATACTAGTATTAGGCTTAGCTCTATTATCTAACTGGACAAATTCAATTTAAGAACTCAATTCTTTAAACTAAAATTTATGGCAACTAATTAATTTAATATCAAGAATTAAACAAGAAAGCAAACTATTAAAGATTAACTTCAAGACTAAATGTTACACTTAGATCTTGATCCCCTAGATCTATAGATGTAACTTTCCTAATAACAATCTAATTAAATCTTTAATTTTTTCTTGACCGGAAGAACTCTCTTTGAATGTTAATAACTTTCTCAAGCTTATTAACTCTAATCCCTAGATTATCTAATAGAATATCTTCCCTATAGCATAATCCAAGATCACATTAGCCCTGTAGCAAATTCTCTTAAAAACATAATATTAAAGATAATATTATACTTTTGGAAAAATCTTGCAATTTATCTCCAACATTGCATAAACTTTCATCAATTATACTAGACCTAATTATACAAGAAATCTCTTGATCTTCTTGTATAATATCAAATTGAAATTAATAACCTACAAAATTATTAACCTAAACATGTAAGAACACATAATTGATTAAAAATAAATAAAGATCTTTATTAGATCTAAATAAAATTAATTGTCATAAGCAAAATCTAGGTCTATAGGACCTAAATACTACAAATCTACTCTCTACACATGATAAAATAGCAAACTAAAATTAAGGAATAGAAAAGAGTAGAAGAAAGGATCATAAATATCCATAAAGGTTGAATCTTGAGTCTTCTTTTTTCCTTGCTCACTTGAGTCGTCTTTTCTTGAAAAGTCTTTAAAAGAAAATTCGTGCTAAAAATCTCTCTACAAAACCCTAACAAAGCCTTATATAGGAAGTAAACAAATTAGGTTGGTTAGAATTGACATGATTGCGGACATAACCTTATCCCCTGGTCATGTCCTCTATTGAGATCTACTTTTCCTTCTTTCTTTCTTTCTTTTCTTTTTTTCTTTCAAACTGGGGATCGTACAATCAAGGACATGGTCGTGTCATTTGGTCATGTATTGGGCTATGATATTTGAAAATAAGCTCCAAATTCGTCTGGAAACTACATAATCATGTTGTTCAATTGTCCTTATTTTCAAACCTTTATAACTTGCTCATTTTAGCTTTAAATTGAGTAAAATTTGTTTTTATCTTCTCATTTTTTCACGTAGATTGTTTCACAATAAAAAAAAAAATTTACTCAATTAAGTATCATTATTTAAAACTAAACTTAAATTTCAAGGGAAAATCATGAAAAATCACTAATTAAAGTATAATCAATTTGGAACTCATCAGGATCCTCTTTTCTTAAGTTGTTTGAGGGCATTAGTTTCTTGAAGACTTTTCAAAAGTCTTTTCAACCATAGGAATAATATCTCATAATTGACTAATTTAGTCTAAGAGGGCTTCCTTACCTTCTCTCCAAATTATCACCCTTGACCATAATTCCAAAAATTATGGTCTATTTGCAAGTGATACAATTTAATCAATCCATTAAGTCTTTTTCATATTGCAATGTAATATAGGTTTTTGGTCTTTAGTTTCAAAAACGGATATTAATGAAAGGGTTTTTCTATGAAAGAATCACTCTTCAACCAGAGTTTACAAGTCAAGAGCATTATAGGTAAAAACTAAATTGCACTTACCCTAGTTCAAATATAACTTTTACCAAAGATAAGTTATTTCCTTCGATAAAAAGGGTCTTTAGAAGGGGTGACATTATGGGCAAGCCTTAATTTGCAAAAGGATTAGATTTTGAGAGTCTTGGTTTTTACCCCTGCTCTTTTAGATTTAAGGGTTTCTATTTCGACGGATAAAGCTTACTTTGGAAAAGGCCTTATGAGGTACATGCCTATAATCATTTTGAGGTTTCATGGTTTTAGATTTGATTATCTTATCTTTGTGGACTCCTTTCTTAGGCATACTTTTCTTCTTCTTGTTTTTTTTTTCAAATTTAATCCAAGACAAAGGTGATCATCCCCCTTTTTTGGTGTATGACTCATAATGTACGCAGTTTGTATATAGTGTTCAATGGAAGCCCTTCTTCATTTTAAAGGAAATAAGTATCTAGAAGTAATAATTACAGTTGAATTAAGATGACTAGAGCAAGCACATATTAGTTTTAATCTTTTCTCCTTTTTAATAACTAGGCCTTTAGATTACCCCATTATGAGGTAGTTATTGACAGGGTTTAATTTTTAAAATACTTCATTAAAAAAGGCTCAACGGGATTGATAAGGGATATTTTTTAGGATAGAGAAATGAATGCCTTAAGTCATTTTGATTAGTGTATCAGTTTCAAGATGAACTTCCTTTAAGGAACGAGTCTAAATCCTCACTTTAATGACACTCGGCATTCAAGTGTTTAAGGTTTGGTGTTTAGGATTCAACTTACCTCTTTTTATTTTAGACTCTTAAAATGAGATATAAAAAAGGTGTGTTTATTCAAACTTTTATTTAGGTAATTTTCAACTTTACAAATCACAAAGTACTGAAACTTTAATAGTTATCCCTCATTCTTTGGTTTATATTAAATTGGCCTGACTTCCCTTAACTTAAACCCCTATCCTTCTTTCGTTTAGATGTTCCTATTATGTTGATGCATGATCTAGTGTATAGCGAAGGAAGATTTACCTTAACCTCAAATCCATTTGGATTGGTAAAGTTTATTTGAAGAAACCTATTGATAATTAGGTCTTAAATCTTATGCTTTAGTTTCTAATAGTCTTTTATAGAATGACTCGTTAGGCATATGTAGTATTTACATAGTAAGCTAGGATCTAGCCTTTGGAGCTTGTGTCTAAGTGGAGGAGGTGCATATCTTAGCATTCCTACCTCTCTCAATTGATGAAAGAGTTGAGTTATTAGGATCAGGATTGGAGTAAGATGCCTTCTGAGCATCTTTGTCTCAAAGTCTACTAAATTTATGGCCATTTTAGGACTTGTTGAGATAATTTGATATTCAGCCAATTTACCTATTCTTATTGCTTCCTCTATGTAATTGCTTACTAAAACTACATCTATGAAGCCAATGGTTTATTACCCCAAGAGACAATTAAAATATGGCTCATTCAATGTTTGGATAAATGCTTTAGTTAGTTCCTTCTCTAGTAAAGAAGAGGCTATTTATGCTGCCATGCCCCTCCATCTTTAGGTGTATTCCTTAGTAGACTTGTTGTCATCTTTCCTCATGTTGCTTAAGTCCCAAAAAGATGGTGCTATCTCCACATTGAATTTATAATGCTTAAAGAATGCTCAAGCTAACTTATTCTATGTATCAACTTGCTTCAAGTTTAATTGAGCATACCAAGACAAAGCTAGCCCAATGAGTTTATCTTGAAATGTCTAAACCAATAGTTGCTTGTTTTTAATGTAACAAGCTATCTTGCAAATATACAACCTGATGTGGAGCATAGGGCCTCCACTTCCATCATATTTCTCAAGTTCTAGTACTTTGAATTTTTCAAGATAGGCATCAATATCATATGTGGAAAAGTCAATGATGCCAACTTGTTGAAATCTATCATGACTCCTAAATGCCTTCATCCTCTCATCAATTTGTTAGGTCAGCTTCCTTTCCTACTCTTTAAGATTATCATGATCAAGCCCTAAGTTGATTAGTCTTGAATTAACTAGCCCTATATCATCCTCAAAAGGATCAAGATCCAACACTAGATGCTCTTCATTTGTTGGCACTGTTGCTTTGAGCAAGGCTATGCTATCAACCATAAAGTTCATCTATTTAGTCATTTTTGTCATAGTTTGCTCTAATAAATGAAACCTCACTTCTATAGGGTTAGTGCCATCAAGGTTGTTATTTCTACTACTAGCCATTGCTCCTAATAAGAATCCTCACCTGTTAGCAACTCTTTGATTATTTATTTATTATTTTTTTGAAAAACCACTTTTCTTTTAAGAGAGAAAAGGACTTATGTAAAGGATAAAGCTTATCTAAATAGTTTATAAGGAGTAGATAAACATTTCTAAGGGGACAAGAGCCTAAATATTTATAATCAATCATTGATAACCTATAGGTATTTAAAAGGTAACCTAAAAGAAATATAATCCTAAGGATGTATAGGTGAGAATTGACAAAAGATTGGCAAGAGTTAGAATGAAAGACACTAAGAAAAGGACTTGTAAAAGAAATCAAATATCTACAATTAGAAGCCTAGCGATATGACTTTCATGAGCCTACTTAGAAAATTTTTCCTTTCTTATTTTTACTTCACAAAATTATTCAAACAAAAACCAATAGTGAACATTTACAAATAAAAGACAAGAGAATGTAAAATAAGGGCATGCGGATGCAAAGAAGGGAGTTAGAAAACTAACTATGATGTAGTAAGAAAATGATTTTTATTGCACCTTGAAGTTTTCATTACATTATTCAATAATTTATTGCAAATAATCCCTAAAGTCTAGATTATCTTTTTCTTTTGGTGTTTTAGCTTCTCTTCCAACTTCTTTCTTTTCTTCAATTCAATTGCCTTGATCCATCTAGCAACCTAGGATATATCTTCAACGAGAAACTTTTGGAAAGCTCTAACCCAATAATAAGTAGCAACATCTTTAGGGAGTTCAATAACAATAACAAATGTATCAATGTGATTCATCTTTTAGATGCCTTTCCTATGAAGGAAGTCAAGTTTATGTCTCCAGGCATAGCCGATAAATAAAATTAAGAGTAAGGCCATGATAGTCTTTAATTCTTCGTTCTTCTCTTCTTTAAGACAATTAAGTGACCTGGTTGCTCAGTTAGTAGTATTAGGATATAAGACTTTTCTTCTAAAAATTGGGTTACCAACTTTGTAATCCTATGATGTATGTGAAATATCCCATTAAGAAATAAAATAGTCCCAAATGCTGCCATGATATAAGCATTGATTTTATGTTGCTGCTAATCTTCAAAGCTAGTACAAGAGTTTCTAATTGTAGTTGGATAGGGCTATAAACTAAGAGATCATCAACCCTAATGATTTTCCTGTAGAGATTTGCCCATATTTTACATATTTTAAATTCATAAAGGCCTAGGAGTCTATTGAAAATCTTTGTAGGCTCAACCATGATATCTGGAACATAGCCTTTACTTCTAATAAAGGGGACTCTTAATAGCTAAAAGTAGTCTTCAATAGCTGTGCTCAACCAATGTTATACCTCGAAGCTATAGAGTCGCAATAGTCTCATCATGTAAACCAACCTATGATAGTAACTAACCTCACTATCTCTATCATAGATATAATTTACATAAGGCACTTACGATTCCTCGCTTTAAAGTAAATAGCTTAATACATAAAAAGCCAAAATCCTTAAGTTATTTATACATAATTGCATTCAAATTACCTAATAATCCTAGGAAATTATACATGCTACAGTGGTCTATTAACGAATATATCACCAAACTAGTTCATAAACCTAAAGCACTAATAGAACAATAAAAGACTCAATCATATAGCAAGTTGATCCTCACTCCCCCATAGCTTAAAAAAGAAAGACCTTGAGATAATTATACTGCAGCATATCAATCAGAACCTGCAAAAAAATTTATAAAGGTCTGAGCAATCATAGCTTAGTAAATTAAGTTAGAGACTTATGAATACATAATAAGTACAAATAAGGTTATCAAACAATTAATTATATGCAATGCGACAAGCAAATTCCATCACACAATGTGGTATAGTCTATTATGAAATCAAAGTAATTTCACTTACTTTAATCCGGGCTGAAGAGTTTTCATATTTATGCAACAGTTCGCAACCAAACTTAGTTATATATAATAGAGACACCGCTCTCCTCATGACCATCCTTCGAACCATTTCCTTCATTTTTATTGCGACCTCCTCTCCTATTACTTAGTTGAGTTAAGGATGAAGGAAAGACCATTATGTTATCCAATGCTATCTTTTTCGAAAGTGTCGGTGTTTGGTTAGAGAATCCTACTAGTCTCTTAAAGGGTTGTAATGCATGTCTAATTAGGGTATTTAGGTCAGTTATGGTTAAGTAGGATTTAGGGTGATCAAATAATTTTACACCATTCGATTCATAACAAACACCGAACACAACATATATTTCAATACAAAGTCAAATACATACAAGCATATGCATATTACTACCTACAAGTATAATCATACATAATCCTAAGCCTCCAAGTACTTTAAAATAGTACTCTAAAATACGATAAAGTATTGAACCCAACTTACTTAGAATCTTTAGTTCGCTCACTCCTATAATATAAATACTCTTTTAGTATTTATAAATGATATATATTTATATATATACATTTTAGGTTATGATTTAACTCAATTTTTCATATATATATTATTTATTATTGATTTATTATAGGTTAATTTTAGGATTGTTTTCCAAATCTAGTTCTAATTTAGGTTCTAATTCAATTTCAACTACAATTACTATACGTAAATCCTAAAAATGCATTCTGAACCCTAATGTAAAACTAATCACATTATGATTGAGTATCCTAAGTATTCAACCATGTGAAGGGTCAAACCTTGTATGTCTACGTATTATGACTCAGCTATTATTAACAAACTATAAAGAAAAATGCAAGATTCTCTATTTATCAATGTTCGCAATGCTAGAAACATGAGGCATTGAGCTATGCACCTTCTATTGAATTATACAGCCTCACCATTGCCCAGTGGGGATTAGACATACTCGAACCATTTCCAAAGTCTACAGCCTAGCAACAATTCATCATAGTTGCCATGGATTATTTTACAAAGTAGGCAAAGGGGAAAGTAGAGGTTAAAATCACGAATAAAAGGTCAAAGTTTTATTTTTCAACTTCATTATATCAAGATTTAAAGTTTTATTTTTTATATTCATTGATAACAAACCACAGTTTGATAATGACAAATTTTAGGTATTTTGTGAGAAACATGGTATCCATCTGAATTACACGTTAATGACTCATCCTCAATATTTTAGTCTATACAGTATGCTTTAATCCTTATTTATGTACCGAATTTTATTTTTGATAAGAGAAAATTTTACATTTTTCATATAATTACCTAAATTTATGTTTTCTACCAAATTTATTATATATTGATATTATTATTATATTATCCATTTCAACATAATATTTTATATTTATTATAATTCCAATTCCACATACTATTATAATTCCAATTCCACATACTATTAAAATTACATATATTTACTATAGAATACTCATAATAATTACATTTAATACTCCAAATGCTACAATTATCATACTACATCAAATATGAACATCTTAAAACACCTAATTATACACTAAATCAATAATTATTCAATTAACCATTAATTAACTCTAAAATAACTAATTATATATATATATATTTTAAAGGCCTAAAAATTACTTAAAATTTTCAAAAATTCATTTATAAAAAAGGGCTTCATAGTAATGTTGTACACCTCCTAAGTAGTCTACAAAAATTTTTCACTTAAAACTATACATTTAAGGCTATTTATTTCTAAATTAAAATATATTCAAGTTTACGTGGTTTTTTAAGCACTACATATTTTTAGATATAATTAAATCAACTAATATTTTTCCCTAAATCTACATACATAAAAACATTAGAATACTAAATTTCATAATTTTATGGATAAAATTGATAATTTTAATAAATTAAACAAAATTAGGTTAAAATTGGACTCACTTGGTCGTTGGACTTTTGGTCACTAGTGGTTGTCATAGGGTTGTTGTTCAACCTAGGTAATGGTGATAGGGTGTTTTAGTGGTGGTGATTCACTTCCCGGTGGCCATGGATCATAGGTTTGGTTTACAAGCCCTAATTGTATAGATTTTTTTCTAATTTAAAAAAAAAAAAGCCTAATTCACTCTTTTTTGGTTCTCTCAAATTTTCTTGAACTCCAAACAAACCAAATGATCTTTTGTTAAGGTTTGGGTATTTATAGAGCTGCATGAGGATTTTTTTTATTAATTTTGAGTTGACATTTAGGCTTATCTTCTGCCCATTTTGCTTTCTAGTTGGTTTATTCTAATTGGTTCAATCTTTTTCTTTTTACCCTAACATTCCACAACCTGATTCTAGACAAATCCTTACTTTTCCTATTTTTTTTCTTATTTTTCCTTCATTTTTTTGTAATTTTCTTTAATTATTTTAGCATTTTAGGTAATTTCGCACATTTTTACCTATATGTAAATACATATGGAGTACAAGTAAATACTCTTAAATATTATTTATGTTATTCTATAATTTTTAGTGTACATATAATTTATCTCTAACGACTTGTTAATTATTGGAACTCGTTTTTACGTATTTCCATTAAATAACGAGAAATATACTTATAATTTGATATTATAATATTCTATTATTTTATTACTTATTTTCTTAAATTCAAACTTACAGGGTTGCTTTTACTAATATTTTTAGTTTAGTTATATAATTTAGACTTGATCGGATTCTTTATCCAATCGCCTTAAATTTTACATATTGAATTCAAACTTTCAATTGTAAGGCTTACATTTGACATGGGCCAAAATGAAAAGATTGACTTTAAGGGTTCTAGAAGTAGACCAAAGCCCGTACCATGGTTATATTGGTTTGAACATTGAATAGTGAAAAGGACAGGCTCAATCTTATCCTTAATGACCTTTTGTTGGTCTAGATTGAAAAATTGAAACCATCTTTCAAGTATTCCCTTAGGTTTGAGATACTTGTAGATGTAGATTTCCTTGAAAAGGGCTAGTGTGATAGAGGAACTAGCCATTTCCTACAAAAGATGTTAATAAGATTACATTAAAACTATCCTATTCACATGAGAATTACATTGATACTTTACAAAGAAAATAAAATATTTATGTGGAATAGATTAGGAAACTTCTTAATTATATATACATACATACATACATATATATATATATATATATAATCTACCCTAATTGCATTCATAAACCCTTTCCCAAAATCGACAAATAAACATGATATAGCAAGACCAATAGAAACAAATATATATATAGTATAATGAGTGATTTTTAATTTTCTTTTTAGACGATTTACTTTATGTTGATCTATATCTTATATTTTAGTTCACTTAGGACGATTCCTATGTAGAAACCCCTTGTGTTGTGGTGACTCTTACTGAAGCCTAGCGTAAATCCCATTTGAAAAGTTAAAGGTAGCAAATAGGTCATAAATTGGAGATCACAACATAAGTTTTAAAATAGTCCTATGAATTAGATCTATATGATTAGATAAATTAGTCTTTTTTTAAAATTATGAATCTACTTAGAAAAACTATGTCCTCTTCAAGCCTTGCTACTTCTAAGCAAATAGAATAATTTATGTTAAATAATAAAGATGAAATATATATGAAAGATTTTGATAAAGTAATAGATGATTGGAAAATTCCTAAAACTTTTTATGATCAAATATATTAAATGGCTAAATGGAAAACTTTTTGTAAGAATGATTATGTGATAGCCACAAAAGAAAAAGATATCCCTATTTCTAATGGCTTAACCATAATAAAACTTTTGAATGCTGAATCAATTAAAAAAGTATGCTTAAGAATGGAATTACATGCACATAGGTCTAGTTTAAGTAGAAACCAAACCCTTTTTAAACTAGGTCTAAACACTTCTGTCTTCATGGTCCTTAGAGATGCTAGAGAATTGGACTATGAAAGATCAATACACGCCTCTATTGAGACCAGTCTCAACATTGGTCTAATACAGTTTGAATGTCATCCAATGTCACTTTAGGTCTTAGAGATAAGACTATAATGAACTCTTCAATTCTTCAAATTAAAACCCATAATTATAGAACGATAGAAGGTTCTTTGCCAATGACTATTATTTATAGAATTTATTTCAAATTAATGAAAACCGCTTTTGAGTCTAAAGCTTATAAAATTGATAAGAAAGGACAAACCCTCTTTATTCAAACAAACCTAACCAAAGCTAATGTGTCCGTACTCGGAATGATTTAATGGTCTTAGGTTAACTTACCTAAACAATGGGAAGTAGATAATTTACTTTCAAAACAACCTATTTATAATACCAAACCTTCTAATGTAATGCAATATCTTAAAGGTAAGGTAACCATCCAATTCATTAGTAGATTTTTTTATCAACCTATAAGACCTTTAAAAATAAGGTCAATGTCATCATCCTTTAGGAGATTAGTAGATTTACGTCCACCTCCTCCTTGATTTCATGAACCAATTAATGATCAACCTAATCTCCAAACCAATCCTCCACTTAGTGGAATAAAACATAGATCAGATATAACTACACTAGTTTACTAACTTAACAAAGAACTAGACTATAAAGAACCTTCTGCCTCAATAATAGGTGATCTAGAACTTAATGTTTTAGAGAAACCCTTTGAATCGGATAGGATTCTTCTAAACAAAGAGTTTAATTCACCAAAAAATGAGAAAATTAGAGAATGGTATTTTCAAACTTTTAAAAATGTTATTAAACAAATAAAAGATGAATATTATAATTTTATGGATGAAGTTAGTTGTCAAATATATTTCTTCAAATAGTTTGAAGAATATTGTTTGAAATTGAAGCAAATTAATAATGTTAACCAATGTTTTACATGGAAATTAAGTGATGGAAAAATAATAGAATCAAATCATACATCACTTAGTAATATAAAATCTACACATAAAAACACTGAAATAACACTTGTGCCTTTTAAAAATGCTACATAAGAAGAAGGCTAAAGAATTAAAAAGGTAATATACCAAAATAATTTCACAAACCAACATTTGCACACAATAGGAAAACAATTAGATAGAATGGAAAATGTAATAAATAATGAAGTCAATAAAACTTATGAAAACTCTACAATGAATAAAACCAAACGTTTAATTAAACCATTTCAAATACCTAAAAATCCAAGTAATGAATTCTTAAAACTATTGGATGAAAAGAAAAGAATGTTAAAAAGTAAAATGGTCAAAGAAGAAGATGACTCGAAACTAATTGTTATTCTAAAAATGGATACACCAATTAGTTCTTCAAAATTAAGAAATGTTATCATCAATGATACTCTTTCTGAGAAGATTAATGTTTTAAATGAAATAGATAATGAGTTTATGAATGTTTCTTCAAAAAATGAAAAAGATATTGATACAATTTCTAATGTTTCTCTAAAAAATTTAAAAATTAATGAACCTAATGAACAAATTAATAAAATAACTTGGAAAGAACCTCAAAAATTGTATTTACAAAGAGCTTCACTTGCTAATATAATTTTTGAAGAAAAAAATGATAATTATCAGAATAAGTATTTTGTAGGATTTACTTATGAATGGAATATAGATGGATACTTAGAATAAAAAATTCTTAATGTTCTTAATCAAATGATAATATTTTCTAATACCAATAAAACAATTCCTAATGTTACTGATTACCATGCAGCATTACTTTTAATTTTCGGTTTTACTAAACAATTAAAAGGTTGGTGAGATAACTATCTTACTGAAGAACAATGCATCAATATTTTAACTTCATGTAAAATTGATGAAAATGGAATGCGAATTCTTGATGAAAATAAGGAACCAATTTGAGACATGGTCAATATTTTAATATTTTTAATAAGTTAACATTTCATAGGAGACCTTTCACATATTAGGGATAAAACCTTAGATTTGTTATCTAATATGAAATGTAAATCCTTAGGAGAGTTTCGTCAGTATAAGAATATATTCTTTTAGAGAGTTCTCTTTGGAAATGACTATAATCAACCTTTCTAGAAAGAAAAGTTTTTAGCTGATTTAGCCAAATTAATAGGTGAATAAGTTAGAAATAAAATCCAGGAAGACAACAATGGTGAAATTCCTTATAATGAATTGTCTTATGGTGAATTATCATCTTATGTTTATAAGATAGGCATACACTTATGCACTACAATATGACTGCAAAAACAATTGAAAAATGAATAGCATAAGAAACACCAAAATCTTAGTGATTTTTGTGCTCAATATGATTCCTCTTTTATTAGTAAAAGAATTAGAAAAAATGTAAAAAATTTAGAATGTTCACAAAAAAAAAAAACCTAGAAGAAAATTTAAGTGAAAATCTATTAAAAAAGTGGAAAAAATTGAAAATGAGAAAAAGAATAAAAAATTAAAGAAAAAATCTTATAAACAATTAAGGTATTATAAATGGAGAAAAATTGGTCATATAGCAAACTTTCGTAAGATCAATAATAAACTTAATGAATTAAATCTTGATGATAAAACAATGGAAAATATTTGGCAAATTTTTGCAAATAATGAGTCTTCTACATCTGAAGAAGATTGTGATGATGGAATTCAAGTTAATGATATTGAATCATCATCATCATTATCCTCTTCTAAAGATAATGAATTAAATGTTTTAACCAATGAAAAAGAAGAAATTCTTCAAAAAATTAATCAATTAACTAATGATAATGAAAAATTTGAATGTTTGAAAAATATGAGTATTCCAAAAACTACTATTTCACTCATTGGTAATTTGCCTTATAATCTTGATGAAATTCTTAAAAGAGGTAAAAAAATTACATAAAAAATCCATTTCTATTAATGATCTTCATAAAGAGATTAATTTTCAAAAAGAAGAAATAAAAGAATTAAAACCAATACAATTAAAACTTTAAAATGATTTTCTTAAATTAAAACAAAAAATGATAATTCAGGAATATTTCGATAATGTTAATGGCCAAACTTCAAATGAAAATGTTCAACATGTTTTTGGTAATTGTTTTGATTATCTCCAAGTACTAACTTGCAAATGGATAATTAATATTAGAATTAAAATTAATAATGAATAGATTTTAGAAACTACTGTGTTATTTGATACTAGAGTAAATTTCAATTGCATTAGAAAAGGGTTGATTCCAACAAAATATTTTGAAAAAACTACTTATTCTCTAAGTTTTGTATCAAGTAACAAATTAAATATTGATTTTTAATTGTCCAATGCTGAGATTGTTAAAGGAAAAATTTCTTATAAAACTGCGTTTATTCTTGTTAAGAATTTAAAGCAAAATGTTATTTTCAGAACTCCTTTTATCAATCTTATCCAACCATTTTCTATCAATGAGAAAGGAATTGAAACAAATTATTTTAACAAGAAAATTGTTTTTAATTTTGTTTCAAAACCACAAGTCAAATATTTAAATATTTTAAAGGAAAATTCAATCTCAGAATTGAATTGTTTAATTGAATGTAAAGAAAAACATTTAATATATTTAAAAAATGATCTTGAGTTCAAAATAATTTAAACTCAACTTTCCAATGAGAATTTAAAAAATAAAATTTCTAATTTAGAATTAGAAATTAATAATTATGTTCAACACTACCTAATGCTTTTTGGGATCGTAAATCTTATATTGTAGATTTGCCTTACGAAATGATTTTAATGAGAAAATTATTCCAACTAAGGTAAAACCTTTCCAAATGAATAATGAAGTTTTAAATCATTGCAAAAATAAGATTAATGATTTACTCAATAAAAAACTAATTTGTAAGAGTAAGTCTCTTTGGAGTTGTTTAGCTTTTTATGTTAATAAAAATACTAAAATTGAGAGACGTGCATCTAGGTTAGTAATTAACTACAAACCTCTCAATAATGTTTTAAAATGGATTAGGTATCCAATACCTAATAAAAGGGATTTACTTAATAGATTACATAATGCTCAAATATTCTCAAAGTTCAATATGAAATCTAGATTTTGGCAAATTCATATTAAAGAGTCTGATAGGTATAAAATTGCATTCACTATTCCATTTGGTCAATTTAAATGAAATGTTATGCCCTTTGAATTTTAGAGAATAATGAATAAAATTTTTAATGATTATACAAATTTCATAATTGTCTATGTTGATGATGTCTAAATTTTTCACCTAATATAGATTAACATTTTAAGCATATTAAATTTTTTATTAATGTTGTTAAAAAGAATGGTTTTATTGTGTCACTGTCTAAGATTAACCTATTCCAAAATAAAGTTAGATTCTTAGGGTTTCACATATATAATAGCACCATAATTCCAATCTAAAGATCAATAGAATTTGCACCTAAATTTCCTAATGAAATCAAGGATAAAAATAAACTTTAAAAATTTTTAAGAAGTTTAAATTATGTTACCGATTTCTTTCCTAATCTTAGTATTTTGTGCAAACCACTTTATTAAAGGTTAAGAAAGAACCCTCTTCAATGGTCAGAATGTCATACTAATGTTGTTAAGGAAATTAAGCAGAAAATTAATGAAATTCCATGTCTCTATATTCCATACCCATCTCTATTCAAAATAGTGGAGATGGATGCATTTGATATTAGATTTAGTGGGACCCTAAAACAAAAGCAAAATGATAAAGAAAATGTTGTTTAATTTATTTTTAAATACTGGAATGAATGTTAGAAAAATTACTCTACAATCAAAAAGGAAATTTTAGCAATTGTTCTAACAATCTCTAAATTTCAAGGTGATTTGTTAAATCAGAAATTTCTTTTATAAATTGATTGTAAAGCTGCAAAAAATGTTTTATTAAAGGATGTTCAAAATATTACTTCAAAACAGATTTTTCCTAAATGACAATCAATTTTATCTATTTTTTATTTTGAATAAGAGTATGTCAATGGATCTTTCAATTCCCTTCCTGATTTCCTTATTCGTGAATTTCTATAGGGAGATGCCTCCCAATAAGGGCAAAGAAAAGGGGAAGGAGCCCCAAAAGAAAAGCTTGACTAACATTCAGTCATGGCTCAAATCCACCAAACTTAATACTCCATTAATGATCAAGGATGAATCACCATCCTCAACAAACCTCAATGAATCACCAATGACTAAACCAAATGAAGCACGACAAATACCAACAAATCGTGAGGTACAAATGGAATTGCTAAAAGCATTATCAATTGCCTTACAACCATCAATGTAACTTCCATTGACATCCCAAAATAAACTATCTGCAATATCTCAAGATTCACAAACTCTTGAGGCATAAATAGATTTCTTTAGAAAATTAGGAAATGCTCTACAATTAAATGATACATATTGGCTATCAAAATGTTCAAAAATTCAAAAAGTGGATGAAATTATTCCACTAAAGAAAAAATCCAATCAACATGTATAACTAACTGAGGTGGCATCTTCCTCTGAAAAGAACATAATTCCTTAAACTCAAAAATCAATGTTTTTCATTAAAGGAATTTTCAAATATATCTTTTCTATAGAAAAAGATATGTATGAAAAAGATCCTTATAATTTTGCAAAGAAAATATTTTATGAAAGTTTTAATTATGTACCTTATGATTATTATAAGCCCATTTGAATTCTATGAAAAAATTTTAAGTGAAACTGGTTTAGTTTCATTTAAACATTTTGAAAACAATGGCATAGTAAGTTATTCTATAGCCAAAATTCATAAGGTCATCAACCTTAACAAATGGTCTGGTCACCCTTTAATGCCTATTAAATTCCAAATTTCCCTAATAAGTCCTCAACCAAATTACTAGATTTCTTATAATTATTTTGATTGTAAGCAAGCCTGGTGGAATGCATTTTACCAAATGAACCGAAAAAGATCCCATACATGGCTTATCTTTTTCAAAAAATGTTCTTCAAACAACCTACCTTATTGGTTTGTACACTGATGGAAAGAATTTGGAGCTACTATTGAAATTATTCATAAAAGAGCTCTCAATTGTTATAAATTATTCATGCAAAATTATGACATCAAAGAACATAGATTACCTTTCAAAAAGGAGATGCTATATTTCATGTATATCAATATCTCTTGGGTAATAATTTGGTTCTATGAATATAGCATGAACCCTAAATTCAATACCACTACTTTAATTAGAAAATACAGAGTAAAGTGGTGGGATGGGTTTAAGCTATGGAATAAACTTGAAGAAAATGCAATTCTGAAATGGATTAACAAGAACAAATTTCCAATGGTTTAAAAGAATATTGCCACTCCATTCCTTCATGACAAAATTTTTCTAATGACATCCATGGCCAGTGTTTCATCACCAGAACAAAATGAAAGAAATATTGAAGAAGGCATTGGCATTTCTTAAGGATTCAACTGCTGGGTCAACCATAGATTTAAGCTCCCATTACAGTAGAAACATTAATGAAGATGACTATTATGGAGTAGATTTGGTTGATCCATGAATGTATTCTTAATGAATGTATTTTGTATTTTTTAATGTATTTATCAATATATTCTACACTGTAATTCTCAATGTACACTTACATGTATCACAGTGCATAATGATATCAGAATAGCATCACAATGACATCAGATTCCATTGTCTGACATAATAATTTTATTCCTCGACTTTTTATTATTTACTACAATAAACTGTCTCCTGCTTTCATTGTTTCTATAGTGATATGTTGGCTACTTTACACTATTCATGAATAGTGAGCTGCTGGCCTCTCTTTCTATATAATAACCCTCATTCCTCTTCTCTATAAATCTTCTTTTATCACTTCTCACATTCCTTTTCTCTCCAATTCTCTTCCAATCCGAATTTTCTCTTCTCTTTCTCCTCCTTTCTTATAATTAAGAAGCGTATAAACACTTTCGTCCTAAGGTATAAGATAATACCTAAATATTCTTTTTTATATCTTTAATGTTTCTCCTTCTATGTTTTCTTTTGAGAAAATGATCTATATATAATGCTTTTTGTTTGTAGATACTCTTCAACATCAATGAAATGAAAGTTTTGTTTTATTAATTCTTTTATGATTATCTTATAAGGAGAATCTCCATAATTGAATGGGTGTAACTCTATAACAATTATTTTTATATTTCATGTTAAGGCCCTATAATTGGCAAGTTATACCACCTATGGTGGTTTACTTATAATGATTATTTAATGATTTGTATGTTTAAGCTCCACTAGTCTTGACATTGCCACATGTGGTGGTTCTATGATTATTTAATGTTTATATATATACCCCATTAGCTCAACAAGTATATCAATTGGAAACCCGAACATGTAGGCTATTGGCCTAAAGTGAGCTAACCATTCCCTGATCAACCTGGTAAGACAACGTCATGTACAAATGAGTTATATGGTGGTTTTCTTATGATATGTCTCAAACAGTCTACGATAACAATGGTGATAAACCAATAGAATTTTTAGAATATTTTGATGATAATGCTATAAAATATTTAGAAAGTTTTTATTTATATATTATGTGGATATTTGATAGAAATAATCCTATTTGGTAATATTTAATGTCTAATATATTTTAATATCCGAACAAGTTAAAGATAATAATGATAATGATTTAATAGAATTTTATGAATATTTAAATGATGCAATAGAATTTTTATTTTATATAGTTTGGGCCTATTTTCTTTTAAGAGAAAGATTTTATTTGTATGATATTTATTTTAGAAGAAACTCTTTTTGAATCTTCTTATATCTATAATTTATCTTATCTTTCACATCATTTCATAACTATCATTTAAGGTAGCTTCTCCTAGGTGGTTATATATATATTTGTTTCTTTTGGTCTCACTACATCATGTTTATTTGTTGATTTTGGGAAATGGTTTGTGAATGCAATTAGGGTAGATTCTAAAGATCCTTAAGCTTTGTAACCTCACTCGCTTTTAAGGAAGTCGTTCATTGATCATATTGGAGCTTAGATATATATATTTGTTTCTCTTGGTCTTGCAACATCATGTTTATTTGCTGATTTTGGGAAAGGGTTTGTAAATGCAACTAGGGTAGATTCTAAAGATCCTTAAGCTTTGTAATCTCACACACTTTTAGGGAAGTTGTTTATTAATCATATTAAAGCTATATATATATCATGCTACATCATGTTTATTTGCCGATTTTAGGAAAGGGTTTGTGAATGCAATTAAGATAGATTCTAAATATCCATAAGCTTTGTAACCTCACATGCTTTCCAGGAAGCCACTCATTAATCATATTAAAGCTTAAGTGGAGTACTTTGATCAACCCTGAGAGGTAGTTACCCCATAGCATTTGAAGCTTACAAAGTAACCCCTTATCCTAGGATCCTAAGATGGTTTGGGTTTGATCATATCTACCCTGCATCCTTGGTGCAATTAATAACCTCCCATATCCCCATGTATGTTGTACGCAAACATTTAGTATAGCAACTAAAATAGACTATTTACAATAAAAGTAAAAAAATAAATAAATAAACGTAGGTATTTTGAAGGAAAAATTTAAATTTAGAAGGTTTAAGTTGCTAACCCTCTCGATGTCCTTAGTGGAGATGCCAAGCTTGAATTTTTTCCATTTTTTATTATTTTTCTTAATTCAACTATTATTAAACCCTAACCTATTTAATATTAACCCTCGACTAATAGTTAAAAAATAAAAAACTTGATTTTCTTTTAAATTTTGAAAAGTGTTTAGAGTCATCACTCGACTAAAGTTAGAAGAAAGAGTTTAATTATTCTTAATAACCAGTTGGGTGGATTAGTTATAACTTAACTACCAGTATTTCGATAAATCTAAATTTTTTTAAATAGTTTTGAAAACTAGATATTTAAGTTTGAGGGCTAACTAATTAAACCTTTAAGGGTACCACTCTTATCTTTCTTAAATTAAGTTTATTTTTCAAATTACCCTTTTTAACTGATTCTAAGTTTACAATAAACTAATTCTATTTGCACAAACAAAAATAACAAATTGAAATTATTTACAAAAGGAAGAATAAAAAGATTTCCCTATTTTAAGTTGGCACGTAGGTGACCACATACCTTTTTGTAGGGATTAGACTATCCGTATTTCATTGGTTTATAAAACTTTTATTTGTTGATTTCTTTTAGCTTTTGAAAGACAATCGACTTTAAGTTCTTTAGCCATTTAATTTTATTTAAAGTTAAATGCTTACAAGAAAAAGAGTCTTTGTGTTCTTCTTTTTTGGGCAATTCTAAGAGAAGTCCTAAAAGGATTGGTTAAATTTTATTTTTATTTTTGGAAAATAATTTTTCTAGGTGATAAAACATTTTTATTTTCTTTTATTCCTTTTTTTAATTTTATTTATATATGTACTATTTTTATTATTATATTTTTTATTGAAACATGCAAATAAATAAATAAAATAAAAATAAAGTAACTAAGCTTCCCCCCCTTTTTTCTTTTATTGTCTTTTTTTTTTCTTTGTTACAATTTGTATGTGAAATTAAAAAAAAAAAAAAGCAAAATGAAAACGAAAGAAACAAATAGGGCTAGACTAAAGGAGTAGGACGTATAGGTCGGTTAGTGGGAATAGAGCGAGTCACGGGTTTAGGTCTAGTTAGCCGATCCAATTCACATGTGCTACACATGTCTTAGATGAAGAAGGAGATGTAGTAATGAGTAGGGGGTGATATAAGACAATTTGGAGACCAAAACAAGTAGATAAAGGGAGCTTTATGGGTTTCTTATTAGGAATATTGGGGGTAGGGCGAAGGTATTTAGAACTCATTTGGGCGTTGGTTGGAGTTGTGTAATAGTGGCTGTTTAGGTAGTTATGTGAGATGATTGCTAAGCATGGAGAAAGTGTGTTGCTAGGGGCTTTTGATAAGCACGAGCGCAACGGTAGTGGTGGTCTATTTCGATTCATGGTAGATGGAGAAGGGTCCAATGGGAAGCTATAGTTAGGTTAAGTTTTGGCAATGGCGATTGTATTGAGGATGCTAAGAGGCATGACAGCATATAGGAGTGGTCTTGTTCAAAAGCTTAGGTCGTAGGGGACTCAGTTGTGGTGGTGGTTTTGTCTAGAAACCATCGTAACCCAACGATAAGTTAAAGAGAGAGAACTCGTGGTTGAGAGATAGAAAGATCATAAGAGTGTGATTGTGAGTGGAAATTGATGATTGTTGATGTTAGAAAACAAAGCAGGACACTCTATTTATACTCTCAAAGCTTAAAATAATCTTGGAAGGTCTAACAAAGGCAATGAATTTTCAAAATGAATGTGGGGGATGACAAGCCTTGATTCTCGAATTTGGATTCGCGTTAATTTGCAACCAAAATGAGTCCTTAATGTTTTTTTTTTTTGTGCCAAAAGGATTGAGTAAAAGCTTTGCAATTACATTAAACAAGCTCAAATCATGGAGATTCAAGCAAATGGAAAATCCGAGCACTTGTGTTTTTCCTGATTTCCAATCTCCATGTTAACCTTCGAAACAAATTAATCTAGATGAGTTATTGTACATGATGCGTAGTACTCCAAGTCTAGCATACGATTCCATCGTTAATTTGATGTAAATCGTGTGCTAAACACAAAAGAAATCAATCTAAAGTGATGGGGTTGAGTTAGGGTTGTTAGGAAAAGGAAAAAACGGGAAAGAATGAGAGAGAAAGAGCTAACATAATACCACATTAGCCATGTGGCCGAACAAGTGTATACCACGTGCAGGCATCAACATGTGGTCTAATGGACCCTCATCATGTGTACTTTGTTATGGAAAAAATGAAAAAGGCATAAAATGCTTGTTTGGAGACTTAAACTCATGACCTCTCCATCTATCAATGCTAAGACCAAGTGTTGTACCAGTTGGGCTATTAGCTTATGCCCTATTAACTAGTGCCACTAAAATATATTTAACTTGTAAAACGACCTAAAAATCCTATAAAATATAATGCTACTTAATTAAATTATTTACAATTTTAAGGATTATTTCCTTAAAAATAATTTATTTGCTTGAAAATATATTTTTCTTGAAAATTATACCTTTTTATTTTATTTATTTTTCATTTTTTTCTAATTTTTTTGTACTTTTTTAAAATTAAGACCCTTTTTCCCCATTCTAAAAAAAAGCTCTATAATTAAAAAGTGAAAAAATGAGATGTCTATACTAGTCTATCGTGAAGTTTGAAAAATTATGCCTTTTCTAATCTAGGTTGAGGAGATTACACTCATAGGCATGATGCCATAGCTCTAACCAAACCTAGACTTGTGTAATGAAAACTTGAATCCTCCTATGACTACCTTCCAATTGAGTGCCCCTAGCCCCATTGCAACCTCCTCTCATACCATTTAGTTCAACTAGGACTGAGGAAAAGCTAATTATGCTACCTCTTTGATGGGTCGGTATTTGGTTAGACATCTTAACCATTCCCCTAGTGGGTTGCAATACTTGTCTGTTTAGCATTTAAATCCAAGTGTAGCTTAAATTTGTTTTAGGGGTGATCAACTAATTCTAAATAATCAAATTAAGGAGTGAAACACAACAAAGTAATCATAACATATAGCATAACAATCAAACAACATAATAAACAATTTCTACGGACATGCATCACATGTACAAAACCAACTAATTTACAACTACAAATAAGTATACATATTAGCCTCTAAGTACTTTTACATAGTACTACAAAATGCCATTAATCTTGATCCCACTTATTTGGATTCCCATTCACTCTTGTAACTCAGATTCTCAGGTCCTTTTGTCATTAACAATCTTTATATGGCAAATCATATTTCAGTTTCAATACAATTCATTGGAGTAAGAGTGTTTTAATTACTATAATTTCATTTTAGATTAACATTCTTTTAATATTCAACCAGCATTGTTTATTGGAAGTAAGCATTATTACCTTTATATAGGTGGTTTAGACCTTCTACATAACCTTCTATTAGGTTTCTTAGGTTTTTAGTACCTTCTACATAACTTTTTACTAAAGTCTATTAGGTATGTGATACCTTTTATTAGATCTTTTACTATGGTCCTTAGTTATATTCTTTACCAATCAAACCTTTTACTTAAGCTTCTTCTAGCATTTAACTCATATTCTTTGCTATTAAACCTTTTATGTAAACAAACATTCTATATAACCTTCTACAAGAATTTGGTCATAGTTTTTACACTAGAAAACCTTCAACTGAAGTTTCGATTGCTATAACTTATCGTCAATTTGATTAGAGAAGCTTTTACATTAACTTCTATAAGTTAGCAGTTTGCACTAATACTTACAAAAACTTTTATAAAACCTTCTACTACTACTAACTCCTTCTTCAACTCATCTAAAACTTCCACAATACCATCTACGACACCAAATTCACCCTACTTCATTGAAAACTCCATTTTTCATATTTTTCTTTACTTTATTTAGATTCAACTTAGTTGAAACTCCACTAATATTGACTCGTATGCCTCGAAACTCATCCATATCAACATATAAAACTCGAAATTCAACTAAAAAGAGGGTTAAATATGATTAATTAACTAATATGCTTAAAATACATATATTAGGTTGAAATTCATGGTTTTCAGAGTGAAAATAATTTATTTATAGTAGCTAAAATTTTTAATTTACTACCAATTATTAGTGATTTTTCAACAAAAATTATCAATTTAATAACTTAAGCAAAATACACATAAATATTTAAGTAAAAAACATTATGTTTAGCTTTGGAAAACCCATCTTTTCACAAAATCTCCTATTTCTACTTAAAAATCAAGATCAACCTATTGTATGTAACTAAAAATTACTCAAAATGGTGACAAATCAAATTTATTAAAACTTTTAAAAATATTAGGTTTTCCTTGAATTTCAGCTTATTAGTTTTCTAAAAACTAAAAATTAACCCTAATAAAATGAAAAATTTTAGAGAAAATCTTTATATGTAAATTTTCTATATGTAATAACACATTTACAGAAAAAATTTTGTATAGAAACTACATCTTTCAAGCTTTTGAAAATCAAATTGAAAATTAATCTTGAATGACTCATTTCTTAAGAGTAATATATAAAAGGAAATATTTTTATAAAATTATTAATTTTACATGAAAATATACCAAAAATTATGTTAGAATAAAAATTTTCATAATTTTTTAGTAAACTTTTATATTTTTCACAAATTTTTGAAACTCGAGTAGAAAATCAAACTTACTAACTTTTGAATATTCGATGGCTGTAGGTGGTAAGGTGTTTGTTTACCCAAAATGACATTAGTTATAGGTCTAAATGGTGGCAGCCATTCGTGATTAGGTTGTCGTCTTCCTTAGGAACTGCATTCTCACATATTATTATTATTATTAAATATTTTTCACCATTTGCTATTTTTCTTATTTATTTCTATGTTCCTTTGTACTTGAGGTTGTGGCTTTCGCGACTCTAAAATTTATCAATTTTTTGTTTGTTTTGTCATTTTAGCTAATATTAATTTTTTATTAGTCTATTTAAAATAAAAATTTACATGGTCCATTTGAGTGATTTTTAGAATCCAATTGTTTACTTCAAGGATAAACTATCAAAATTTGTAGAAACCCTAATTTTGCGAGTTCAAAATTCTATGATTGTATTTGGCTAATCCTTTTATATTTTTCTAAAAGTTATTTCATGATGTTTTGTTAAATTTTATGTTTAATTAATTTGTTTTCGAGATCCCATTAATTTGGTTTTTAAGTGTCATGGTTTTCTTATTTTGATAATTTAGCAACTAAATTTTAGAATTTTGACTTTTAACTTGTATTGATATTTTATTATTCTAGTTTTAAACACGTAAATTCTCTAGGTTGTTTTAACGAATCTATGACCTTAACATATATTTCAAATTATATCAAATAAGTTTTTATGCATATCCCAAATTTTCAATGCAACGATCCTATTTGCCAATGTAAAATTCACATATTTCCACCCCCCTTTAAAAAAGTTTTGTTCTCAATACTTTTGTTTTTGTATACCTAGGTTTCTAGTCTTAGGTGCTTATTTTCTATTGTTACTAATTTGGTAATTTAGGTGAGTTGATATTTATTCTTATTTACTAAATTTTTCTTTTTCAGTATCTTAAAGTTACTTTATTAGTATAAGTATATGTTTACCTATAAAGTGTTTTTGTTTTTCACTTTTAAACTTGATTATCTAGTGTTTTAAGAGGTTTCCTTCTAAGATGAATTAATTAACATCCCATTCTATTCTCTTTAGTCTTTAGAAAATTTAATATTTAATTGAGCTCTAATGTGGTTCTAGTAAATTATGTTCTCTTTATTTGGTTTTGCTTCTAAAGAGCTTCTACCACTAACTTCATAGGTCCTTCCTCCAATGGTCGATATAATAATTATCTTTATTTTAGGTCTTTTGCAACCTTACTAAATAATCTAGGGCATGGGATAATCCATCTGTAAACATATCCTAATCAAGCAAATATTCACATTGTTTACATTTCTAGAATTTTGCTAGGCTAAAATAATTAAGGCTGTTGATAAGTTCAATTAGACTCCACTCTTTATTATCTTTCCTTTTGCTCATGTTGATTCTTATACGATTTGCATGGTCTATTGATTTCTATTGTACATTATAGTTTTAAGGTGTTATTATAGACTAACTTCTATTCACTATTTTATTTTCCTCTTCCCTTAGTCTTTTGCAAACTAACCTATGATTGGTGGTTATTATTTTTACTCATTTCATACTGATATGTTAATCTTTATCCACCCACAATTACTCCATTGATAATCTTAGGATTTATTAGTTATACTTGTGTATCATATAATGTAGCCTTTCAATTTCTAAATTTTCCATAATCTTCCATTTGATATTTTAAATACTATAATATTTCTTATTTATATGCCAGCTTCGCATTGTTCTTATTATAGAGCTTATGATTGCTACCTATGTCATCTTTATGTATCTGTTAATATATATTTTGTATCATTTCAAATCAAATTTTATTATTTGAATCCTATTATGATTACATTAGTTGGTTGATTTTTAAAATTAATCATTGCTTATTGATCTTGGCTTATAAATATAAGTCTGTCGTTATTATCATATAGTTGCCATCATTAGTCAAGTGAGCAAGTTTTATTTCTTGTGGAGTGTTCTTATGTTGTCATTATAGTTATTGTTGTTATTTTTTGCTGCTCGTCTTCATATCATTGCCTTTAGGCTCAATGGTTGAGATGAACCATGCATTTTCGATATTTGGAACTAAGTTTTATCTTTGGATTTAGGATTATCTTTAATTGCATCATTGTTAAGATATCTAGTTATTGATTATAACATACATTGGGGTAAAGTTTGACTCATGTAAGTAGATTTATGAATAGTAAAGGGTGATGAGAATTATTTGATAGGGTCGTTTTTATGTAGGGTTAAGAAAAAGAGTATATGGATAGGTATTTATTTTGACCCTAAATTAGATTATAGAGAATACTTTCCAATGGTCTAATCAATCTTACACTATAATTTATCCCAATTCATTGTTTTAGTTCTATACTTCACTAGTCAATCACTATGCTCATCGACTCATCACTTATATATTTATCTAAACTTCCATTCTCTATCTCATCTAAAGTTCGACTCATGTTTTGCTTAGGTCCCTTCAAGACTTTCTTCTAGGTTTTCCTCCTTACCTGAGCCATATAAGTGCTCCACTTTATCCTTTATAACTTCCATCCTCAATCTCGAAACTTGAACTCAAGGATGTAATCTTTAAGCTATCTAAAGTATAGATCACCTTATGAACCCTAAAATCTCTCACCACAACTTCTATATGGTTATCGTTAGGTTTTATCTCATATCTTATAAGAAGTCGTATTGACCATCTACAAAAGCTTCTATAGGATCCTCTTTATTAGGTCTACCTACTTTCCTTCTCATAAGCTCTACATTATCTTCTACAAAAGGTTCTACAAGGTTTCTCTCGTGTGGTTCTACTTTATCTTCTCTACTAAACTCTTATAAATTTCCCTCATCAAACTTTATCTTAACCTTCTATAGAAGGTTCTACAATTTCCCTCCATAAGCTCACCTACACATGGTTCTAGTCTTTTACTTAAGGTTTTATAAGATCTTCTATAATTAGGAGTTACAACATTCTCTACTTTGCTTCATATTTCCTAAGTAAAACTAAATAGACACAAGTTCATTTTCACAGTCTTATAAGATAGCATGAAGGAGAGTTAGGGTTTCGAATTCTTTTATTAGGATTTTATTATCTTGTATTCTTTTACTTACATAAGGCACATATACCCATGAAGTCTACATCTTTTAGGTACCCATTTACTATCTACTCTCACTTTGACATCTTATGTGTCTATTTAATTTTAATTAAGATGCTTCAAAACAACTTTCATAAGAACTGTACACGATAAGTTTCGAAGAAATAGTGCTCTCATACCACCTAAGAACTATCATGCCCTAAGAGTGGTATAGTCGTAATAGTAACTCTATGTACATCAACCTATGATAGAAGTTAGTCACTCAATTGCTATCGTAGACTTGGTATAAATAAGACACATTAGATTAAACAACTTTGAAGCATCTTCAGTTTAATAGCTAAAGTAAAATAGAGACATTTGTTTCATATATTTTCTTTTTGAAAAATAGAAGTTTGATTAGTATAATTCCTTTAAAATAAAACTTGGAGTTTTTGTATAAGAAAATTTATAAAAGAATCTAAAATTGTTTTTACAATAAATATAATACTACAAGTTAGTCTAGGTCATACAAATGACCCAGTTGACTTCAAAATAAAGATAACAAGAATATTCCAATCCATTTTCTCCTTACTCCAGACTTATTGCCTATCTTTTGCACATCTGGGGATTAGGTGGTCTTGGTGTTTATCTTTTAGGACTTGCAAGAGAACTATGAGGATATAAGTAACCATCGTTTAGTAAGGGGATAGATATAGAAGCGCATGCAATACAACAATTAAGCAGAGTTGTCAACTAGCTAATTAGATGCAATAAAATGCAATAAGCATATGCTATCTACACGATGTTGTTAGGTCCATCACGAAGTTAGAGAAATTACTCCTACTTCTACCCGAGTTGAAGAGATTATACTGATAGGCATGAAGCTACAACTTTAACCAAACTTAGGATTATACAATGAAGACTTGGCTCCTTTCATGACTACCTTTGAATCTAATGCCCCTAGCCTAACTACTACTTCCTCTTCTACTACTTAGTTTAACTAAGACTAAGGAAAGGTGAATTATGCTACCTCATCGAAGGATCGGTATTTGGTTAGACATCCTAATCATTCCCTTAGGGAGTTGCAATACATGTTTGGTTACTGTTGAAATCCAAGCTTAGCTTAAATCTGTTTTAGGGGTGATCAATCAGTTGTAAAGAAATCAAATTAAGGAGCGAAATAGTTTCTAAGCACATGCATCACATGCATACAACCAACTACTTTACAGTTGCAAAAAAGTGTTCACATCAGCCTCTAAATACTTTTACATAGTACTTCAAAATGCTATTAAGCATTGATTCTACTTACCTAGATTCCCATTCACTCTTATAACTCAAATTCTTTGGTCCTTTTGTTATCATTCCTATGTTACAAATCATATTTCAGTTTCAATACATTTCATTAGAGTAAGAGTGTTTTAATAATTGTAGTTTTGTTTTAGCTTAACATTCTTTTAATATTCAACAAGTATTGGTTATAAGTATTAAGTGTTATTACTTTTACATAGGTTGTTTAGACCTTCCATTTAACCTTCTACTAGGTTTCTTAAGTTTTTAGTACCTTTTACATAACCTTCTTCTAAGGTGTATTAGGTCCGTAGTACCTTCTATTCGATCTTCTACTCGGGTCCATGGTTATATTCTTTGCCTATTGAACCTTCTACATAAGCTTATACTAATGTTTAACTCATATTCTTTTATATGGAACCTTCTAAGTAACTTTTCACTAACATCTTGAGTCATGTTTCTTATTAAATAGACTTTTTACACAAGCTTCTATAGGAATTTGGTTATAGTTTTTATACTAGAAAATCTTCTATTGCAGTTTCTATTACTATAGCTTATTGTCAATTTGATTAGGGAAGCTTTTACATTACCTTCTATGAGGCAGTAGTTTGCACTAACACTTATAAAAACTTCTATAGAACCTTCTACTATTACCAACTCCCTATTCAACTCATCCAAAACTTTCATAGCACTGTTTATAGGCACCAAATTCACCCCACTTCTCTAAAAATTCCACTTTTCATACTTTTCTTTACTTTGTTTAGATTCAACTTAGTTGAAACTCCACTAATATCGACTTGCATGCCTCAAAACTCATCCATATAGACATGCAAAGCCTAAAATTCAACTAAAAACAGAGTTAAATACAACTAATTAACTAATATACCTAAAATACATAAATTAAGCTAAAAATTCATGATTTTTAATGTGTTTAAAGTATCTAAATATGGTTGAATGGGGGTTTTTATAGTGTTTGGATTAGTAGAGTTGGTCACATTCATGTGTAAAATGTGTTGAGTGGTTTTTCCCCTAAACCATCAACTTCCATGGTTTTCAACCAATGGTATTTCACCCTAAACCATGGTTTTGGAAAACTATCCATTCTTATATATAGTTTTTCTCAAAACCATGAGTCCTTTTTTATATCTTATTTTTTCTATACATATTTTATTAGATTATTACATTATATTAGTTCTAACTTTGCATGAAAACTTCTACTAAATTTTTTACATCATAAGTTTAGAAACTTATAGCCTATTATTATTATTGTTATTAATTTTTTTTGTCATTTACTATTTTTCTTGTTTATTTTATTTATTTCTATGTTCCTTTGTACTTAGGGTTGTGGTTTTCATGATTACGAAATTTTCCAAAATTTTTTTTATTTTATCATTTTAGGTCCCATTAATGTCTTATTAGTCTATTTAAAATAAAAGTTCACATGGTTCTTTTAAGTAATTTTTAGAGTTCTATTGTTAATCCCGATGATAAATTGTCCTTAATTTTGCGAATTTGAAATTCCGATGATTGTATTTTGCTAATCCCTTTATATTTTATCCTAAATATTGTTTTCAAAAGCCATTTCATGTTGTTTTATTAGATTTTATGGTTAGTTATTTTGTTTTTGAGATCCCATTAATTTGGTTTTTGTTTTTCACAATTTTCTTATTTTAACAATTTAGTGACTAAATTTTAGAATTTTGACTTTTAACTTATATTAATATTATTATTCCTTTTTCAAAAGCCTAAATTCTTTGGGTTCATTTTAACAAATTTGTGACCTTAACATATATTTCAAATTATATCAAATAAGCTTTTACATACCCTAAATTTCCAATGCTAAGATCCTATTTATTAACGTACAGGTCTCACAAGAGTCTTATACCAATTTTTCTCATTAAATATCATACATACCTAGCTATGTCTCAAATTCATGTTCGGCTTCTCTCACAATGTATGTCTTATACACATACCTTTTCTCCTCCCGTTGACATTGCATCTTATCATGGTAAGTGATTTGAATGCTATCAAATATATAGGTCTACTTTCAAGGCATGACCAAGAGTCTACTTAGTGCAATTTTCTTTCACCTTTAGAGACATTTGTTTTAAATCTCAAATCAAGTATGGAGGAAAAAAAAAAAAAAAAAGAAGTTATTCCAATTTATTTTTAGGCTTCTTTAAAAAGATTTCAATTAAAGCCTAAAATAAGATATGAAAAAATAAAGTTAATAACTTATGTATGCTTTATGAGGGAAAAAAAAAAAGAAACCTACATATTTTTATAAAAATAAGCATTTATATCTTTAGTATTTTTCAATTTTGCAAGAAGATCAAATAAATTTTTATCGATCAAACAAATTGTCTTAACTGAGGGTAAGTAGGCCATGACACCTTATACTATAATAACTTATTCGACTAGATAGGTTTTAAGTAGATATTGAAGGTCAAGTGTAGATTCTAGGTACAATTTTTGGGAAACTACTTGCATCGGGTTGGTACAAATATGGTGTTTTCATATCGTGTACCTACTATAGAATATGTATTCTAATATACATACATACGTATATATTTATGATATAAGTTCTAAGGTACTCCATACCCATTCTATGAAAATTAGCAATTAATATTAAGAAATGTAAAATGACATTATTTTCTACCTTAAATGCTCTAAGTTCTATAAGAAAATGAAATAATATATAAACTATAAGCCAAGCCCATCATCTATAAGAAATCCTAAACCTATATCGTTAATCCATTTTTTGTCTCTCATGTGTCAATTATACATTTCTATTTTCTACCTGTTGTCCCATTCCCCCACCAGTAACACTACCTTCATTATTATTTTCCATATCTCATCTCTCTCTCTCTTTTTGCAATACCAACTCCTTACCACTATAAGAAAGATACATATAGTAACTTCTTATAAGTATCAAAACTTTATTCTTTGTTTTCGTATTTTAATTCACTTTCCTTACAAATTGAAATTTTAAACTTCATGTATGTGTTCTTAATATAAATTCTTTTGTATTTTACAAGTTTTATAAGGTACTCTATATCCTCAAAATTTTATAGGACACAAGTTGTAATGTGGTCTTAAAGAGTCATAAGATAGGTTTCAATTCTAAATTTTTGGAACTTGAACATATAAGGTGGAGTGTGTATAGTGCTTTATAATCTATTCATACTATTCTTACTAACCCTTAGTCTTAACCAAAGAAAAAAAAAAGTATCTTTTGAAAATGGAAAAATGTACTGCAAATCTAGTGAGAGTTAGACTTTTAAACAAATGTTAAAACTTTTGATTCAAATAATCAAACCTTGAAACTTTTAAAAAAGGTATAATCAAGTAAGTCATTCCATATGATGATCACAGAAACTCTAGTATTCTCTGCATAACATAGCCCCCATGTAGTATAATAGATCAACAATATACAAAGAACAACATATATTAATGGATTAGGAAAATTACAAAAGTATAATATGTGTTTATAGTTTTGAAAATAAGTTATATGTGTTTTATTTGTTATAAATATGTGATGTATGTTTTAGTACTAAGTGTTAATATTAATTAGGGAAAACATGTCAGCTTTTTATTGGTTCACAAAAACTAATTCATAAAATAAAATTATTAATTAGATTTAAGTAAGTAATATATTCAAATAATTCTAAATTTTAGAAAATAAAAGAAGGAAAATAATCAAAGAGTTAAAAAAAAATGAAAAATCAAAGTTAAGCCAACTGGATATTTTTCAACCATTTTAAGCTTAGAAGGTAATTGACCACCACTAGTTATGGAGGTCACATGACTCTAGACACAAACACTCAAATGCCATAGACACATATATAAGCATGCACACACATATGCATACATGCATGCTTACACACATACATACACACAAAGGCTTATAGAAAAAACTTAAGGTGGTTGCTAACCATCATTAGACTAAGGGGAGACAAAAAAAAAAAATCACAAGCGCCAATAGGTTAGATGACCTACTCAATTTAGTAATCAACTACTCCCTTAACCTTACGTTAGCTTAAGAAAAAATAGAAATCACCTACCATATTACAAATTAAAGAAGAAAAGATAAGTAAGATAAAAATCTAAATAGTAGCAATTATATCACATGACCTGACTTTTACCCTTTGAGGTTTTTCATTTGTTTTCCTATGTCTATAAAATTTAAATGTGATGGATTGCTCACTATACATGAATTTTTTTTTTAAGGGAAAGAGAAAAACAAATGAAAAGCCTAATAGATGGTATTTGATTTTTCAATTATTTTATTTTATTTTCAAGGTGGCGGTTCATCACTTACCCCCATTGACCATTTTGGCCATTTTGCAACTACTCTAAGGTAAGGGGATGGTGGGCTACTACTAATGAGGTTGCATAGGCTCCTAAGTGGTCATTAGTCACCCTATACTCTTAGGGTAACTAGAAAACGAAGATAGGGTTTATTTAGATTTTTCTTTCTCTTTTATTTTTAGGTTCTTCTTTGTCATTTTTTTGTAATTATTTTAGTTGTTTTTGCCATGTTATCTAATTAAGTTCATTAAATAAAATTATCTTACTAAATTAATTATTATGGACCAAACAAAAATTGACATGGGTCTTCAATTATTATTAACTCTTGATAATAGAATATAGGCCATGTGTATCAAAAGACAATTTGTAACGCCTTAAGAACCCTATTGGCATTACAACCCACCATATACCCTAACTAGCAAGGAGTATATTAAGGCTCTAGAATCCATACCTACCAAAAATATCACATCACCTAAATACATGAAATAGTCATAAGATTTAATTAACAACTAGCTCTCTACAAAGATGATTCATCCAAATTAACATATGTTAGAACATGAAGTTTTAGATGAGTCTCACATGCTCCTAATATTATAAGTAACATAAAGTTTTAGAAGGGAGTCTTTTGACTTTACAAACAAACAGGAAAAAAACATAAACCAACAGGAAGTACATTAATAATCTCCAAAGTAACTAAGTCTCCAAAAGAGAAATTATCCTCTTCTCCCGAATCCACGTCAGGCCATCATCATCATAAAAGTAAAGATAATTCACATCATCCACTTCCTCTAACCTAAACCTATGTCAAGCCATCATCGTCATAAAAGGGCTCCTCATAAATGACGTAGTCCTCACTAACTATGCCTAAAAATAAAAAGAATGAGACGAATTCCAATATACAATATACAAGCACATACAGATGCCAAACTAAACAAGTCACATGCTTAAAATGCAAATGAATAACAAACAACCAATTACTATCTAGTACTTTAAGCCAACAAGCATTAAATTGGTACTCATGACCTTGCCACACCATATTCTCTTATACATATAAATAAATATAATAGTATAAATCTTTTAAATTACTACCATATCCTATGGTGAAGATCATATGACCAGTAATTGGGAACCGGGAAACACTAGATCTAACTACATCGTCTCATATGCAAGTCTACTAAGGAATCCCTACATATAATCAGCAGTTGTTCTTAGGGATCTACTACTATGGGCCCTTAGGTTGAGCAGGTCAAGCACAAGTAACAACAATCTATTTTGGCCAAATAGTATTTAGTCTAGTTAAGTCATTTTTATCCCAACAAGCATAACTATACATATAAGTACCACATATCTAAGTCACTAAGCAACTTAATAAACCAACAAAATGACCCAAAGCTCAAAGCTAAATACCTAACTTGAGAGACGATAGATTTCACTTAGTTCCATCATACCTCAATCTAAGTAGACAATGGCATGGTATTAAACTAACTAATTAATAACACTTAGCTTATCCTCAACTCATCCTCTAAAAAGGCTACCTAGGTTCATATTCATTATGCTCAATTAATCCAACTTAAAGCTTCAATGAGTTATATTACTATTTCCAACTTCTTCCTTTTAATATCTCAATTGGATTACTTGGAAATGTTTCTAAAACTCCAATTTTTAGAATAAAGATAGAATCTTTTGAATGTAAAGACGATAAACAAGTAGCTGGTTTGCTTAGGAAAGGTAGAAGAGAGGTTTAGAAAACAAAAGAATTTTGAACAAAGTTAGCATCTAAATGCTACAAAGGATGTAAACCTCATGAAATTTTGATAACCCAAAAGCAGAATCGAATGAACGAGTCCTTGGATAGTCCTTGGAACCACCCCAAACATGATAATAATACCTAATTAAAGGAATCAAATCCTAAGTGTTCGACCAAAACCCTAATTGAAGTAAGCCCTCAAAATTTAACTAAATAAGCAAGAACCCTAATACTTGAAAAACCTTAGAACGTTATTGAAACCCCAAAATGACTATCTAACCCTAATTAAGTTATCAAATACCTTATTGTCACCAATAAATATTAATAGTAAGGTTGAATCGATCAATACAAGCAATTGGTAATACTAAGCGATTCGAATCCTAACATTCAAGCTCGTACACAAATCAAATTACCATAAATGGGCACCAAAACCTAAGAGAACCCTAAGTACACGTGTAGGGCATTTAGAATGGCTAAATTATAGTGTCAAAGTCCAACCCTAACCACATCCTAATTGCACCTAATTCGTCTAATTATCCTAATCCTTAACAACCCGTTTACATCTTAATTAGCTATAAGTCAAACATGATTAATGACCAAAAGACAAACTCTTATTTCATTTTAAAATATCTTATACCCTAAGGAGATAAGATCTTGCCCAAATTGGCAAAAAGCACATAAGATACATGGTCCCCATTTTATACTTTGTCCTTAATTTCTCAAACAATCAAAGCTTGTCCCCTTCACCCTCTCTCACTTCCATGACCTGCTATCCCCTTCCCCCTCCCTCATTTTTCATTTTCTCAAACCTTAAAACATATCTAAAAACTCCCTTAAACTTCCACTCGAAGATCAAGCCTAAACTCCATCTTCTTCTTCTTTTCGGCCACCATCGACCACCCTTACGCCAACCCCCATAACCTCACCACCACCACTACAAATCACTCCGAACCAAGTCCCACGCCTCACACACACATTACCCTTGTTTTTCAACACATTCACACCTCCTTACACATACCATGGCTCATGGCACACAACTATAAAGGGTGGCCTTCTACACTTTACCCCAATAAGAACTTAGGTTAGGTTTTTCCTTAAATTTCTTGCAAAGTAATAGTGGATACTAATATTTTCTTTCTTAAAACTTATTTTACAGCAACTCTATAGAGGTACTAAGGTATTTCAAGAAGGTTCACAAAGGTAAGTACAAGAAAAACCACCTTTAGTAAAAGTTATAACACAAATAGGATAAGTTATGTAGTGTAGTGTAGCTATTAATAGAAAATCTTTAAGTAGGATGATGAAACCCCTATTTCCCATGCATGACGCCCCTAGTATGTGCTCTAATCACACTTCCACATGCTTTTATGAAATCATTATAGTTTTAGATTAGTAGAAATATAGGTTGCATAAGTTAAAACACCATAAAAATCAAGTGTTGCATGAAAAGGGAAGTTAAACCCTAGAAACCACTCTTGGCCACCACTTTCTTTGACCTACCAGATCTGGAAATTTCTGTTTAATAGCTTAATGATATGTTTATTTAGTGATAGGAATGGTTTATGACTTAATTAATTAAGTTAAGTAAGCTAAAGTTTGGTTAAGGCCCTAAACTAGCTTAGTTAGTGATTATAGGCTTAAAAATGGTGTTAATCCAAAGAACCACAATGGATAGATTTGTAATCATATTAAAAATGGGCTAAACTTAAGTCCAATATTGAGCTTAAGTTCGAAAAGACAAGTGGGCTTGAGCATAAAGCCCTAGATAATGAACTAAATACAAAAAACCCAAAAGAACCAATTTAAGAGCCCATGTAGCTAGATAACTAGATCTAAACCATAGGATAAAAGGCTTAGGAAGAGTTATTTAGAAAGCCCACAAAACCTAAAGGCCCATCCAAGATACCCCATAGGCCTTTTGGTGAATTAAAGCCCTAAACTTAATAAAAAGGCCCATTTGAACCTATAAGAGCATCACCAAGGCCAATTTTAAAATTTTAAAGTGTTGGGTAGAAAAAGCCCACTCAAAATACTTAAAAGAAGCCTAAAATTATTAAACATAAAGCCCAAAGTCAAAAACCAAGCCTAAGGCCCAAAACTAAGCCCAAATCCTAAAATGACCCAATTCACTATTTGGGCCTATGACCTTATAGGGCTCAAATCGAAAACTTACTAATTCAGAAACTCAAAAATAAATTCATGAAATGAAAGAACATTTGAAAATGATGAAAACGACTATAAGATCACCGAAAACGAAGTTAAAACGAAGAAGATATGCCCAAATTACAAAAACACCTAACTCTAGGATAGTGAACGGTAAGCCTAGTTAATTAGTGTAAATAGAATACTCATAAAACTTAATTATCTTCTTCAGGGGATGAGGAGTTTGACTTAGACATCGTAGAGGATTAATTGGACTATTGAACATCATGGTCAAATGAGTATACCGCCCCCTACTTTACTTGTTTGTGCTTGTAGTTAGCGGAATACTTAATTATATCCAATAACTAAAATTGTTGTATGTTGGGGCAAATGGGAAATTGTGTGTATTTGATATGATTGACCTTGTTTGCAAAAATATCTTAAGTTGATATGAATATTATATGCTTGCTGCATTAGAACTTAAGGTCTTGGAGTGTTTGTATATTATGATTGGTCACCCATGTGCTAAACTAATGAATATTTAAGCCCTAATTAAGTTGGACATGCATTGCATCTTATAACATGATAATATGGGCATCAACATCACGCAGTAGAATAGGAGATCATGCCTAGAGGATTCATATTGTATTTTGTGTGTTGAAAGTTGTTATTATACGACGTAATTCGTGCGACATGTTCTTGCCTCAACCTTTGGGAACTACTTGGCTTCAAGGAGTGTTGCCTTTTGCTTGAGGGCATTCGTATCTACTATTATGGGTGATATTGATGACAAGAGACTTTGAATTGAACATAGATACCTGAATCCTGATGTACCGAAGTACTTCCTAACTCATGTAACGGTAGGCATCAAAACTGTACCGTATACAGTTACCGGTAAACTGTATATACTATTGCATTGCATATGTTTGACCATGCATTCATACACTTATTAAATAACTTGCTTGATATTGCTTATTATAGAGTAGGTAGGTTACTTAATAAGCAGTTGAGCTTATCCCTTATAGTTTATTATTGCAACAGGACTTATGGTTGGAGCTAAGCCATGGGATGCCCGAGGTCAATAGCACCAGCTTGGGATTGAGATGTGAAGAAGACAAGAGCTCAAGCGAACCATTTAATTATATATAAGTGGACTCTCTTTAATTTCCAATTATTATGTATCTTTAGCTTGTTGAGTAGCATAGACTAGATATGGTGATTTATCTTGGTATTGTATAACTAATTTAAGGGAAAACTGACATTCTTGCTTATCTATGTTATGTTAGTGATCATTTAGATAGCTTAACTTTAATTTATATGTTTTGCTATTACTAAATGCTAGTTATTAAGAGAAGTTTGTAGTTGTGAATGCCTTTTGTAGTGTACTGAAGGCCCCTGATCAAGGATGGTGCTTGATCTCGAATTTTCATGTATTACATAGCGGTATTGCCATAACTCGACCCTTCATTGGGTTATGACAAAGGATGGTGTTCGGATGATAAGCTTTTGCCACTTACAGTAGCCTAACGGTGTTTAAACGCTAGCTTGCAAGGTGTTTAGATGCCTTACTTCTATTTTGTAGAATTGTAGAATAGAGTACTTCAAATCAAAGCCAAATTTTCCCAACTCCTTATCCAAATCCCTTACACTTCCAAGAAAGTTTTAAAGCACGATATCCCAATGATTTCCAACATTAAAACTCTGCTACAACCCCAAATTTCTAACTCCAAATGATAGAAATCAAATAAATATTCAAAACTAAGAGTGAATGCTTGTAAAACTTATTGTAATAGCTCAAACACTTGATGAAGTCAAATTAGCGAAGCCTTATACCACCTACAATCTATAAAATACTTGGTTTCAGATTAAACCCTTGATGAAATCCTAAGATTAACTCCTCCAAGACAATACTCTAATTGAAAATCAAGCTTGACATAGGGAATCCTCCAATAAACTTAACTTACTCACTTAGATGAGTTGTTACTAAACGATAGGCAATAACCTTCACTCAAAACTCTTAGTAAATAGCTGAAAATAATAAGGAACAAGGGAAGTTAGGACAATAGGAAGCTTAATACAGATTTCTTTAGCTTAATCTCCAAGAACCTACCTTAATCACTTCTTGCTTACCCCCTTTTAGTTAGGTTTAGAGAAAGGGCCTTAGTTTTCTACACAATGAGAGAGGGGATTTAGCCTTATTTAGTAAAAGTTAGGGTTTTAGACAAAAAAGTTACTTAAGAAGGGTAGGGTTTAATAACTTTTTTGAAATACCCACTTTGCTGTTATTTTTTAAAAACATTTTCTTAGTTGATTACACAATCATAAATCGCTTAATTTATGAAAATCCAAAAATATAAATCATATTTTTTTTTAGTTTTCCATGTTAGATTTCACATTAGAACATAGTATAAATTGTAAAAACTTAAAATGAAAATATGAAAAACCTTAATCCCAGTCAAGATAGCTACCATCCATGGCCATTTGTGGTGTAGTCTCTTAGCTTTAGTTGTTGTGCTTCACTATCCAATAATTAGAAGTTCAAAAAAAAAAAAAAGGGAAGAAGAAGATGGGAAAAGCTTCAATAGTACTAATGTGAATTTATGAGTAACGTATAAGTATTATTAAAATTTTAATATATGGAAGCATTATTGATACTCTTTCAAAAACTATGTACCATTTATTATCACATATCTAAATATCATTGCTACTTACATGTCACATTGATCCACGTAGCGTTAATAGCATTGAAGTTTTTTAAGATAATTGTTGCTACTATGATTTCTGATAATTTTTAATTCATTTATTTCTAACTTTTAGTTTAATTCAACATTGTTATATTCAAGGATGGAGATCCAATTCTATTTTATGCTTGTCATGGGGATGCTTGAAGAATGTGGGGTTTGAATATTGCAAAATGGAAGTTTACTAAATGTAATCTACCTTTTATCTATTTAACTTATCAAATACTTGGAATGAAAACTACATTACAAACTATTGCAATACCTATAAAGACATATTTTTATTGCTATGTTAAATGTATAAATAAATTTCATGAAAATGTAATAGTTTAAGAATTCAACAATTAATTGAAAATTTGAGTGATACTTGAACAACTTAAATTAAAATTTATACTATGATTGTTCTGTTAAGTTAACCAACAATATTGTCATGATTCACTTATAGCATCAATTTTTTAATAAGAAAAATTCTTTTGATCGCATGTTATAAGGAACTCATTTGAAAAACATTAATCTTATTAAGTGTTTCACCAATGCAACTGAGGTTTGAATGTTCTCTACGCAGTAAATAGGTTTATATATAAAAGAGAACTGGATATGCATCATAAATAAATTTATATATATATTTGTTCTAACATGGTAGAGGATGGAGTATAGGAAGAAATATTTTATGGGACGAGAGTCAAAGTGGATGATAACAAATGACCTTTGCGAGACAGGAAGAAGGTGTGGAGATGGATATTAGAGAAAAGATTAGAGTAAGTATAGAGTAGAATATAAAATTAAACTCTAAATATTAGAAGTTTAAATCTTAAATTGGACCAAATTGTTGAATAACAAGATGAAGACTTACTACATTTGACAATAGAGATTCATCCAATGAAGTAAGAAAAGTTGAAGAGTTGAAAAAGATATCTCTATCATAACTAATTGGAAATAAGAAAAGTTGAAGAGTTGAAAATGATATCTCTATCTTAACTAATTAGAAATGGTTCGGTATGTACAATTGAATACGGTAACTTATTTATATATACGTTGTAGTCATCAAATAATCATGTGAGGAACCTGTAAGAAAGAATCAATAATAATCCCTACCTCCCTCTAGTTGGCAATGGTAACATGCCAAATGTAAACAAAAACTAAGGAAGTTGCAACTCTATAAGATATCTCATTAATAGATCCATAAGATGCAAAGTAGATGGAACATACTCAATGTGAAGGAAACCAAATGTAATATGTTAGCAAATGAAATGAACATCAACTTTAATGTGCTTAACATAGGTACGAAAATAGGGGTTTTCAACTGTAATTTGAGCTAACTTGCTATCCATAAACAATGAAACAGGAAGTAAATAAGTGATACATAAGTCTTGGAGGAGAAAAAAGAGCCACAATAGTTCTTTGGTACCAGTAGCAAGTTGCAATATTCAGCTTCAGCTAACAAAGTTAAAATAGTCACTTGCTTCTTTGTTTTAAAGGAAACCAAAGAAGTCCTAACAAACATACAAAAACTAGTAAGTGACTTGCGATCAAGCTTACAAGAACCCTAGTTCGCATCGCTGTATCTAAGTAATGATAAAGAACTATTAGACAAATAAAAGAGTCCCTTATCAATTGTCCCATTAAGATACCTAAGTGTGTGCATTGTAACCTTTAAATGTGAAGTGTGAGGAACTATAATGAATTGACTCAACTGTTGAGTTAAGTCAAGCTAAGTTAAGATCATATAAAGCAAGAAACCCACAGTTTGCTTGAACATACTGGCATCTGAAAGCAATTTTCCAAAAGTTTTGTCAAGAGAAAGTCCCCATGAAAAAGGAGCAGAAGCAAGCTTTGCTCTAGTTAATCCCACATCCGAAACAATGTCTAAAGCAAATTGCGTTGATTAAGGATGAAACCCTATGGCAACTTACAAATTTCAATACTAAGGAAAAATTTAACTTCTCTAAGATCCTTGATAGTAAAAGCATTGTCAAGTGCATATTTGATAGCAACAATATCACTAAAAGAATTCCCATTAAGTACAACATCAACAACATAAACAAGAATACCTAAAAGAGTTTTCTTAGTTTATCATATCTCTTGGTTTTGTGCCATAAGCTTGTGAAGTCCCTTTATGGACTCAAACAAGCTTCATCATAACCACTTGGAGGTTGTACATAAATTTCCTTATTAAGAAAACCATTAAAAAAAAAGGATTTAATGTGATTTTATGGTAAGGTGTTGGATTCTAAACTCTATGTCCAAAGAATTATCTAAGGGTTTAGAATCCAACACCTTACCATAAAATCACATTAAATCCACTTTTGTTCATCTTGTGAATTTGCTTCTAGTTTTGGTACTAAACCATAAAAAAAAACCTACCATCGATTTTTCACCTATGGCCAATTTAATTACATGACTCCAACTTAGAAAATCCAAACGATTAAATGATACATTCATAATTGTGGACTATTAGAACTAGAAAGAAACAGTAGATTGCTATATGACATTTCTTGATTTCCACTCATGATCCAATACAATGAAGCAGTAAGAAAAACACAGAACATAATGAACCATGATAAAGCAAAGTGAAAAGTGAAATTCATCAAAAAATATCTCTTCCTAGAGCTTTGATACCATATTGAATAACAAGATGAAGACTTATTGTATTCAATAATGGAGATTTATCCAGTGAAGCAAGAAAAGTCAAAGAATTGAAAATGATCTCTCTATTATAACTAACTAGAAATGGTTTGGTATGTACAACTAAATACAATAACTTATTTATATACACGTTGTAGTCACTAGGTAATCACATAAGGAACACATGAGCAAGAATAAATAATAATAGTTCTAATATTTCTACACAAATGAGTTCGATCCATTCATTAATTGCATCAACTTTTGCTTACACAAATTTGTTTGTAATTGTATCATATTGTATCTAGATCTAAGTGTCAAAATGCTAGCTCTAGTAATTTAAATATTAATTGAGTTACATAAAGACCAAAATGTATTCAATAAATTACTTGTCCAATCAATTACCACCATGAGAAGCACTTGACTCTATAAAGCATATACGTGACCTTCCCCCAAGAGCCTCTTCATTATACGCTTTGTAACACCACTCTTTGGAAAATATTTTATCTGTATAGGCTTGGATTTATAGTGGCAACTCCCTGCCTATGCCAAATGGAGTTTGTCAAAAATTATAAACAAGAAGGAAAAAATTAAGGGGATCTAAATGGATGAGTTCCTACCACTAACTTCTTGACACAAAATTCATCAGGCTTAACAAATGACTTCTTCACACCATTATGAAGCTAAGACTTGCAAACTTCAGCATTTCTCTTGAACTTGGATTGGTATGACCCATCATACTAACGTTTATCCAAAGAAAACCATAGAGGCAAAAAGAACGAGCTTATGCTAGCTAGGTACATCTGAGCGGATTACATTATACCGTACTCATTAAAATTCACAAAGATTTCGAATGTTGGCTAATATTTACCCCATCAAATAAAATCAATTGCAAACGGGAAAACTAAAAGCAAATCTTACAATTCAAGAAGTAAAAGTACATGCTACGGACGAAAATATGGAACAAAGGCCACATGCTAGACTAGACAAACTACTTAACACACGGGAGTCGAGACGGTCTTCTTGTTGGCAAAGCTTGAGCTACTATTACCTAGTACTAGCCAAATTCAGACATTCGAATCAATTTGCAGTTATTGCATAACTAGGATTTCTTCGAAAATTCCTAGGATTTGGTGAGGTGGAATCATGAAGCAACACATATAAATATATTCTCTGTTTTGACGGGGCTAGACTATCAAGCCTGGAGGGAATTGCGCGGAGATGGAAGTGCATGAACTTGCAAGATACTGTTCCAGGCAATCACCGGCATATCCCATGAAGTCGGCTTCTACTCACGCTTCTACGGCTTTCGTGGCTTTACAGATCGCGTGATGGAAGGCAACACTGTTTGATTGTCTTCTCGATCAGCTTCCTTTTGTGAAGTTACAGAGAAGTAAGAGCTGAGTTCGGACACCGAGCACCCTCCATTAATTTAAGTACGATTAATTTGAATCGAAGATCCAACAAGTACAGTTCGGTTAATTGAGCACCTTTTTTATCCCCCTCCTCTCTGTACATGCTATAATATTGAAAAACTTGCACTCACCTTTCTAGTTTCGCTAAAACTCCTAAAAATAATCGGTAAAACAACCACAAAAAGTAACAGTTTTTCGACTCTAGTAACTATCAGAAACACAAGTGTATAGTTTGAAAGATTATAAAAAGGCAAAAGCATTGAGGGGTTTAGAGTATCTTCACGCAATGGATCGATAATTCTAGAGGTACATTTACAATTTACTTTGAATAGTTTTTTATGACAAGAAAATTAAGGACCACGTGATATTAAAAAAGATATTGTACTCAACCCTATGAATTATTTTCATGTTTCTATTCATAGTGTTTGCCAGGTAATAAGAATTTTTGTCACGGTAATTAGTACAATTATTATGGAGAAGGCTATGTCTCCCTTTAAATACAAATTAAGGTTCTACATTTTGAGTGACACCAATCGAGTAAAAATCTTATGACATATAGTATGTATAAGATAGATGTATCTATCCCTATATTCAAATCAAGGATAAAAGCTATAACTCGTGATATATAAAAGGATACAAATAATTGATATAGTTATGAGTCACGGAGTTAACGCAATTATAATAGAAAATCGACAACACCCTTAACACATGTTTGGAAGTGAATTATGCCCCGTTCGTACCTTTCATAATGCGTCCGACCTTCATTTGTACTCAGAAGTAAATGTTCATGGCACCAGATATCTCATTAAATAAAATTAAACAAACAAATGAAAACCATGATTATTCCTTGGTTACTTGACTAACACGTGTTGAGTAATACACCAACAATTAATTACAAAGTATGGCCAGATATAGTTCAAGTATTCAAGGCATGTCTTCACCGTTTACTCGTTAAAGATTGTTTAGGTCATTGTTGAATATCATCCAAGATAACAAATCCTTTTTGGCCTTATTCGAAGTGATCGAAATTTACGGGTAAATCAATCACCGCCCGTGGAGACATTGAATGACTTGGATTGAGTTTAGGGTGAATCTAATAAAAGAGTCAATAGTATTAATATACTATGTAAATTATTAATAGTATGTAAATATTAATGTAATACTATGTAAATTATTAATAGTATGTAAATATTAATGGTAGCTTTTGGTTTTTAAAAATCTATCATTTATATTTTTACGTATTGAAATTTTATTAATACTTATATATTATTAATCAATTCATATAGTATACTAGTACATCTAAAGCTTTTCTTAGTGAATTCAATGTAATAGCATTGTTTGTGTAAGGCTTTGAAACACTGTGGAATACGAATAAGGTTATTTAACCCTTCTCTCTCATGATGCTTTGGAGTCTTTCTTTTTTACAATTACATTTTTTCAATAAGTATAATATAGAGGAGAATTCGAATTTATACCATTACCATTGGACCACAGCAATTATACCAACTCGACCGTAAAACGTCGGCAAGTGGGGGAGTTATGGTGGAGATAATTAAGATTATGCTTAATCTGTTTTCTCGAGAAACCATATGAAGGATCCTCCTACTGATTAGTGAAACGAAGATCCAACCCCTCATCGACGTAGCCTTGTTATATGGGCTGGGCACGGCAAGGAAACCAAGTTTAAAAATTACATGATGGACCGGACCTCCCCTCTAGTGTTGGACGAATATGACCTATCCAAATGGACCGACACTTCAATCCAACTTGCAAGGTCACCTATGATTGGCCCAAGGAAATCTCCACCCAAATTTAATGCATTGTACTTGCAATTCGATTACAAAGAGATCGATGCTTCCCTATGGTATAAGGTTGATTCTATGTAATAAGATTACATGACATCCTTCTTCCTCCTCTTCCTCCCTCTCTCTTTGTTTTTTCTTTTCCTTTTGGGTGGCATGAGCTATGGGATATGTTGAAAATGCAAGCATGACTAGTTAAATGTCTTTCAATTTTTAAATATATATTTACTTGCTTCTATTGAAATTACAACAAACTGTTAAGTATAGAGTTCAATAGACATTTAAAATTAAGATAGCGTTTGATTATAAAAACTTATTAGACTAACAAAACTAGATAGCATAAGCATACATGCAAGCACAAACATGAGCACAAGGAGTATAAGACAATACAACCTTATTGTACTATATTTGATACAAACTTTTGTGATGTTCTTTATTTGTATATATAAATATTAGACTCATTATTATATTTTGATATTTATACTCTCAGTATTGTCTAATAATATATTTGATTATATTTTTATATTATTTAAAAAGTATAATTTGAATAGATTGAAAGAGGATATTTTTCAAACTTCAAAATACTTTTTTTTTTATCAAATAAAGTTAAGTTTTGTACCATATTTTAGATAGGATAAATTTTAGATATTTTGTCCAATCCTTAACATCTTTTTTTTTTTTTAGTAACCAACTTAAAATTGCAAACCAAATAATGGATAAAAAATTTTGTCTAATTCAGTTCTATAAATTTTATATAACCAAATGATATCTAAAGAAACTAAGAGGTTATTGGATTTAAATGCAAAGAAGAGTATCGATTTCACAAGTTAATTAGAGTTAAGTTTATTTTATATTGATGATTGCCATCTAGCATGAAGATATGTGATGCTAAGACATAAGCTTAAGTTGTTTTCTTAAAGGAGATTTGGTGTACATGTGAGAGGAAGCTATTAAGAGACTGTCCAATAAATTAAAATGATATTCAATAAATAAATAAAAGATGTTAAGGGATTAATAAAAGATTTAGAGAAATGAATGAAGGGACCAATGAAAGTTTACAAGATAATAATGCCATGATGATTTATGTTGCTTAAGAAGGTTCTTGTAGAATGTGTGTCAAGGAATGGTACAATTATCACATGGGATGAATTTCAAGTCTAATAAGTTTTTTTAAGTAACATATTTTGATGAAAATAAATATCAAAGTTGTTTAATTAAGTTTCTGAGTTAAATGTTTTGAGGACAAAAGTTATAAGGCAACTTAAAAGCTATTATAGATTGTTGAATTCAATTAGAAAGAGACTTAGAAGCAACTCATGGTTGAAGATATAAGTTACAAGCCTTTTTAAAATGAATCAAATAAAACTGAAAAAGATGTTTTTAGCAAATTAAAAGGCTATTTAGAAGTTTGAATAGATAATAGTCTGAAGATTGTTCAAGGCATAAATACTTAAAAGGAAACTTAAAAGGTCTTCTGTAATAAAAAATAGAGAACAAGACTTAGAAGTTGGCTTTAAAAGCTATGATAAAAGAATTCTAGATTGAGTTAAAACCTATCGTGTCTAGTTCCGCTAACAAAGATGAATAAATTATTCAAAAGCACGAGTTAGAAGATATTTCAGAAGTTGGCTAGATTTTATGAAACCAATTGCAACCAATTCTTATGCTCTCTTCTGATGAAGGATTAACGATCACAAACTATCTAAAATATCAAGAGATTTAAATTTCAAAGTGGTCAAATATTGAGAAAAGATAACTATCATATTTTTACTTAAATAAGGATTAAGAGATTTGAACCAGTCTTCAAATTATGTACTAGCCATTGCAGAAAAGGTTTTAAAAATACAAGGAAGACCTTGTATGAAGGATATACACACATATACATTTGTAAGATAAATCATGGAACATAATGAAAATTTTGTCATGTAGTCTTTGCTCTAATTAAAAGTCCTAATCATCTCTAAACTTTTTGTCTTAATTCCATTTCTACCATCAATTGTCACTCATCCTACTATCATTTTAAGGTGCCTAGATACATATTCGAATGTAGTTATCTAACAATCTTACTTCTTCTCTCATATACCATTTAAGAACCATCCATCTTCCATAGTTGAACATATGTACCACATAATGATGTTATTCAATTTACCTAGACGAAACATAGTAATCTTACTATTCAGTTCATACTTATTTTGCTCCATTTACACATGCTTACAACTCCAAAGATATAAGCCTTAAATTCATTATTTGTTAAGAACTAAAGGATTCATAACTTGATTGTAATCTCATGTTATAGTTCCACCACTATTCTTGCATATACAAATTACTTCCAAAATTGGTCACCTAAGACACATCCAATCCTCTTTTACATCCTTACTCATAAGTGTATAATACATTATAGTATATGTACATATCCAAAGAATACACATCCATTAAAGAGGACAACTATAACTATTAAAAGATCAATAAGATCTTAACTTATATGAATAACTAATCATATGATTAATTTTAACTCTTGACAAAATATAACCAACTATCACATTGTATTCATCATTTAAATCACCAATAATAGTTCTTTGTTTAAAAGATTTCCACTACATTTATCCTCTAATTTAATTATCATCCCTACTTATTTAATTCAGTACTCTATACTTCAATAAGAAAATCAAAAATAGTAATAATTCAATATATCTTATTATTATTGGACTCCTCAATATTATTAGCAACTACTATCTCATATGTCTTGCTCTCGTTCTATGTATAATTTACTCCAACTAATCCAAAAATATGAAACCAAATCAATAATCCTTGAAGGGTAATCGTCTGAAGGTATACAATATACTAATCGGATTATGAATTATACTAACAGGGTAAGGTTTCTCTCTTCTATCTTTACTAGAAATATCTCATCAATATTACTTAAGTTGCAACCTCTGACTTTATATCCATCTTTAATCAACAACCTACAGTATCTCTATTATACTGAAAACTCAAATTAATTCTTCGTTATCATTCATGAATCTCATCATTTCATCATGTCTCATCAATTATAACACAACTCCATTAATAAACTTCTTAAGAATTTCATCTACAATATTAATATATCCCACTAATCAGTTTTACCATTATTCTTCACATCTTAGCTTTGTATTAACTTAAAGATTCTTCTTCATTCAATTTGAATCACTTCAACAAACCACTAATTCTCTATGTGATCTTATTATTAGAGTTAAATTTGACTAACATTTACCCCAGTTCAGTGTTATAGTTACTGCTTTTCTTATAAGTTATAGTACAATACTTAACAGCCCACTTATTTCTACCTACTCTCAATGTACTATTATCATATCTACTTCTTTTAATTATTACACTTCAAATCAAGTTCATTGGAACTACGCTCTAATATCAATTCAAAACTGTTACGCTCTAAAACGAAAGAGTCATAACAGTCCTACCGTGCAAACCATTCTAAGATAGAAGCTAAGCATACAGCCGTCATCTTAAACCTGATTTATACAAGACGTCCACGACTAACTCGCTTTGAAGTAAATAATTTATAAGTTAAATAAGTTGTTTACCTAAGAAAGTATGGAACATATATATATACTAAGATTCAAGTATTACAAATAATGTTTATAGGGTTTTATTGTCCTATACTTCTTAAGTAATACATTATTTGAAATGAAAGATTTTAAATATAAGCTAAGACCTTAAAGGTATGTGCTTTAGATGCATTTCCTTACTCCTTAAGATCTAGTAGTTGCTAATTTTAGGGTAATTGTAAGCCACTTCCTAGCTAGCACCTGTAACAACATTTATAAAGATATGGGTAACTACAGCCTAGTAAGTTAGGATGGAGACTCAAAATCATACAGCAAACATAAATAAGGTTATCAACCAAATCACTTAATTAGATGATATGCAAGTACAAACAAGTGCCATCGCATAACATTGTCCGGTTCATCGTGAGATTAGAGAAATTGCACCTACTCTAATCTGGGTTGAAGAGTTGCCGTTAATACAACAGCTCACAATCAAACCTAGGCTTATGCACTAAAGACACCGCTCTTCCCACGACTACTTTCGAACCATTAACTTCACCCCTACTATAACCTCCTCACCTGTCACTTAGTTCGACTAAGGATTAAGAAGGGACCAATTATACTATCCAGTGCTATACCTTTCAAAGGGGTTAGTATTTAACCGGAGAATCCTAATATTCTCCTAATGAGTTGCTATGCATGCTCAATTTATATTTACAAGTTATATATCTAATTAGGTCCAATTTAGAGTGATCAATCATTTCATGCAAATCACATAATACAAGTTAAAGCAGTATATCAAAATCATATCATTAGCTCAGAATAAGTATAATCAAGTATAATTTCAAGCCTCCAAAATACAATACTATATTAATCCCAACTTACCTTAACTCCCCACTTGCTCACTTGAGGTAAGACTCGCTCAGTCGATTGCCAATGATTTCTATAATACCAACGTTGTCTCAGTTTTCATATAACTATTATATATTAGTTTTTATCCTATAACACTTATTGTTATCTTTGGTTTAAGGTTTAATATGTCTAATTATCTAGGTTCTCAAATCTTTTACAATTATTCTAGGTCTGAGGCTAGGTTCAAGTTTAGTTTCCGCATCAATTTCTAAATTAGGTTCTAATTCGATTTCTATGTACAGTTTTATATACGAATCCTAGAAACTCATTTTAACCCATTATGTGAAATTGATCGCATTATTTTCTAGTATCCTTAATTTTGTTTTTGGTCTCTAACCAATGTTTCAGTCCGTGCGATACATCCTAATCTTGATTTAACTACCAAATTTACTTTCGATATGAGAAAATTTTACATTTTTCATATAGTTATCCTAATTTAAGTTTCCTACTAGATTTTATATATATTCCTATTATTAGTATAATATCAATTTTTATTCTAATATTTTCTATTTATTATATTTCAAATTTTCCATATTATGCATTATTACCTATTATATACATAATACACATATAATATTTCTATCACTCCAATTATCATCTCCCAACGTCAATTAACATCTCAAAATATATAAATTCATCCTAAATTAGATTTTACTCTTAATTAACCTAATTTAAAAAATTATCTTAACATACACCATTTTACCTATTATATATATACTACATAATACCCTAATAATTACATCTAATACCTTAAATGCTATAAATATCATACTTTATCAAAATTCAACATCATAAAACATATAATTATTTACTAAATTAGTAATTAACTATTTAATTACTTAATAAACCGAAATAATCCATTTTATGCATGATTTTAAGGCCTAAAAATTATCTAAAAATTTTAAAAATTCATTTTTGAAAAAGGGCTTAGTGAAACTATTATATATCACCTAAGTACTCTATACAAAAATTTTGAGTCCAAAACTACACTCCTAAGCCTATTTATTTCTAATTTGAAATATACTCAGGTTTGTATGATTACTTAAGGATAGTATATTTTTAGACATAAATTCATCAAAATAAAATCTTTCCCTAAATCTACATACTAAAATATTGTAGAATAACAAATTTCATAATTTTCTAATATTATTTAATATTTTTACAAAATTACAAAAAATAAGGTTGGAAAATGAACTCACCTTAACTGGTGGCTCCGACCGTTGACCGCCGTAGCCTTATCAGTAAGTCTAGGTGTTGCCACCACCGTATGGTGGTGGTGGCCGTCTACTCCTAGGTACTCGTCGAGTGTTGATTCCCCTCTAAGGCTTTGATTGCATAGATTTGAGTAATTTTTTTGTAATTAATCCTAATACTCAATATTTTGGTTCTCGCTATTTTTCTTACTCTCCAAACTGACCAAATGAGCTTCTGTAATTTTTTGGGTATTTATAGATCTTTAAGGAAATTATCATGCATTAAATTGATTAGACAATTATCTTATCTCCTCTTTTTCTTACTTTTTATTTGTTGTAATTTAATTAGTTGCTTTTATTTAATCACTCCTAAGCTACCACACCTCAATTTTGGAGATTTCTTCATCTTTCCTGATTTTTTTTATTTTTCCTTAATTATTCAATCATTTTCTTTAATTATTTAACATTATTTTAGCCTATTTCACATATTTTAAGTAATTACACGTATTTTTACCTACATATAAATACATATATGGTATAAATAAATACTCTTAAATATTATTTAAGTTATTTCATGATTTTTAGTATATATATAATTTATCTCTAGCGATTCGTTAATTATGGAAATGCATTTTCCACATTTTTAATAAATAACAAGTAATATACTTAAAATTTGGAAAATTTATATTCTTTTATTTTCTTACTTATTTTCTTAAATTTAAACTTACAATATTACTTTTACTAATATTTTTAGCTTTATTTTATAATTTAGGCTCAATCGGATCTTTTAGCCGATCAAAATCCCGAATAACCAGTTATGGGGCTTACAACTAAAACTTGTAAAAACATATTGTACTCTCTTATTTTGCAATAATGAAACATCTAATGTGGATGATCGGATTTTAATAGTAGAGTTGGAAGAGTAGATATAGGCACAAGGTCGAACTACTATAAATTCTCATATTTAAGCTCTTCCTCACTCATATCTCTTTAATTTTTTATTATTGTTGGTTCTTTAATTTGTTTGTGAAAATATAAGGCACTTATTTGAAAGTCTTGACTTGGTGTTAATGATTGATTCACACGTGATGCATGTGCAATCGATCTTAGAGGAAGTCTTGATCTGATGACATCTGAAAGGATGATCTTAAAGAGAAGTATGAGAGGAGGAACAAATAAACTAGGATACTTGAAGCATGCATGTAACAACCAATTGATGATGATGTTCTTGACTTGTTCATAAATTTGATTTTTGATCTTCTAAGAAGTCATTTTGATAAGGTGATGGTGTTCCTTTAAAGATTGCTAATTCTTTTAATGTTGCAAATGAGGAGGAGACTTTTATATATAGAATTGATCTCAACTATTGGATGAAGCTAAGATGGATATATCAAATGACTAATCATCAAATTATGGATGGCTAGGATTGAAACTTCCTTAACCTTTTGGACCATGGCCTTTAGCTTTAAGCTTGGTCTAGTCTTAAGCTTAAGTTTTCTTAAGCTTATAAAAAACTTGTCTCATTTCTTAATTAAAAGAGCCCATCTTTTAATATAAGTCTTTCAAAAGTTTAGCGAGGACAAATGAGGCCCAAATTAACTAAAAAAAAAAAAACACTTTCTAAGTCTATTTCTTATGCGTAAGAAAATCGAGTAATATCAAGAGTAGAAAACAAGTTCAATAATGTCTATTTTGAGCCTATCAAGTCAAATTTCCCTGGAACATTCTTAATTAATTTGGTTTCATGGGCCTTATCACTAATAATTGATTTATAACATTAAATTATGCCTAAAAACCAATTACTAAAATAGTCTCTACATTCTTTTTCTATTTTTTGAAAGTAGAATTTAGGAAATGAAAAGCATTTAGAGGATATCAAAAAAGATTGGGGATACTTTTGTTACCATTCACATTTTGGGTTGGTTTTCTCTCGACCTAATAATGAAATCGTGAAAAATGTAACACAACGGCCTGTATTTGTACCCATAAGCCAAAAAAGGGCCTAGATTTTATAATCATGTATTTAAATTATCTACATTTTTAAGATGGTCTTGTTTAGGGATCTCCATAAACTAGATGGTAATAACATTTGACGTAGTAGTTTTAACAATCAATTTAGCTTATGTGTGGATTGCCAACTCAAATTGCTACGACATTGTTACTCTTTCTATAATTTTCTTTTTTAAAAATTTTAGTAGAAATGTTCTTTTTTTTTTAATTAAAAAAATCATTTTAAAAGTTATCCTCTCTCTCTCTATAATACATTGATCTCCCTACCCCACCAACCTAACATGTGTTCCAAACTTTAAAAAAAAAAAAAAACAGAGAGAGAACCACTTCATAAAGTTAAATCATTATTTTGACCATACTACACATGGTAGTGTTGCTAAATGGAAAAAAATGTTTTTCATTACATTAGTTAATTTCACTAAGTTAATATCAATACATAATTGAAGCATACATTCTATCAATACTAAGAATAAACCAATATTTATCAATAATAACAACTAAGTTAACTTGCCTCATGTCACCACAAACCACTTCATATATCATTAACCATGAACAAGAAAAGATTATATATATATATATATATATATATATATATCAACTGTTGTGACATCCTGTAACCATGACTCTACCCATAAGCCAAAGATAAATCAAAAAGCATATCCATGACAATATAAATTATTTCATATGCTTGGTATGATCTACCAATTGCTTCTAGAATGTTAGAACCTCTCATTTTGTATGACCTATATCATTGAGGAGCTCCATCACATCAATTTGACTTTCAAAAAATATTTTCCAACTTTCCACTACTATTTCTAACGACTTCCTTCAGAACATCTTCTCATATAAAAAGGGAATAATGTTATATTTGGTACTCGAACTTTACTCAAATGTGTAATTTAGTACTTAAAGTTTAAAAACATTAATTTAATACTTAATTGAATTTTGGAGGAAATTTTTACTATCTCACCTAATGGAGTTACTGTTCGTTTGCTAATGGCATGGGACTTGCTGACATAGCATTAATTGACACATGGCAAGTGACGTGGCATCCATGTGGCATGGCATATTAAAAAGTAGATTGAGATTTACTTTAGATGTAAGCTTTGATGATGTGTTCATACCATAGTCTTCTCCATGTATTTGAACTCAATTTATTTTCAACCTAATATTAATATATAGAGGGAAGTTTATTGTGGGTAAGTAATGTGGGACTTGTAAAATAAAGGATTGAATAACTGCTACTTTACAATTATTTATGTGACTTTGTTCCACTTTTTTCATTTTGTTTCTCTTTAAAAATACAAAAAAAAAAAAAACTCCCAATATTCAGTTTATGTCATGGGATCTTTCATATCATATAAAAATTTCTTCAAAATCCTTCGAAAATGGGTTGCAAATAGTGGATCAAAATAGGCTTACTAAGTTGATTTTTAAAAAAATTGCAATAGTTACATGTATGTTTTTCTCAACTTGTATCTTTGATTTTTATCATTTTAATGTATTTTCTTTCATCAAATTTACTTAAAATATATTGTACTCCATGTGTACTTTTAGATCATTCAAAGATTTCTTTAAAAATTTATTTAAAACACATTTAAAACTTGGATCAAAATTATGATCAAACATACATATACTTGCTGTAATTTTTTTTTAACAATTGAAATGCTCACTTTAATTGGATTTTAAGCAAGTTTTGAATGTACTTTCTTGAATTTTTTTTATATAATCTAAGTCTACTTACATAATATATTCAAAATATTGTGATTTTATGAAAATTGAAAGTAAAATGGAGTATGAAAAATTGAGTTGAAGTTGGGTTCTCATGTGTTTAAACCGCAATATGTAACATAGCTACTTTAACTTGTCCCATTTGGTTAGATTACTATTTTTTGTCTTTTATATAATAAAGCTTTTTTTGTGTTAATGTTGAAAAACTATAAACCATGGACATAAGTTAAAGGATAGTTGCTTATACATTTATATATAATATCTTAGAATATAATATGTCTTTCCAAAATTTATTTCTTTATATATTTTGAATGCAACATGTCAGTTGATGGTTCGTTTATTAGTCCATGTCAACAAATAGAATATAATGAAGTTAGGTAAGGTACTATAAATAACAAAGAAAACTTCAATTAGGTAGTAAATTAAATTTTTCAGAGTATAGGTAGTAAATTGCACATTTGGAGAAAGTTCAAGTACCAAATGCAATATTAACCCTATAAAAAAAATATGATCTTTAGATGAATTGATAAGAGATAAACTCGCATTTTCTTTTGTACGATTTTCTTCCATTCCCTTCAAGTACTAAGGATTAGTTTCTAGAATCATGGTTGTAATTTCAATTTAAGATTTGCCTTCAATTTTTTAGGGCTAGATTTGACCATACTAATTAGGGTTTGCTTGAGTGATAGCCAAATGAAAGTGAAAGGGAGAAAGAATCAATGTATGGTAAAGAGAGAGAGAGAGAAGATAACTTTTAAAACATATTTTTTGTTTTAATTGAAAAAAAAAAGGACATTTCGGTTCGAAATTTTCACAAAAGAAAAATTTTATAGAGAGAGAAATAATACTATAGGCAATTTGAGTTGGTGATCCACATCAACTAAATTGATGGTTGAAACTACCGCATCAAACATTATTACTAACTGATATACGGAAACTCTTAAATAAGAGCTGGAGGTGCTTATCAAACCAAACTAAAGCCCAAACTGAATAGGAAAATGCAATTCTTTTATATTTCAGTTCAATTTGGAGAAGGTTCAAATAGTTTGTGGTTCAGTTTAGAAGGTTGAATCAAACTAAATCAAACTACTTAAACCGAACCAAACCACTTACATCAATATTTGGTTAAAAGTTTCAATAACTATTAGTATTATTAGATATAATAAAGTGGTTCGAATTGAATCAAACCAAATTAAACCAGACTAAACCAACCAAACTGCTTTTAAAGTAGTTCAATTCAAAACCTCAAACTGTTAAAAGTGGTTCAATTCATCAAGGCTTTGAACTGAACTATTTCAAATAACATTCGGTTTAGTCCGAACCGAATCGAACCAATTCATGAACACCTCTAATAAGAGCATCTTAAAAATGTGGGCTCTTTATAGCATGATTATAAAATCAAAGCACTTTTTCACAAAAAAAAAGCCTAAAAAACAGGCTCTTATACTACATTTTTCCCTACTGAAGTAGGGTAAAACAAAATTATTTCTCTTACGTGACTTCATATAAAATAACATAGTATTAAGTACTTTTAAATGGTTATATTCTTTCTAAATAGCATATCATTATATAATATATATGTGTATATATGTAACAATTCATGAACATACAATGTTATTATATTTATTATAATAATTTTTCTAAGAAATTATTGTTTTCATTGATATAGATATATATATATATATATCAAATTAAAACGTGAGACTTTAACAAGTTTCCACTTAATTTATTAAAAAAAAAAAAAAAAACTCAACGACTTTACTCTCTCTCCTACGCCCCTACCCAGCACCCCAAACCCAACCCCACCCCCCACCACTCCTGACCCCACCCAACCCCCGCCGTTGAAAGCATGCTAATATATTGAACATCTACGGCGAACCTCTAAATTGGAGAATACTCATACTAGAAAAATAATAAGAGATAAATATGGGAAATGGGGAAGGAAGGGGAGACGGTCCTATAAAATATTTTGCATAAACAATTTTCCCATTTTACATAATTAAACAATAGATAATCCCAACTTTTATTAAGGTTTACAAATAAATCCAAAAGTTCAAGTCCCTTCAATTAAATTTCGTACTTGATTTTCATAAAACTATCTATCTAGTTTCAATGTTAAAGACATAAGGAATAAACAGCTAAAGATGATAATGCCCGTTGTTAAGGGAAGCATCTAAAATCATTATTTAACACAACAGATTCTTTTATTAACTTTTTGGTTGAATATATGTATGTCGAGAGAATTATCCAATTCTGCTCTTGTAAATTTATCCAGTACCTTGTTAAAAAGAGCATGATCTTCTTCTTTCTCGCCATTCGAAGCAACTTTCCATGCAATAACTTTCTTCTCTAGCGGATCACCAAAACGTAGATGATAGATTTCGTTATATATATATATATGACGTCATCCACGTGTTTCACATTAATATGTTAGCATTAGTGTTATGATGAAATGATCATGAACAAGAAAAGTTGATGGTCTGGAGAGGAATTACATAGGTAAGAGAGGTCATCTTAGCAAGTATGTTTATACGTGTAATGGTGGTTAGTCATGACCATCTTATTAATTCAACTATTAATTAACAAGACAATATAAGGTTTAAAAAACCTAGTGAGCTTAAGTGAGACAAAAGAAGCTCAATTATACTTAGTGGGATCCAATCAATATCTAAGCCTACCAAGAAAGATTAAAAGTTAGCAAGACAAATTTAACAATTCCTATCTCAAGTCCAGTAATCCAAAACTTTTTAAATTATTTCAAATAAAGTTTGATTATTTAGATCTAGGTGCTAATCCAAATTATTAAGTAAAGTATAATTTAGTTAATTTTGATTTTAGCTATAAAATTATATCAGACAAATTATATTATCTAATCTACATTTTAGAATAAGAGGAATAAGGTAGAGAAGATCACTGACGGAGATAAGTTAAGGCATTTTGAAATACTTAGAACCCTCAGGCAAGCAACAAATAATAATGGTGATGATCATAGCAATGGAGGTACCCTTGAAAGCAAGCCAAGAAGAATCACCACAAGCAAAGACATCATGGTATGTATAAGGATCTTAACAAGGGTAAAACCCATTTGGTTTTGTTGGTCTTAGTGAAAATTTCCCAATGTGAGGGGGTGGAGAGGTTCGAATTGATTGTTATCAATCTTCCTAAAACTTTAACTTTTCTCCTTATTTTTAAGATTACCATGACGATTTAAACTTGTTATCATGTTTTAACATATTAGAAACTAACAAGTTTAGATCAAAAATCTACATGAGAAAGCCTTTATAATAATTTTTAATCTGATCTTTTCTTTGATTCTCTAGTTTTTCTCTAATTTAATTCATCCTTTGTTTTGACATTTATAAGCCTTAACTATTCTTTAACTATTCATTCTTACTCATATGCTTTTGATCTTTAAAACTATTCATGCTTCTTATTTATATGATCTATTAAGCAAACACAAACAATAACCTAAAAAAAGTAAATATATCGCAAAATAAAAAGAGTAGGGATCAAAAGGTTAGTCTACAATTTTTAGAGGTTTTGTTTTGTGAGTTAGTCCTCTCTCTTAATATAGAGTGGTATTCCATACTAGCTTGTTCCACTATTTGAGAAATCATGATGAGGTATACAAGCTTTATCAGAAGCTAGTAGTTATCATAACTTTGCCTTACTTTATAATCCATACCATAAAATTACACAAGTATCCAAAGTCTTCTTCATTGTTATTTCAAATAGCTCTTTACTAGGATTAAAGAGTTTAATTGCTCTATAGTATGATTTCTCATACTTTAGTACAATTCTTACTATTAACAATAGATAATAAACTTTCACTCAACTTGTTTCTTTTTCATGTCTTTTCTTTCTTATTCTTTTTGTTTGTCTTTTTTCTTCAGCTTTAACCTTTATATAGACTTCGAGCTCAATGTTGAAATGTTATAATTTTAGTAATAACTATTATTTATTCAATTTTGTAACCTTCTCTACTATATTATTTTCAAATCTTCTTTATTGTTATTTAATATTCATTATCTTGATTTTACTTCTTTTGTTATTCTTCAAATGTGGAATTTCTTATTTTGACATTATTTGTTCTCTTATTTGAATTGGAATCCCTAACTTAATCTAATATATTATCCAAATATATCTTAACCTCAATGTTGGGTCTTAATATGTAATTTCTATAAGTATTTCTTTCTTTCATGTATAGCTTCTGCTTTGACCAAGGCTTCTATCATGTGTCTTGTGCTTTTAAATAATCACTTAGCTTCTATTGTTAATTAGTTTTAAGCTTGCATTGCTTCTAAGTTCTTATAGCTTCTCAACTTTAACATTTATGTAGCTTTATACTTTTGTTCTTCACTTATTTTCAAAGATCTTTTGTTTGTTTAGAATTTTCTTTTCTTCTTTTATTATTAATTTTATTATTTTCTTTTTTTTTTTGAAATCTTTTCGACAATATGATTCTAATAAATTCTAATCATCATATGTTGTTTTGATTCCAAACATCTCTAGTATTTATCAATCCATTAAGTTTCTTTATAATCAGTCAAATATATTTTAATCTTGTTTTTGGATACTTAATAGCTTAATTACTAACATTAATCATGTATATTTTAGTATCATTAGAGTGCCTTTTATAAAGATCACAACAAATCTCCTCTTTTTTATGATAATAAAATACTTTTTTAAAAAGTAATTCTCTTGAAAAATAATATACAACTTAGAATCATAAACATTTTTCCTTTCATTTATAGGTTTTTTACTTTCCCTTGATCCCTTGATCAAATGATTCTCCTCCTTTTTGCATCAAATTCCTTTTTATATGGATGATGGTTTTTTTGATATTGCTCCCCCTTTTGTATGCTTTAAATATTTTCTCTTATTGTTTTTCTCGCTCCCTATATTTACTATTTATGTCTTGTCTTTTTACCTTTGATTTCTTCTTCTTACTTATCTATTTTTTACTTTCTCTCTCACCCTAACCTGTCATAATTAAAAAAAAAAATGAACTATGGAGTCCTAATAAATAAGCATAAACATTCATCAAAATAGAGAGTTAAAAATAAATTATCTATAATATTTTACAATATCTTATTTTTACATAAAACTTGTTAGTATAATAAGTCATTTACATTTCTTCCCCTATCTTATGTAAGATAAGACAATTTATATCATTTCTTCGTACAAAACCAAGTTAGTCTATAAAATATATTTATGGGATGTATTTTCATCTCTTTAATCACATATATCTTAAGAGAAGATAGATTGATGGAGAGAGTTTTTAAAGACTTATCATCTAATCCCTTACAAGATTATTTATGACAAATTTGCATTGTAAAATTATAATGTCTAAATATTTAAAAGAAAATTTGAAAAGATCATTGAAACAATTATTCTAAAATAAGATCTCTTAGCCAAAAATCTTAAAATAGTTCTTGAGGCCTTCAAACATATAAACTATATTTTTTCTAAGTTTTCTTCTCAACTTCTTCTCTTCTTCATCCATCTTTCCAACTAATGATCTCTTTATAGCATCAACTTATTACATGATATTATATATAATATATTACTAATCAATGTTACCATAGTCATTTTCTTGACTCCTTTTAAAATTTTCTTCAAAGATAGAAATAAATTAAAGAAGATAAATTTGAAACATATAACTAACATGTTTTCTTTATCTTCTTTCTTTGCACCAATTTGAAAGGATTCATCTCTAATAATTTTTTCTAAATATTCATGTTAAGAAGAATCTTTTGATAATAATAATTATTCGGCTTCCTTTGTTAATACATTCTCAACACTTTTTTTCTACTAGTCTCTTATTGAAAGATTATTGAATTATATTTCTTTTGAATTTTAGAGCTCTTCTAATTTTTATAAAATGTCCTTTCCCTTAACATTAAAAGTTTCATTATCGTATACATTCTACACATCCATCTATAAAAAAATTCAAATCTTTAATATCAACATTTTTAGGAATTCCTTTATTCCCTATCTTATCAATACTTAATCCTTTAAACTCTAATAACTTAGTGATCAAACCAGTTTAAATAATTTTTTGGTAACTTTTCATGTTATAAATGTGGTAAATCAGATTTTTAGTTAGATCCATTATTTAAACTTTCACAAGAGCAATCATTCTTTTCAAATCAATCGTTGTGATGGTTGTAGAGCTTCCTTTCTTAAGTAATACTCCCTTATAGGTTATTGTAAGTAAGATCCTAAGTTCATACTATATCATTTTCTCCTTTACATCATTTTTCCCCATTCATCTTTCCCAAAAAAAAAAAAAAAAAAGAAAAAGAAAAAACACTTTTACTTGATTAAACGTTTGATCATCCAATATGTCCTTGATTCCACAACATGTAGCTATGTAATTTTTTATAATCTTTACTTCTTCATCCTTTATTCTTGAAATCAACCATCTCCTGTCAGGTTATGATAAAAACTCTTTTATAACATTTATAAAGAATTTATCTTTTTACTCACACAAGAAGTTTTAGCAAAAGACTCCAAATAAATTTTGTATGTCATGACTATTTTTTATAAAAAATTTATAATCTAGATAACTTATCTTCAAATCTTGGCTTTCTAGAGCCTTTCTTTTTTTAATTTTCTCCTTTATTAGTAATAGTTCTTTTCTTTTCCTTTAGAATTTGTTTCTCTTTATCTTTCTTAGACATCAAGACATTTAAGGGAACTTGATCCTTTAAATCATTATGAAGAGCTACTTGTTACATAGTTGTTATAATGGTTATTCTTATGCTAGACATTTGATTCATTATCCTCTATGATTTTTTAGGCATTTTTTGAGTTAGGTGTTTCTTGAAAGGAATTTAAAGTTTCTTTGTGATGAGTATTTGTAAGGGTTTGACTTAAGGATTAATATAGCTATGATATTTGAAAGAAAGAGGGAAAAGAGATGTAGGTTGATATCTTAGACAATTGCCTTTTGTTTAAAGAGATTATATTCTATAAAAAAAAAATTCTAGCACGAATATATTTTGAAATTTAATAATTAGGTAAAGTATTGTTTACTTATCTTTTCTTACTTCTACCATCACTATTTTTTACTTCTTACATGAAGATACTCTCTTGAATATTTGGATTGTACTCCTTTAAATTTATGGAAACAATTCCTTATAATATAACCTGTTTTATTAAATGAAAAACAAACTATATTTCTTTGTTTAAGCCAAACCTTTAATTACGAAATAATGATTTCCAATAATTCATTCTTTGACTTTTTAGGTGCTTTTGATTTCGATTCTAAGATTTGTATCTTTCGTAATTTTATTTTTTCTTAATTAGTCTAACAAAAATAGTTCCTTTCTTTATGTTGAAGTTTACAAATTTAAGCCCTTGCTTATCGCTAATAGTTCTTTCACTTATTAAAATTATATTTAACTTTTCTTTATTTTGTGAGAATTTTTTAATGTAAAGTTCCAATTTTGACTTTTAAATCACTTACTTTATTCTTAAGATTCCTATTCTCATTCGCAAGATTTTTTTCTATTTCAATTATTGTTGTTCCCTATTCTTTAAAACCTTTATTTTCTTACATTTTCATATTCTTCTTTTTCATAAATTCATTGTCTTCAATTAAGACATCTTTTTCTTTTTTCAATATTTTTTTTGAAGTATCGTATTTTCTTTATATAGGGTAACCTTTCTTCTTTCAAGATTTTTTCTTTACTTAACTTCACTTTTTTTTTTTATTGTTTATTTTGACAAAGCAATCATCAATCTTTGTAATTCTTCATAAAAATATACTAGTTCTCCTATATCTAAATTTGAATCTTCTTTTTAATTTGAGATACTACTCTTAGATTCTTTTAACCAGCTTTGAGCTTTCCATGAAATTATTTATTTTTTTTTTTAGTCTCCTACATCAAAATTCTCATTAATCACAACTTTAAAAATTAATATAATAGAATTTTTAGACATAATATTTTATCGTTTATTTTGACAAAGCAATTATCAATCGTTGTAATTCTTCATAAAAATATATTACTTCTCCTATATCTAAATTTGAATTTTCTTCTTAATTTGAGATTTTACTCTTAGATTCTTCTATCGAGCCTTAAGCTTTCCATAAAATTCTTTTTTTTTTTTTTATCCTTATACATTAGAATTCTCATTAATCATAACTTTAAAATTTAATATAATAGAATTTTCAAGCATAATAAATATGATACACAAATCAAGATATATATAAAAAAAAAAAATCACCATCTTTTCCTTAAACACATTATAATATCATGAAGAATTAGATTCAAAATTTACTTTAGATATACCATATTTTGTTATTAAATCAAATATGAAGAAGATCTATAACCCTTTTCTTTTTATTAGTATTTTTATACCAAATATTAGGGAGTTGGGTTTAAACATTTTCCTACTTCCTATTATTGGAGATTTCCATAATCACTAAACTCATTCTTATCTTCTAATTTAACAGAAAATAACAAACTTATATCAAAGATTTGCATGTTAAAGGCTTAACAATATTTCTTAACTTGGTCTTTTCTCTAATTCTCCAGTCTTTCTTCAACCTAATTTATCCTTTGTTCTAATATACTCTAAACTTTAACTATTTTTAACTCTTCTTGCTTGCTTATACATTTTTTATCTTTAACATTATCCATGCTTCTTAATTGTGTAAACATGTCAAGCAAACATAAATAATAATTTAGATAAAGCAAATATGAAGCAAAATAAGAGAGTATGAGTTAGAAGATCAAGCTACGATTTACACAAATTTCTCCTTGTGAGTTGGTTCTCTTTTCTAACATAAAGTACTTAGGACTTGATATTTTAAACCAGCTTGTTCCATTATTTAAGAAAATTAAAATAAGGTCTACAAGCTTTATCGTAAGCTATCAATTTCTACCATATTTCCTTCCCTCATAATCTACACCACAAGATTACATAAGTCTATAAAGTCTGTTTCACTATTTTGTTAAATAGCTCTCTTCTAAGTTTGAAATGTTTAGTTGCTCTCATGAGGATTACTGTATGATTCCTCACGTTTTAGCACAATACTCACTGTCAACTGTAAATAACAAACTTTTGCTCAACTTATTTCTTTTTCATGTTTTTTCTTTCTTCCTCTTTTTGTTTGAGAATTCCATTTATTGTCTTTAGTCATTTTTTTTTTTTCTTTTTAAACCAAACCATATGGGTCTTGTTAGAAATTTTTCTATACCAGAAGATTTTTAGAAAATTTTAGTTTGATTCAATTTGGTTTGCAGATTGAACTATATCTTCTTGTTTAGGAAAGTATATATAATAACATGTAATAATTTCATATGAAAAATATTGAATTTATTTAATAATAAGTATTGATACATAATAACAATTGATGAAGTTAATATTCATGTAACTAAAAAACTGCAAATTTTTACTAATAACTAATTTTATTTATAATAATAGCATATAATATAAACTTTGAGTTAAACTATATATATAATTCATACATTTTAGTAATTAAAAGTTAAATGCATACATATGTCAGTATATGTAAACTAAAATTTATTTTAAATACTATATTATAATAATAGAAATTCTTTCGTTGTAAATAAAATATTACCATGTTTTTTTATAAAACAGTTTGGTTCAATTTTACAGATTGGTTTGATTTATACTTCTAAAACAACCATAAATTTTTAATTTGGCTTGAATTAGGAATTTTCTAAACCAAACTATATGAATAACCAAAACCATATTTTTAGTTAGACCTCTTATTAAAATAGAATCCTTTGGTTTGATCTAATCTATTACCAAATATATCTTTAACTTAATGTTAAGCCTCAATTTGTGATTTTGATAAGTATTTGTTTCCTTCATGTTTAGCTTCTACTTTGATTATTAGCTTTTGTCAAGTATCTTAAGCTTTTTAACAATTAATTAGTCTCTATTATCAGTCAACTTCTGAATTTAGATTATTTCTAAGTTCTTACAACTTTTGAACTTTAATATTTATGTAGCTTTAGATCTTTAATTCTTCATTTGTCTTTAAAAGTCTTCCTTTGTTTGTTCAAAATTTTCTTTTCTTCCTTCATTATTTGTTTAATCGTCTTCTTTGTTTTGAAATCTTGTCGACAATATGATTCTTATCATATATTTTGGTTTCGATAATCATATGTTGTTTAAGTTCTAAACATCTCTAATTTTGATTAGTCCTTTAAGTTTCCTTATATCTTCTCAAATAATCTTTTCTTGTTTTTTCATACTCAATAGCTTGATTAGTTACCTTAAGCATGTGGATTTTGTTATCATCAAAACACCTTTTATGGAGGTTCCGACAACTTTGTATGCAGCAACTTCGAGAATGTAAGATGATATAAAGAAACTCATGTGTTTATGATTTTTGGGTTTTTATAGTAAAAGATGCAATTTTAATGGATTCTTAGGTTTATTTATAAAAAATAAAAAAAAAAAGAGAGAATTATAAGTAAGGAATTAAAGTTTGAGAATAAGTTCATTCATAAGATTGACACTTTAAGATGTTAATCTAAGGGATCAATGTATCAATAAATGAGTCAAATATGAGACCCCGTATAGCATTAATCCATGCTTACATGACATATAATGGTAACATATGGACACTAACGTAGATTTAAGTAACAGGTATGATTTGAAGTGGCTTCTAGGAGAATAAAAATATCATATTTTGAAAAAAGTCACCTGACTCGAAATTTAAAATTAAAATAAAAAGAATATACAACTTATTTTAGAAGAAAAACTAAATAAATGAAACAATAAAGCATATGGAATATAAAGAATGTGAGAAACGAAATGCAAGTGAAACCTTAATTCATCAAGAAACAATTAGAAACACCATTCAAACCCTAATCAAAATCATATTTAGAATTGCAACCTTAAAGAGCAGCTCATTCTGTCACAAATTTTCCTTAATTTTGCATTTTCATATTTCTCCATATTAGAAATCCATTCTTATCAATCATATCTACCCATACCCCCGCCATTCCTTGGGTCCCAATTCTCTTTGATCTAGGCAATGATAATAATTAAAAATATGATTTTGATATCCATATGATAGGGTTTCAATTAGTGATTTTGTGTGCCTTTTTTACCACGAATCATTAACAGTCTTTGATTTGCTCTATGTATGTTTAGTGAAATTTTTACACAATATATTCCTCACATGTTTCTAGTTACCTAATTTATAAGAATATCTATTTTTTTTTACATTAAAATTTGGATAATCACTTATAGGATATATTTTCATGCCTTGATATGTGTCCAGCCTCTTAAAATTAGTGAAAATAGTGCTACAAACTTCATTTTTTATCAATAATTGACTTGCTATACAATCTCTTAGAATTAGTGAGGTTTTTTTCCTTTTTTGCTACAAAGATGTTATGTGGAACCATTAGTGATACTAGTTGATGCAAATGAGTATGTAGCTTTCAATGAAGTCCCATTATGTACACTGATTATTTTTTATGCCTTGATATGTGTCCAACCTCTTAAAATTAGTGAAAATAGTACTGTAAACTTCAATTTTTATCAATAAATGACTTACTATACAATCTCTTAGAATTAGTGAGGCTTTTTTCCTTTTTTTTTTTTTTTTTTTTGCTATGAAGATGTTGTGTGGAACCATTAGTCATACTAATTGATGCAAACGAGTATGTAGCTCTCAATGAAATCACATTATGTACACCAATTATTTTTCTCTTCTCATTTTCTATAGCATTGCATTCATTATTTGCTTGAAATAAACAACAAATCTAATGTAGATGGAGGGATTGCATGCTAAAAGGCTAAGTAAGAGTCCTATAACCCCCAATGTGAGTCAAGCATCATCATCCATTGGAAACTCCATGAATAGTATGTTAACACAATTTTTATAGTTTGTTATTGCTTGTGCAAACCAGCTAAATGAATTGAAATCTAGGAAGGAGGCTCCATAGCTAACTCGTTGTTGAGGCAAAGCGAATTGTGTGTTTTATTAGAATAGACTGGTAATGCCCAATCGCACAAAAGAGGTGATCTTGGAACTTTATGAGTAATTAGTAGACTCATCAACTATTAATTTAGTTGATTTCATGGCAATTTAGAGCTTAATTTGTTTAAATCTTATTTTCAGGGACCTTAGAAGTATTCAATGAATTTTTGAGTCATCAATTAAGGATTTGGAGTGGAAAGAATCTCAAGTAAGAAATAAAATCTAGTGAAGACCAAGGGCGTGCTTCTTGCCATGGACCTCTACCATTAATTTCTATCAAAATTGAAGATTTTTAGATTAAGTGCAAAACCACACCCAACTCTATGACCATTTTCCTTGGCCTTGTACCACTCATAAAAAAATTCTATCGAATTAATTAAATTTCACGTGAAAGAAAAGACGACATGTAAAGACCATGGCCATAGTCTTAAGATGTGGTTATTCCATATATTACAAATCTTCTATTTTTGAAAAGCTTTGAAGTGCAAGATGTCATGATCCGATTATATTTTGTTCCATTAACCAAATTTGAAAAGTGAATTAAAGAGATGTGTAAGGAGATATCTTAGTAAAAATTGAAGATATACAAACGATATTTTAGAAGATATATTGAAGATATATTCCAATATTTCTTTTGTATTATAAAGGATATAAGCCTTGTAAATTAGACATCATATTATATCATATAATAGAATATAGTAGATGATAGATAATCTATTTCTTTTCTTACTGTTTTAATTTAGTTTTAGTATTTAATTATTGTCAACCTTAGTTTACTATGTAATTAATTTTCTTTTATTATCAATCTAAGGTTTCTTATTATTGTGATCTAATTATATTGTGTTTATTGTTGTCTTTAATTCAATATATCGGTGATTGACTTATTGTTAGAGTCTAATTTAGAGTTCGCATGAACATGCAATATGAATAACTGATACAATTACACAAAACTGGCTAACTAAAACCTTCAATAGTTCAGTTTTTCTAGATTAGGGCAACATAATAATAGGATTTAACGGTTTTATGTGATTCTATGACACTATTTAGAAATGATTCGAAAAAAGAGAATTTCAAGATTAAGAATTAGCCAAGAGACATGAGTCTAGTTTATTCACATTAGGAATCTCTACGGTCTAATAAAAAAGAATGAGATTACTAACTTACATAGCTATTTTAGGGAGATCATCAATTGAATAATAGGTTTATGTATTTATAGTTAATTTTAATTATTTTGTTAATTGTTCTTTATTTTACTAGAATAGTTTAATTTAGTCATCTTTATTTAATTAAATTTGCTTGTTGCATTGTTTTGTTATTTATTCTTTGTTTTATTTTATTAGTTGTCTTAATTAATTGAAATTGTTATTAGGTTAGATATTAGACAAGGGGTAAGTACTACTTTTAGCAATCATGGGTAATCCATGAGGAATCGATACCCGAATTCAATTCATTTTACTATACAATAACTTGACTAAATGCACTTATTTACTGCGGTTAAGGCATAAAACTCTTTAGCAATCAAGTTGAATGTCATAAAGGATAAACTTGCCCTCATGAAGAAAAGTGTAAACATGGAAGAAGAAGTAGATGGTTTTGGCTTATTCTATAGGTCTATCGTGATTGATCTTCTTTACTGTAGCTATTGTTGTGCACATGGAGATGTGGAGTGACAATAGTAAGGAGTTTATTGGTGCAAAACTTTGTCGCGTATACTAAACAATGTTTTGCATTAGCTATAAGCAATGGCTATGTAGTGTAGTTATTGAAATTATACCAATTATTTCACACAAAATTGCTTTCATTTATAATGGGGAATATTAGAGAAAAACAAGAAGTTTTAGCATGCATTACAAAAGCGACGCTCAACTTGCTTTTTTGTTGTTGTTTTTGTAGAAACCTGGGAAAAGAAATTAATAAATGCAATTTAGAATACTTAGTTTATATTTTTGGTATTATACAAAGACAAAGAACAAAATAGTACACTTTATATATACTCTATTTTTGTCCATACTCATTTTCTTATGTTCCGTCCTCCATTCAAACGTCTAATAATCGAGGGTAGTATAGTGTTAAATCGAGGGTAGTATAGTGTTAAATCGAGGGTATCATTGGCTTAAGAATATATATTCATAGGTTAAATCATATTTCTACTGGTACATTTGGTGGTCTTACCTAACAACTTATGGATGAGAAAAATTGATGTATTATGTTATAGATCATAGATTTATGGTATCCTTAGAAATTAAATATGGGTGATACTTAGACACATGGAACCTCTAGATTATGTATAATGAAGAATAAATATGAAGATGCATCTCAAAGATGTGCATAGTCAAAGCCTAATTTTACCTAAGTGTTCTACTTGTATTTATCCACAACTATCCTTTGGACAAACAATAATTAGTAGAGCAAATTTCTAGTGATGAACCCATTATTGGCTATTATTGATGCTTTCTCACAAGACAACACAAAGCATTAGTATCTTGTTGTGTAATTTTAGGAAGGCTTCAATAAAGTGGGGTTGAAATAATATCCTAAATTATGGGGAGGTTGACAAACTCCTAACAATTTTAGTAGTGATTTAGAATAAAAATGTTGAGGATGAACTAGAAGGTAAATAACAACATGTGGTAGGGGCATTAGAAGAGGCTTAAAATAATGAGAAACTTTTCTAGAAGTAGAAATCACATATAGAATGGTTGAAAGGGGGAGATTGTAATACTGAATTTTCTCATTGATCCATAATAAACAGAAAATGCCAAAACAAAGTCGAAAAGATAAAGAATCTACATAGCTCTTAGATTGTTCATGAAAATAAGCTCTATTTTTTTCGATTAAATTCATGACAATAGCTAGAATCAACATTTTATAAATATTATCAACAAATTTAAGCTGATGAAGGAACTACTAATATTTTGGAAAATGTTCCCTCTCTCATTAACATCATGATGAATGATGCTTTGATAAAAAAAAATCTAAGAAGAAGTGAAAGATGCAACTTTCCAACTAGGAGCTAACAAAGCTCTAAGACCAAATGGTTTTATAGATTCATTCTTTCAATCCTTTGGGAGTATTATAGGTTCCTCAGTCTTTGAAGCCATTTCCGATTTAATGGAAATAGGTATCTTCCCTTTTTTTCTTGATGAAATAGACCTCATTCTTATCCTTAAAGTTAATAACCTATACTTGTTGAATTAGCTTAGACCTATTAGCTTGTGTAACATTGTGTTTAGAATTCTTTCCAAAGCTCTTGTCAAATGCTTGAAACCACTCCTTAATCACATTATTAGTTCTTATCAAAGTGCTTTTATCTCAAATAGATCGATTCATGATAATGTGGTAATAGCTCGTGAAATTTTTCATGTCCTTAACATTAAAAGGAAAAGGAAAAGAAAAGAAGTCTTTTGTACTATTAAGTTAGATATGACTAAGGCATAAGATTACATGAATTGGTGTATTCTTAAAAGGACTTTAGAAAAAAATAGGCTTTACTTAGAAGTGGATATCATGGATTATATTTAGTGTTGAATGGAAAAGAAAATAGAAAAAATTTCACGTACAAGGGCCATTAGACTAGGGGATCTCATATCCCCTTATATCTTCCTCCTAGTTTCAAATGTTTTGTCCAAGATGTTGATGAATGGGATTGATTTTAAGGTTCTGAAAGGCGTTAAGATGAGATGTAATTGCCCTGAGCTAACTTACCTACACTTTGTAGATGATTCCCTTTTGTTCATAAAGACCTTTGATGCTAATCTTAGAAGAATGAAAGTGATCCTAAAATCTTATTGTGAAGCTTCTAAGCAAGTTATAAATCTTCATAAATCAAATATTTTCTTTTGTAGGAATACACCTAAGCAATTGAAGACCTAATATTATGAGAGACTGAACAACAAATCAGTTAGTAACCTTAGTAAATACTTAAGCTTGCCTATAATATTGGGAAATCAAAATGTATAGCTCTAGCAACTATCAAAGATAAATTGCCAAGAAGCTTCAAGGATGGAAAAACCCCTTGCTATCTTATGGAGGCAAGGAAGTTATGATCAAATCAATTGCATATACCATACTTACCTACTCCATGATGGTCTTTAAATTACCTAAGAAATAGTGTAAAGAGGTATCCTTAATGAATAGTAGATTTTGGTGGGGTGGAAATGAACATTCAAGGAAGATACATTAGTATAAGTAGAGTGATTTACAGTGGCTAAATAACATGGGAGGGATGGGATTTAAAGAACTTAAAAAATTTAATAATGTATTCCTAGGCAAATTAGCTTATAGGATGGTTGCAAAGTCAAATAACTTATTATTAGAGTTTTTAAAAGTCTTTATTTTCCTAAAGAAAACTTCATGAAGGCAATGCTAGGTAAGTGTCCATCTTGGGTATAGATGAGTGTAATAACAAGAGAGAAGTGATTAAAGAAGTTTTACAAAGTGTAGAAAGGGGAAAAAATATACATTGTTTTCAAGATCCTTAGATTCCATAGATAAACTATAAATTTTCAATTATGAACAAGGCAGTTGATGTTAATGCCAATTGTAAGATAGAACATTTTATGATATCCAATCCATTAAGATGGAATGTAGAGAAAGTGATGGTAGTGTTTGATATGGAAGTTGTTGCAAGTATTCTTAAGATTCCTATAATTTCAGCCCATGTTAAAGACAGGCTGATATGACCATCAAATAGGAGTAATGAATACTCTGTACGAAGTGGCTATAGAAAATTGATGAAAGAAGAAATTGTAAGAATTAATTATATTATAGCAAGTAATGGATCGAATAATCAAAGGCTTTGGAGACTTGTTTAGGTTATTAGTACGATGTCCAAATATAAACATTTGCTATAAAAGAGCTTTTCTAGTGCCTTAAGTACAAATAGCAATATATGTAAGAGAAGGGTCAAAGAAGTTTCTTTTTGCAGTTTTTCGAAGAATGGAATCAATTGACCATAATTTTATGCAATGTGATAGGACAAAAGCCATTTGCTTTAAGATTTTGGGCATTATAATTGATGGAAGTATGACATGAAATTGTTAGATTATGCAACTATTAGAAGATTTTGATTTACAGTAGAATATTTTGGAGCGGTTTTTGTTAAAATTTGCTACTTGTGCATGGTTTATTTGGAAGACCAAATGCATAAGTGATTTTAATAGCTTAACCCTATATCCACACATGATAGTGAAAAATATTAAAGCCTAACTAACTAAGTTTGGTGGAGTTTTAGTGAAAAATATATTGCACATCTAGTACTGTGTAAACCTACTTAGACGACATTATTAGGAAGTGCGAAAGATTGATATTACTAAAGTTAATATTGATGGCACCTATGATAGCAATATTGGTAGATCAGGATGTGGAATAATTCTGTGAGACTACTTTAGAAGACTTATAGCAAGTATGTTCTCTAAGACATGGAAAATAATGTTGAAGTGTCAGAAGCATGGGATACTTTGGAGAGTCTATGCTTAGCTCTAAGATTGCAAATCAAAAGAGTGATTTTATAAGTGGATTCTTCCCTTGTCTATAGGTCTCTAAAACAAACTCTCTTATTTAGCTCACTAGACCTATTATTGATTAAGCTTTGAACGTTGTCTCTTTTTTTCTTTCTTTAACATTTTTTATGTTAGCCTTATTAATAGACAAGCAAACCATTGTGCTTACTAAGTTGCATCCCAAGGAAAAGTGGGTTTGAATGCTTCTTTTTAGGGTTTCAATCCTAACTCTTTTGTTGTTTATAGACCATGTTGTAAGGCCTCCTAAGAGTAGATTAGGTAGCCTTCCCCTTTCATGAATAAAGCTTATTGTTTTGGCAAAGACCAAAAAAAGAAAAAAAGAAACCGTCTCCTATTCAACTGACTAGAGTTGTGTTTTTCTTAGAAAAAGTGAACCTACCTATTCCAAAAGGATTATGTAATATGTATTGTCATTGCTGATCAACAAAAAACAAAAAGGCAACAAGAAGTTACTTCACGCCAACTACGCACTTCACTAAGGAAGCCCTATACCAAAAAAGTTATTTGACATACTAACATATTCTCATCTTCTTAAGGTAAAAAAGAAAACAAAACAAGTAGCTCAATCATCCAAGTCCACAACATCAAGTTGTCCATCCTTGCTTGTTTGCTTTATGGGACTTGAGAATTGAACATTCATAATTGTTTAACTCCTTCTAATAGGTCTTGTAGAGCTTGGGTTGTTTGCATTTGTTGGACTTGTTCTAATCGATTGTTTGGCCCTTCTTAGTTGAGTCGAGTTTACTAGTTGATGGGCCAATGCTCTCTCGAGTAATAACATTATTGATAGGCTCAATTTGACCTTAAAACACAAAACAAACTTAACAAGGATAAAATCATCACACTAACTAGAATTTGATAAAATCAATGACTACATAATTATAATTTAATAAAATCATTTGAAACTACTATCTTAATGTGATTAGCCATATGGTTTTGGGAACTCTATTCTCTATGAATAGCAAAAAAAAAAAAAAAAAAAAAACCACGTATGCATAAAAAGGTACCATTCAATTTAAAATCTAATTCAAGGTCTATGAGTAGTATGATGATTAAGGTAATACAAAACATTATTAAATGGACATATTTAACATGGATTACCATCAGTTATGGAAGATGAAAAAATGCTTAAAGGTACTTATGTTAAACATTGTTCACTACATTTACTCGTCATAACAAATTCGAAAACCACATAGTTCCTCCTCCTACTAAATTTCACTAACACAATGGCCAATTGTTGCTAAAGCTTTCGTTTGCAAACCTATAAGAAATTGTGATAATGTTAAGTGTAATCAAACAAAAATCACATGACAAATTCGATATTAAAATTTTTATACATAAGATGTGAAAGTTAAGTAGCCCACTTCCTTACTTGTCCTCTAGTTATAGCCCTCTCCACTACATTTGTGACATTTTTGTATTTGGCTCTTTCTTGACATCCAAGCCCCTAAAGATTCAATTCCTTCCTTTCTATACATTTTCCTGTGCTAACCACACTTTTTGTGAGGGATAAATGGATTAGGACCCATATCGCCAACTCTCTCGCAAAATTGCATACCTTATATAAGAGGTATGTTGTGTTGATAAGATAAAAGGAAAGTAGCCTTCTTGTAACATGGATCAATACAGGACTCAACATCTTGCTAGGGATAATGAATACCTAAGATGCCATGTAGGCATGGTATCCCTCTCAACTACCAAAGCCTATATGTGCAAGTTCTCCCTATCACATTTACTACATAAATGTCATCGTTTTGCTTTATTCAAAACCCATTGTCACTAACAAACTTCACTTTATAGTACCAACTTTGATATTGTACTTCTAATATTATCTTAAGCACCAGAAGTGCACATTCATAAGCCTACTTCAACCGATTCTCTTTGCTTCCACTTACGCTTCATCACATGATTCCTTATGCTCTCTACAATAATTATGATGGCTTTTCCTCTTGACCCAAGAATCCTTCCATTAAAAGCCTCGTACATATTATTTTCCATAACCTTACACTTAGCATGAGTATTGGAATGTATTTTAATCCAATGTAAAAATCTTTTAAGCAGACATACATAGATGGAGAGTAAGCTTCTAGCAATTTCATATTTCCTCAAAAATCTAACATATTTGTGCTCTTCGAACATGCATACACTAGTCTCCTCAACTTCTTTGTAGAATATACTGATCCCTAATTTGCTTTAAGGTGCTGAGCAAAAAAAAAAAAAAAAAAAGATGTTTGCTCTTTAAGAAGTTCCTCTCAATAGCATTAACCATCCCTATCATGATCAACCTAAGTTAGAATTTTAATCATCATATTCATAATAAAGACAAAGACCATTGTCTAAGCAATTGAAAACATCTCGTTGTTTGCTAGAATTTTTGCAGAACAAATGGGATATATCATTTGGAAGCCATTGCAATTGTCAAAAATACTAAGCCCATGAAATCTCTTTCTTCCTCACTTTCCCCCCCTTTCTTTTGTTTATGAGGTTTCTTTCAGTTTTTTAGTAACAACGGGTGATAGTATTTTGCCTAAATCGTAAATACATGGCAATTGTACATAACAATTGGCCTTTGCATAGATTAGTGAGGAAACATCCATCAACACTAATGACATAAAGGCATCTAATCGGAAGTCCTCTCTTGCATGCATCAAAACAAATGAAAATACGATTAACTCATCTTCCTACCCCTCCTCCTATATAGTTTCATAATTTTCCTAGTTCATTTATACAATCACACTCTAATTGTACTAAGACCCACTTTTAGATCCTCCTCCTCTTGCTTAAAATTATATTCAAATCCATATGCCTCTTCACTAGCTCCTTTAATACACCTACTAGATCCTAGAGTTAACTCACATGTCTCTAGGAACTCTTCAACCAACCACTTAAATGTAACCCACTTATTCTTGTAAACTTGTTGACATTCATGCCTCTCATCATAAACTTTTGCCTAAAACTCATGTATTCTCTTTGTTAATGGACATCTTGATGTTCTAAGGACAACGCTTGTCCCTACACTTAGCTCTCATGAATCTAAGGTTATTCCTTTGGAAATAAACATCTTATTGATCTAATATGGCTTATCAAATCACAATCACCGTAAATTATTTGACATCATCGAATGCTATCGATATGGAAAACAAAAGGAATGTTGTTGTAATGCCTTAGAACCAGAGGGTACTATAACCCGCCACATGTCCCTACATGTCAAGAGAACATTAAGGCTCTAAAACCAACTATAATATCTAAAATCACTTATAATAATCCCTTATTAAGTACAAAACAACAATTCTCTAAATACATCAATTTAAGTAACTCACAAGTAAGTTACTTCAATAAGAAATATACTAAATAACAAAATCCTGATCTGCTACAACATACTTATATATTGCCTCTCTTTCCTAACCTGATGATAATAGTTTCCAAACTTCTTGTAACTTATTGAATTGACCTGTGATTGTAAAAAATAAAAGGATGAGTCAAAGCCTAGTATGGGTATACAAACACACACGAATGCTAAGCCCAAAACATTCACATGTATATAATGCAACTATAACAATATATAAATAAATAACAATTTAATTACGTTTAATTTAGACTAGTAATTAACAAAGGGATACTCATAACCTTAGCACACCATAATCTTTATTCACATACATAGGTAGATGTAATATAAGTTTTCCCTTAAGTTCTTCATGCCCAGAGTTTAGAGTTCAGAGACTAGAAACCTAAAATTCTAGCTGTATCATCCTATATGAAAGTCTACTAGGGAATCCTCACATATGATTAATAGTTGCTCCTCTAGGGAACTGCCACTACGGGTCCTTAGAGCGAGCGAGTCAAGCACAACTAATAGTTAAGATCATTTAGGCCATATATAAATTAATTTGATCATATTTTAAGTCCTAACACATACAATCATACAAATAAGCACCACATACTTAGAATAGCTTCTCAACAATTCATTTTAAACTCCTCAACTTTAAGTCTTATATCGATTACCTCTAACAACCCATCAAAAGAGAATCTCAAAATACATCATAAATCTATTTGAAAATAGAAACAAGTGAGAATCAACCTTCAAATGGTTTTGCAATGATTCTTGATCCATTTATTATTCATGAATCCATTAATCTATTACTTATTAATATAACTATTTTATCATTTTAAATGTCCCAAGTAAAATTAGTCGAATCAATTAGATGGTGAAATACAGGAATTTAAGATAATATATAATAACATAACCATAACTTCTAATAGTTAATAAAATAACCAATAAAATAATAGCTTTAGAATACTACACTAAGGAATTTAGCACGAGGACAAAAGCATTTATTACAATATGTAAGCTTCAAGGAATTAAGAACAGGTGCTTCCACATCAACTTGACGAATGAAGATGAAATGGTTATCGAAAAAGCTCTAGTGAAGTGAATAAGGATTTATAGAACTTGACCGAAAGCTTATAGAGCATCATTGTTGTTAAAGAAGCATACTCCAGTGGCATGTGATTTACCAAATCTCTGTTTAGTGATGGCAATGCCAAACTCACTGTCAAGAAAGGTGTGTGGTTGGAAAAGAAATATAAGCATAAGTATGGGGACTTAACTACGGTACATAAATGGATTTGAATAAGTGAAGAATTACAAGAGTCTCCTAGAATGGCGGTTAGAACAAGGGTTCCAAATGAAATAAATTCATTGACGAATTAAGTGGCTAAAGTTTATGAGTTTTGCACAAATAAGACAATAGAAATTCGCTATTGCCAGTTGTAGAAACAACCTCAGTATAGTAACCATGCGACTTCACAATAGGATAGAGAGGCCAACACAGCATCGTTGGAGACGATGACCCATAAAGACATGACTAATGGAGGGAGTAAGGAAAGTATGGATGAAAGGGTCAATTAACAAGGACAAAGCTTGTAAGCTAAAAGTGAGGATGTTCATATAAGACTCTATGTAGCGATGAGGTGAGGAAGGGCATGAGGTTTCTTTTTGTTTTTGCCAATGTAATAGTGTATGTGTTTTCTCAATCTTCCCACATTGGAGTTGCGATTAATTGAGGAAATGAGGCTCTTTTGGTGGTTTGTGTGAAACAAAGAGAATATTCTAGAAAGAAGGTTTTGTTTAAGGATTGGTCTACTAATGAGGGTTAATTAAGAGAATTTAGGCTTTGTGTCCTACAAGGAAGAAATGGTCCAAGAAGAATGGAGACGTAGATGATAGGAAAAAGGACATGAAGGGAAAGGAAAAGAGGGTAGATAAAGAAATCAAAACGAAGGAATTTAAAAGAGAGAGAATAGTTATAGTTAAAATAAATAGCCTTGTGGTAATACTAAACTATTTTATTAAGCTATAATTAAACCTTCTTCTTCTTTTCAATAACTTATCATAATAATAATTAACTATGGATTAAGTCAATCATATACAAAATGATTGATATACAATTATTACTATACATTTGATAAGTGATATAATAAGCTCGATTTCATAATTTAGAACTTGACTCAAAATGTTAATGAGAAACTTGATTTAGATACTTAATCTATTATGAAAAAAAAAAAAAAAAAATTAGATAAGCCCAAAATTATGTTAAAACTTTATAAGTTGAAAAATTATCCTTATCAAACTTTAACCTTTAAAGTTCAAATTCTTAAGTGGTGCTTCTTATTGTAGCTATCTAAATCACTTTTATCATTTAATTACTGTTACATTTGATTGGGATGTTTCAGTTGTAGAGGCATTAAAATAGGGTAACTATGATGCATTCTCTTAGCAGCGCTCAATTGATCATCATCAAACTCCTCAGATCTCGTAAGCTCATCTTTTAACCTTACATATTCTATTGCATCATCATCATCATCATTATCGCCTACATGCTCCATAACATTTGGTCTACCCTTATCAACTACAATCATCTCTCCTATGTTATTTTCTCCTCCAATTGAGCTTTCATCACTTGTATACTCTCCATCTTGTTTGTTACCCCCACTTCTAATCACATTACTTCATTTTGATTTTGGATTATAAGCTACACCTTCATTTGTGACCATGTCATTGTAAGGGTCCTCCCTTCTAAGGACTTACAATTCATATATCTCATCAACTTCAGCTAGGCAACAGTACTTAACGTAAGCCTCATCAACTTTTCTATTCAACAAGTTATATACAAAGTCTACAAGACTTTTGTTATCATGGATTAGTCGGTAAGAAGATATGATATAGCCCAATGCACCTATTAGTTTTAATAGTATAGTGGATCTAAGTGTAAGTATTGATCCTTTAAAGACTAATGTAATTATTAGTACTTCACAATTTTCTTAATATCTAATGTAATAACTCTAGTCAAGACATAAATTTAAGAAAATTAAATCTAAATTAAAACTAATTAAACTAATATGCAAAATAAATAAAAATTAAAGATATTAATGATGCATGAATTCAATATTCAATTATTAATTATCCTAGAATAATGAAGCACACATCAATCTCATTCTAATTAACTAAACTATGAGAATTCCTAAATTATACTAATATCTACCTTGAGATTACTAATATCTAACCTAAAGGTAATTAATTGAAATCTCTTTCTAATTAAAAATCTTAGAATTACATTAAAGATCTATAAATTCTATTATTAAGTTTTACCTCAATCTAGAGACATCACTATAGCATATGCCCAAGTCTATACTAACTCATTCTAATTATGCTAGATTTATTTGCATATATGATCTCTCAATATCTATATATGAAATTGTGGGGGTACGAGTACAGATATAAGGGTCACGTACATATCGAGTAAGGAGTTGCGTTACACGTGACTAGGGAAATGACTTAAGTGACTCATACAAGATGATCGGAAAAGAAGTGTAAGGAGAAGGAGAAGGCAATCTTGATGAGGCTCTAACACATATGATGATAGGTGGAGGAGCACGATGATATCAAACTCTAAGATTGGAGAAGAATAGGGTAGGTTCTTGAGGTGTTTAAGTATTTGATCTTTGAGACGAGATTCTAGCAGAGCAACGGCATTAATGAGGATTATTCTCTCATCTAAATAAGGATGTGAATTGAGTATTTATAGGAAATAGTAGTTGATCCAATCCGTTGGATTATGATGGTGATCAATGGTTAATATTAAAGCCATTTCTTAATGGATCTTAAGTGTGCTATTTTCATGAGTTTAGACCTAGATAGAGACTTTATTTATTATTTTAGTGTAAACCAAACCAAGAAAGGTTAGATTGGATAGACTAATCCAACTGGTCTTACTCCAAGCCTATCATACCAAATTTCCCTTGATCATCCCGGATATTTAGACTCAACTCTTTAGGACTTGTCACCTTAGCCCAAAAATTCAAACCCAATTAATTAATGGGCTTAAAGCTTAAACTTAAATTTAGCCCTTTACATTTTACCCCCTAACGAAAGTCCTTCAGACAAAGTTGAAGGGGTTTAAGCTTTGAATGAGTCTTTCAAATGACTTAGGCTCATGCATGCTATTGAACAGCTATGCCGCTACCAAATTAATTTGAGAATTGCTTTAGTGCACGGGTTTGCTATCCTCTTGATTATGTGCCATGCCTCAGCAAGATTAGGTCGTACATTACCCTCGAGACAATAATGGAGTTATGATATTCATTAAGGAATTATTTAAGCTCTGACCTTCTATAATAGATCTTTCAAGCTGTTTTGCCTCCTTTACTTATTTCAAGTTGAATTTTGTGAGAATATATACGAAAGATTGGATGCCCATCCAACATGTTAAGCAAAGCTTTTATTTGAACATATTTTGCTTTACGTAGGCTCAAAAGAAATACATCCATGTATATTCGTGTGAAAGTTGACTGGATCATATGCTTAAAGGATTATATATTTGCAATTATGGCAAACATCACTTAAATTTGCCTCCTTATTTCCATTGAAGATGGTCATCATGCTTCATAGAGTAGAGCCTCTCATATTGCAATTTCCATCCATAACATAATCAATTTGAGGTATATTGTGAGCCCATATTCACTTTCGAGTAGAACCATTGAATTATAATAAACTTTCAATATACCACATTGAAGTCCACTTGATTAGATAGGAATAAAATAATCCCCAAAGTGTATTTGTTGAATCCTTTTGCACCATTTGACTAATAACCCATGTAAATTCCATAGTTTAGAAATTATTTGCCCAACGAACCAGTAGGCATCCATTTATCTTCGAAGCTCAACAATTTAGATGCTACACTTTTATTAATACTAACATGAGGTAAGGTTTGTATTTGAGTATATATTTTACTTCTCTGGGATTGAAAACAATTGTATGCACCACTTTAGCTAAACAAAAGACAAGTAGGATGCATAATCTTTTTTTATTATTATTAATTTTTTCTTTTTCTTTTTACAAAGCCCCAAAGAAAAATAATTTCACAAGCTTCTGATTCTTTGCTGCTCTATTGAATTCAAAAGAAAAGCACTTGTAGCCTTTTGATAAAGAAGTACCAATGGCTTCTTCTTTCCCCCTATTTGTTTTTCTTTTCCTTTCATCTCTATTTTCTTTTTTTATCTTTTAGCCAACCCCAAAGCAAACAATTCCATAAGTATTTCCCATGGCTTGCCATAGCTACAACAAAATTGAAAGAGAAGCTAACTTTTCTTTGGTTGTTTAAAGACGATAAACGCATTCCTTTCAAATACTAAAACAGACAGCAAGTCATGTTGCTTATTTTCCTCTTCACATTTCTCTCTCTTTCTCTCTCTGTTTTTTTTTTTTTAATTTTAACGCTCACTTCTTTTGTCATTGAAGCCCATTAAGGAGTAAATCTCTTAAGGAGGACTAAAGAAAAGAACTAGTTTGAAGTCGCCAAGGCCACTAATAACCATGAAGACACCACTTAAGCATTTGAAAGAAGATTAGGTAGCTTAAGGAACATAATGGAGCCACCATGGAGTAAAGTCGAGGAGAGCTAGCTGTGATAGTTGTTGCTGTCTCCATACATACATACACATATATATACATGTATTTCGTCTTATTTCCCGGCTTCCTTTCTCGCATTTTATTCATTTTATTTTAAGCCCATTTCATACTCCATTAATACCCCTTTTATAGGTCCTTCTCAAAGTTTTGCCACTCTTATGCTTGAAGATGTGAGACAAGTCAAGAACTGAAATGTCTAAGCCCTAGTTTGAGTAGTAGTAGTTAACTAGCTAAGTAAAAATAGAAACGCGAAAACAAGCACTTTACATCTTTTAATTTCTCCTTTATGTGTACATATAGCTACCTTTGTTTATTCATTTAGTATTTTTTTTTATCATTCATTTTTACATCCTCCCTTTTGTTATGTTTTTTATTAGTAGTTACTACTACCACATTGAAAGCGATTTTACCATCCTCACTAAAAACAATTTCACCACCCTAACTACTTGACTTCTTCCTTTGCTATTCCTTCCCCAATTAAATTCTCTTTATCTGGTGCATTGTGTAAATGTACTCTTTATAAGCGTAATCCTTTCTTTTACGAGTCCAAAAATATCCCCAAACTTTTTGTGAATTAAGAACATGAGTTGGGTAAAGCCATTAATACTCAAAGCTCCTTGCACTTGTTTAGGTATTGTAGCAAACACCTTGTATGTGTATTTGAAAGTATCTAACTTAATGCAAACTGTATTGCTTTTGGCACTTGTAGGTCTATATGGATCATCCTGCTGACTCCACAATTTGAATAACTTCCCTAATTAACTCAAACCTTCCGGTTATTATAATTCAAACCTAACTTTCTGCACATATTAGTCAAGGTGTTTACAAACACTACATCTCTAAGTTGTGCTTTACCCTGAATATTATTGGTATATTTAGCTACCCACAAAGAGGACTCTATACGTACTAACAAGAAACTAAGTACATAAACTCAATTGGCAATCTACATAGATGTTGCATTTAAGGTTAGGAGAAATTTGAGAAGTAAAGATGTAGTAGCCCAATGGAGATGAGCACGAGACATATCAAGAGGAGAGGGAAAAATGGTATTGACATAAGGGTGGGGGAGTTATTTTGTGAAGGCAAAGAATAGGGGCCCTTAATCTTTTAGAGAAAAAGGGAAGGGGGTGGTCCTTCAATTCTTCATAAGGTTTTATATGTACTCCACTCATGCTAGCTCAAAATAAAGAAGGAAAGATGACATCTTCCTTTTTTTTTAAGCTCAAAATAAAGGGAAGGGGGTATTCCTTTTTTTTTAGCAGAGTTAAAATCATTATTATAGACATATGTCAGTAGAGCGCATCTATTAAATGCCATGTCCAACACTTTCTCTTTATTGATATAATAAGACAAATGTGATATATGTGAATCACGTAAAACCTCATTTCTAAGTATAGAAGTATCCCATCACATAATGCATTTGCTCTTGATATTGATCCATGATAGAAGAAATTCTACTAATAACTGTATGAGTCTCTACCTTTATGTTCGCCCACTCTCTTGATTCACCCTAGGTATTTGATTTGAAGGCTTGCCATAATATGATTGGATTGGTTTTTTGATGGTGGTGTAGCTCTTCACCTCAAAATCTTTCTTTCTTTGTTTTTTTTTTTTTATTTCACTATTTAAATAGCCACGTGTTTGGTTGATCCGAGATGTTGGGAATCTAATATACAGCCCAAACTTGTGCATTTTCTTTGGCTCCAATATTTCTTCTCTGTGTAATGAATAATGAGATAGTTTCCACTACTTGATGCCTTTGTTCTTGTAATTTTACTTGTACTTTGATGTGTCTTTAGGTAATTAATTATAACATCCTTCTCCTTCCCTTTTTCTTTAAACTTGGAAACTAACATCTCCTTATTGTCCATGCTTTGTCGATAGCATAATCAACATTTGAGAATTTGGTTTAAATAGGATCTCTTTACCACCTAGACTGTAGCTACTTGCAACCGAGGGTCAAAAGTCTGCAATCATAACTTGAGAACCACATCTCGAACTAGCAATAGTTAACAAATTTGTACGATTTAAATAGTGTAGACTCTTTCCCACCCGGATCGTAACTATTTGCCAGCCGAAGGTCAAAATTCTATAATCGTAACTTAAGTACCAATCTTCATCAATGGATGAGAGTAAAGAGGTATGATACTTAGGTCATGTATGGCCATTAAACCAATTGTAACTTAAAATATGAATCGAATCATAAATCTCGGCTCATAAGGTCATGCACACACAAGCACATGAGAGTCGAGCATGAGCTGAGCACATGCGATTTGAACACGAGCCTTAGACATGAGCATATGAGAGTAATACGCTTAAGTTGAACATAACCTCCTTTTAACATAAGAACTTGTGAGTTAATATGTAAAATGAACTTGACTAGCCCTCAATACAAATACTTATGGGCTAATCATGCAGGATAACTATGAGGCTTCCATATGACCATAAAATGTGAACCTGAACATGAACCTTAAATATGAGCTCATGAGAATTGAGCGTGAGTCTACGAGCTCAGCATACAAGAACAAGGCATAAATCTTTCCTGTGAACACATAAGCATTGAATACTTCAATTTTGCATAGTCTCTTTAGTACGAGTATATGTGGGCTTTTAACATGAGCACTTCTTAACTTTCTATATGAACATAGATGAGTTGAGTATGTAAATTGAATATAACACTTTTGGCATTTAAGCTAAACATGAGTCTCGTCATGTGAGCCGAACATAAGCCTTAATCATAAGTAAACATAAGGGTCGCATATGAACCTGTGATGTAGGAGTGAATGTAAGTCTTGAACATTAAGGTTGAATATGATTAAGTAGAAGCTGTAATCATAAGCCTTGAACATGATTTAATCACGAGAATCGAACATAAGCTTAACCATGATGTGAGCCTTGAACTTGAGGTAAGCCTTTGGCTTGACATCAAAATGTAACACGAGCCTTGAGCACGACATAAGGTTTAAACATGACATGATCCTTAAACACAATGTGAGGTCCAAGTACGATATAGGTCTTAGCATAATAGGTTAGACATGGCGCTTGGCACGTGAGCTGAACATAAGTAGTTGAATCATGAGCCTTCTCCGCATAAATGTGAAAAGACGTAAGCCCATTACACAAGGGGCTGAGCATAAGGGATTGAACATTAATCTTCTAATATTAACACATGTGCTAGAACATATCATAAGCATGTAAGTTGAGGATGGTATCACTAATCTCATGTATGAATCACCTATTGTCATTATGCATTGCAAGAGCCCTTATGCATATGTGTTATCTTTAGTTTTCATAAGTAGATGTCATAGTTTCCAAATGCACCTTACTTTTATTAACTCTCTTACTTCCCTTCATTTATAGGAGGTCACTTCCTTTTATACTTGCATATAGACATCACCATTGCCTTTAAGGGTCATTAACATGGGCAAAGAATCTAGGAAGAGTTGTTTTCGTAGTAACAATGCTAATAAGAACAATGAGGTTTTGGCATATTCTGAAGATCACATTTCAGCAATCCCGTTACCTCGGGACAAATGGCTAGACCCAACTATCAAAGATGACTTCTTTTAACGCGATATAAAGAAGCAGGATACACATCCACATCCACCTAAGGATGGCAAACTATGTTTCATAAGACAAGAACCTCTAATACATAAGAGGGTTGAGATAGAAGCAAATTCTATGGTGCATCTTAGAAACGAGAAGAAAGAAATCCCTCTTTTAAATAGTAGTTTTGATAGCCCGAAGCACATAGTAAATGGCTAGTTGTCTTAGGTAATATATATTTTCAAGAATTTCACATATACATTCGTTTTGGAAGAGATAGGGGTACACTATCCTATATAGGTATCTTCTCATTTAACTCTATACTGCTTGCAAAAGATGGAAACTTAGTGAGCTATTGTATCCTATTAGAGTATTCAATCACATACCTTTATGACAGAATGGGGTAAGAGCACTCCAACATTAGAGGATGTTGTTGTCATTCTAAGCCTTCCTAATCTTGGATTGATTGACATCACAACAACTTCAATCCTAGAAAATGATTAAGCATTGATTGAACTATTAGAAGTGGACAAAAAAGAGGCTTTAGATACTTGCAGGTATGTACGCTTAGTGCATGGATCAAACATTTCTTTAGGCCAGATAAGGGTGATAAGATGGGGCCTCAATATCAATGCAAGTAAGTTTACACATTTTGATGTGGCATAGTCATCATTTACCCTTTCCTGTTGATGTTTACTTTATAACACTAACTTAACCTATCTTGTTTTACATTTTAGGTATGAGTTGGAAGCTTTCATTGCCTATTGGTTGTCATTATTTGTGCTCCTAGGGGGGCTCGAAAAAGGTGTTAGTCCTTGACTCTTCCACTTGGTTATTCACATTACACAAGGGGAATGTTTAGCTTTAGAGCCTTCCTACTTAGGTTCCTTATATAGGTGCTTAGACCTTTTTCATGAAGCTTTGATATGCTTATAAGGGAGATATGTTGTGGCATCATATGTAGACCTAGTGTTTCTCTATATGTTCTTTTGTGAGTGTTATAAGAGTTCTTTTGGTTACCCTCTTACACATTCCGATGCCGCTAGGCCCTGAGCTTGAGGATGGATCAATAGAAAACTCCCAAGTAAGTTGAAGAATGTCATTGATGCTTACCACAAGTTTAACTTTTGTCTATGCATAAAGGAATTGCTTGGAAATGAATGGTACTAAAAAATCTACCCTACAAGTTCAAAGGATTTGATAAACTTGATGGAGCTTCATGGTGAGCTTTTTGATGTCGAGATAAAGTTCATCTTATAGAGTATACTTGAGTGTCTTTTGTTGCTTCATGATTGGGCCAATGCTTTTAATTGCTTCCTTGAGTGTAGTGTCATGAAATATTCACCCAATCAAGTTACTTAACAACTGGGGTTTGATCAAGGAGTGCCCTATGATTTGGTTATTAATCAAAGTTTTGATGAGTGTTGCAAAGCATTTAGACTTCAGAGTCCAAAAAACATTCATGAAAGGATCGAGCAATTATTCTTTCCTTCCATGAGTCGTTCTAGGGTTCCTTTGAATGGCTAACTCACATATTGGAAAAATTGCGTAGATGGGTTTAAGAAGCATGTCTTGAAGACAGCTAAAGAGGATTTGCCTAAAATAGTCATTTGGAGATATGAATTTCACTTTCAACTCAAAGAAGATCCAAAATCATTTAATAGTGCGAAGTCATCTGATGATGCTTAAGACAAATCACAAAATGAATGTTCACCATCCCCTACATTGATCATCAGACAACCTATGTATAACCACATTCATGAGGTAGTATTATCAATACACTCTTCCTAGTTTTTCCAATCTTGTGTATCATAAGAGTAAAGGGGCAAGGATAAAATCGTCACTTCTACTAAATGGAAGGTGCTGAAAAATCATCATGATGGAGTGAATGGTGGTTCTCCTAGAGGCACTTCTTCAAGTTAATGTGTCCCTCTTATCACTTGGCCTTTTCCAAGTTGCTATGGTATAGGAAAGGTCCTTCAAGCTAAAGATCTACCTACTATTACCGAGGTTGTAAATGAAGGAGAAGATGATGTTGAGTTGGTCGATTATGGGGATTCTCTCAAACGTACAGATGATGATAGAAAGAATTCTGCAATAGATATTGATGATGACCAAAATGGACAATTCAATGATGAAATGGACTTCATAAAGTAGGCTAATGCAGGCACCCATGGTAATATTAGAATCTTTGATGTGTTCAATATCATTGATGATTGTAAAGATAGCAAGTTTTCACTCTTAGAAGAAAGTATGATCTAAGGGTTTATTAATACTTTTATAGGTGTAGGGTTCTATAATGAAGAGACACATGTTACGCCCAATGCTTCTATAGATGATTTTGTAGTTAGCAATGTCCCTACTCTTTATAGTGATGTGACTTCACCTATTATAAGAGATCCTATAGCATCACTTCCCATAGAGATTAGAACGTTACAATATGGAGATAAAGGAGCCGTAGCCAAGGCGATAGCAAGCTTAGAAGATACCACCTCTTTTCATAGCTTCACGATACCTTTTAACCTCTTAGCATTATCGAAGCACTTACGTAAGATAGAGGGAGATTTTTGGATAGGATCTATCTATTTAGGTTCCAATGTGACTACTTATTTCTTGGGCTTACATAGATAAGTTGTAAGGCTATTTGATGAAGCTTAGTGCTCATTATCCATAAAGAATCTCAAACTTTTGATTAGTAGTGTCACTACAGCATGTGCCTTTAGGTTTAAGCTCAATAAGATGGAAATTATTGCAACTAAAGCGCGAAAGGTATTAGGCAATCTAAATATTGAGGAAAGATGTGAGCTACTCACCAATACTTTGTTATTGTTTTCTTTTAATGCATAATTCACAAAAGAGATAATAGTAGAAATAGATATACAAAACAAGCTCTTACAACTTGAGCTATAAATTTCATTCATTTAACTTTCTTATAGTTTCCCTTTTACAAATGGAACATTTTGATATATTGAAAGTTGACAGGAGTAGTAATAGCATCTATACTGGTATTCCTAAGTTTACAATATCCACTTTCGTACACTTCCTCAACTATGAAAGGTCCTTCCCATTTTGGTGTAAACTTAGGTGCTACAGTACCTCAACACATATGCTCGACTACATGAAATACAACATCACCTTGTTGGAATGATTTCTTTCTCATTAGATGGTCGTACACCACTCCAAGTCTATGCTGATAATTGATGAGATTTTGTTTGGCGACATCACACCTTTCATTTAATGCTTCTAGATCTATCATTCATAATGTGCCTGGTTCAAGCTCAGCATTGATAGCCAATCTAGCAGATAAGATCAAGACTTCTATAGGAACTACTACCTCAACCCCATATACTAAAGAAAAAGGAGTTGCTTGTGTGGGCCTTCGTTTAAACGTCTTATAGGCCTAAAGTGCTAGTGGTAGCTTGTCATGCCATTCCTTATCATTATCGTGAACCATGTGACTAAGTATCTTCAAATAAGCTCTTGTTAACAGCCTCAACTTATCCATTTCCTTTCGGGTAATAAGGCTTAGACTTTACATGATCAGTATTATATGAAGCTAGTAGTTGGCAGACATGCGAATTGATGAAAGGAGTACCGTTGTCAAATAAAATACGCTTTGTGATTCTAAACCTACATATGATATTTTCCTTTATGAAACCTGCAACTGTTGGTCTTGTTGCCTTCTTTAAAGGAGATACCTCTACCTACTTTGTAAAGCATTCTATTCTTACCAGAATCCAAATGCTTTGATGGTGGATGTATAGGTCCAATAAGATCAAACGCCTACGTATAAAAAGGCCAAGGAGTTGTGATACCATGGGGTGTTACCATAAGAGCATGAATGGCATTGCCATGTTGTTGATGGACAATAGACTTCTTGGTGAAGTTGAAAGTGTTTACTTCCATTGTTGGCTAGTAGTATCTTCTATCAAGTAGGTAATAATATAGCTTCCTTCCTCCTTGGTGTTCCCAGTACTCTCCAACATGCACCTCAATAAAAATTGTTTATGTTTCAAGAGGAGCAATGCACTTTAGGGGTTTTCCCATAAATGATACTCTGTAAAGCTCGTCTTCATGCATAAGATATTTCCTGGCCTTTTGCTTTACAAGTTTGCCATCCATACTACTTATTGGTAGCATATTGTTTCTCAAGTAATCAATGTACAAGCGCCTCTAATCTCCAGCACTAGATGCAAAATTACACTCGCTCTAATCGGGGAGCTTAGAACATTTAGGGCAATGTACTTGCACTTGTAGTGCATCTTTAGCCATTGATGGCCAATAATAGCCTGTATGTTAAATACGACAATATAATCGTAGCCCTTCCTCTCCGTACTAAATCGAGTGATACTTGTCTAACTTAAGACGAGCTTCCTTAGAGCCAACACACTAAGACAAAACACCTTTTAAGCCTTTATAATATAACATCCCATTAATTTTAACAAAATTCTTCGAAGTTGAAATAGAAGTGGCACTAAGGTGTGCTAACTGTTCCATAAGTGGGATACGCTAATCATCTTGCATGTCTTCATCCTCACTAACAAAATTCAATGACATACATGGTATAGATTTCTTAACTACTTAGATATTCACATTATCACTAGTATCTTGAATTGGAATTTTGGATACTAGTATGGCTAATGCATTGACATATCTATTCATTGATTGACTCGTATGCTCATATCGTATAGAGTTAAATTTTCTGACCACAGCTTGTATTGCAGCCTTATAAGGTGCAAGTATAGGTTCCTTCAAGCCAAACTCACTTGTGGCTTATTTAATGATCAAATTTGAATTGCATCGAATACACAAATGACATGCTCCGACTTCTTATGCAAACAATAAACCAAGTAATTAGTGCATCGAAAATAAAATTTAAATGCTAAGGGTGTCTCTTGACCCTCAAGTGATGTCAATATGATTCCTACTCCCCAACCTCGATTTCCTACAAAACCATTAAATTGAAGTGTCCATTCACCATCTACCTTAACCATTAAAGTATCTTCATGAAACTTAGCTAGCATTGTATCTATAGTTGAGCCTTCATGAGCATTTGGAAAGCGTGTTAACTGATTGGCTAGGACTTATGACTTGATGGTCTTAGGGGATTATACCAAAATGTCAAAGTCTCCAAGGAGTAGAAACTTAGCAATACATCCTAATAAAGCTAGTTATGACAACAAATACTTAACCACATCCGAACGAGTTACCAGATTAATCTTATGCGCAAGGAAGTAATGTCATAATTTCTACATAGCAAATACCAGCGTAAGATAATGTTTCTCGTAAGCCAGGTAACTGATCTCACTTCCTTGAAGGGTTTGGCTCAAATAGTACATAGGTTGCTCTTGACCATCTACTTCTTCTGCAATTAACGCTTCAATGGACCTGTTGGTAGAAGTAAGATACAAAATCAATGGCAATTCTTTTATAGGCATGGCTATGGTCTAGGGGGAGGTCAAGATCGTCTTGATCTTTTGAATTGCCTCTTCATGGACCTGTTCCCATTCAAATGAAATTCCCTTTCTTAGAAGTTGGTGCAATGGATATGAAATCTCAGCAAGTATGGGTATAAACCTTCTTATATAAGAGACCTTTCCCATAAATGTTTTTAGTTCCTTTGAAGTAGCAAAGGATGACATTGATCTTATAGCTTGCACTTTTGCAGGATCAACATCAATTCCTTTTCAATGGATGACAAACCCTAAGAACTTCCCTGAAAACACTCTAAAGACACATTTGAGAGGATTATCCGAAGCTTATATAGCCGACATCATTCAAAAACCTTTTGTAGATGAATCATGTGATTAAGTGCCCTTCTAGGCTTGCTGACTATATCATCGACATAATCCTCCATGAAGTCTTGCATCATGTCATCAAATATAGTAATCATTGCCCTCTGATAAATGGTATCCGCATTCTTAAGTCCAAATGACATGACAATATAATAAAAATTTCTGACTAGTGTCCAAAAGAGGTAACACTCCACGTCCCCTATTGCCAACTTAACTTGATTATAACCATTGAATCCATCCATAAAGGAGAATAAGTCATGTCTTGCGGTCATGTCTATCAAAGTATCGAGGTTTAGTAAAGGGAAGTCATCTTTAGGATAAACCTTGTTCAAATCCCAGAAGTCTACACATACTCTTATCTTACCATTCTTCTTTTGTACAAGAACAATGTTAGTGAGCTAAGTAAGATGTTGAATGGGCCTTATGAATCAAACTCATAATAACTTCTCAACCTCTTACTTGATTTGCAATTCAATTTCAAGGTAGAAGACCCTTTATCCTTACTTCACAAGTTTACCTCCTAAAGTAATATTCAGTCTATGTACTATGAGACTGGGATCCAATCTTGATATCTTTTTGTAGGTCCATGCAAACACGTCTCTATATTCTTTCAACAACTTAATAATATAAATTTTTATTTCTTATGGAAGGCTCTTGCTTATAAAGATTGGTCATCATGACTCTCCTGGTATCGCTAAATCTAATTCTTCTATTTCTTCTGCTTATGGCTTCATTTGGTCTTATAGTTGTTGTAGGGTAGACTAGACTTTTTACACTAGTATGGGATTTAAAGAGGAGAAATATACCTCCTCAGACCCTACAGATCATCATAAGCAGTACACCCTTCTTTCGTCTTCTCAAATGAAGCTTTTGATTTGCTTAGCTTGCTTGTTCTTCTTCTTTCCCCTACGGCATCCACGTATCTTCCTTTTCTTTTTTAAGCCATCTTACACTTCTTCCCATGTAGTTAAAGGGACACTAGATGGCTTGGCTATCTCGATTTCGCCTTCTTCAACAAATTCATCAATGTAGGTTGACTCTATAAATTATGGTTCATGTTGCTTAAAAGGATTCCTAGTAACTGGAATGAATACATCCTTGCCTTTCCAATAACCCTTAATACATTAGTGCAATGTTGATAGGACCAAGTTATGATTGTATAGCCACTTCCTACTAATGAGAAGATGTTATTGAACTGGCGTATCAATCACATGAAAGGTAGTAGTACCATAAATAGGGCTAACCTTGAGATCAACATCAACATCCTAATAGAATTCGTAAGGGCATGGCTAAATCCATTTATTGAGATAAGCTATTTAACGAGTCGTCGGGTGTCAATTCCAACAGCCTTAAAAGTACTCATTAGCATGATATTTAGTGAAGAACCATTATCAATGAATGCTCTCTTGACCGGGAACCCATTAAGCATACCTTCCACATATAAGGGGCAATTGTGATTGAAATTCTTCACATACGTGTTTGCATCAGTAAATAGAATCACATTCTCATGTGCCGTGGCCATCCTCTTCACAGGTTGCGTTGCACTACACTTCATGTATTGACTCTCAAAGATTTGTGTGAGTATAGTTGCTGCCGTAAGCCAAGCTTTCTCATTGAATCCTAACAGATCAAAGAAATTCCTAAAGTTAGCTGCCTTTAATAATGCCATAATGACAGGTAGGTATTTGTCGTCTTTAACTTCAATCGACTCTCCTTTATCTTCATGACTTCCAGTAGCCTGGGCATCGATTACTTCAGTTGTGATAGGATCATGGCTTATGGCAATGATAATACCCCTTCAATTGTTGTAGGTGAGAAGTAGGTCATTTCTAACATCATTGTTATCGATTGCCAACTCACCACGTGCAACTCAATCATTGAATATATTCTTCAAAGTGAAACAATATTTAGTTGGGTGGCTAATACTCCAGTGAAATCTACAATACTTGAGATCATTCTTTTCTTCATTTTTGGAGAGGTGCTTGACCCTTAGGAGCTTGATATTTTCATCATGGAGTCACTAATTAAGCATTTGATGCACTTTGGCCATAGGATAAGGATATGCCAAAGATGGCCTAAAGTTAATAGGCTTATCATTTCTTTGTTTCCTTACTCCCTTTGGTGAGTCCTTGAGCTATATTTACAGATAAAGCGCACTTGTTGAATCTCCTAATTTTCACTTCTTTCTCATACCATCAAGTTGTTGGTCCTTCGCGCGTTCTTAACTAGCGTAGCAAAGGAAGCCAACAAAAGATTTTCAAGGTACACCACGTACTTAGGAAATATTCCTTGGATACAGATCTTGACCAACTCCATCTCATCACAAACGTCTTGTATATTTATTGAGCGCTCCCTAAAGTGCTCGATATATTCCAGAAGATCTTCTTTCGACTTCTAATGGATCTTTCCCATGTCAGTAATGGTAACTTGCTCTTTTGTGGAGAAAAACTTCTCCAAAATATCTTACACATACTATCCTATGAATCTATTAACCTTAAAGGGAGATTAACATACCAAATGTATGCCTTCTCAATAAGCAACTTAGAAAATTCTTTCAGTTTCAAATCATTATCTAGACCATATACTTCTAACATCTCGATGAATTTCAGTAAATGTTCCTTAGCACTTCCTCTTTTTTCTTCATTAAATAGCATGAACTTTGGACTAACATAATCCTTAGGGTATAGCTTTGCTGCAATGCATTGGTGATATGGGAGCTTTAGTTCTAGTATCCCAACTATAAATTTCACTTGTATCTCTTTCAAATACATGTCTAAATCTTGTTTAGTCACAAATGAACCTCTTTGAGTAGATGCTTTCACCCTTAGTGACATCATAGAAGTAGGGTACATGGGTGCGAGAATCACAAGTGTAGATCTTGCAGACATGGGATTCATTAGTATTGGTTGCATAGAGTCAACAGTTGTGACTTGTAGTATAGTACGTAAGGATGATGAGCCTCCAATCTGAAGTCCTTGGTTCCTTACTTCAGGGAATGAATCTTACGTAGCTATAGTTTCCACAATAAGAAGTTGTACCTCAACTCTAAGAGTGACATGCTCGTTGACGATAGAAGAATTCAAGGAAGTTACCCCTTGTTACACAACAACAAAGGCAGCTAAAGTAAGTGCACATTAAGTGAACATCACTATGAGTTCACCTAGGTTTTAATTAGTCTCTTGCAGCTCATGCGTTAATTGTGCATTATCAAGGATACCTTTCTACATGTCATCTCCTTGATTAGTTTCTCCAACTAGAGGTGAATCTTGGTCATTGGTCACAGTAGCAACATTTTGCTCCTGATTAATTCCAGTAAGATTGGGTTGTCTTCGCCTTGAAGGTACCATGATATGAGTATCAAGTTTTTCCTTCCCTAGTAAAGTCGCTAGAAAATGTAGAGTTACAGGTATGGATGTAAGGGTTACGTACATACCGTATGAGGAGTTACGCTACATGTGACTAAGGAAATGACTTAAGTGACTCATACGAGATAATCAAAAGAGAAGTGGAAGGAGGAGGAAAAGACAATCTTGATGAGGTTCTAATGCATATGATGATAGGTGGAAGAGCGCAATGGCATCAAACTCTAAGATTGAAGAAGAATAGGAAAATGTTCTTAAGGTGTTTAAGTATTTGATCTTTGAGATGAGATTCTAACAAAGTAACGATGTTAATGAGAATTATTCTCTCATCCAAATGAGAATTATTCTCTCATTGTGAATGCAGTATTTATAGGAAATGGTAATTAATCACGTCCGCCAAATTATGATGATAATCAATGGTTAATATTGAAACTTTTTATTAATGGATTTTAAATAGGCGATTTTCATAGATTTAGGCCTAGATAAAAGCTTTATTAATTATTTTAGTGTAAGCCGAGCCAAACCAAGAAAAGTTGGACTTAACGGACCAATTCAACAGGCCATACTTTAAGCCAACCATGCCAAATCTTTCATAATTATCCTAAATATTTGGACTCAATTTTTTAGGTCCCGTCACTTTAGTCTAAAGATTTAAACTCAATTAATTAATAGGCTTAAAGTCTAAACTTGAATTTGGTTCCTTACAGAAATCAAACATTGAATTAATATACCAGTAATATTAATTCAAAGTATTAAAAGAACATGTAATTATATTGCAATTAATTAAAAATCATGGATTGAAAAGAAAAGAAAATTAATTATATAGATTAGGGTTCACAATAATTGAGTACTAAAAAGAACTAATCTAAAATATTGAAAAAATTAAAAGAAATAAACAAAAAGAAAAAATGAAAGAATATGAGTCTTTAAAACATGGCATGTTGATGAATGAATACTAGTGTTTACAAGACTTTTGTGATCTATTTATATATCATGAGATCTTAAAATATATTTTCCTTATATTTTTTTAATTTATCCTCAATTGTTCGGCACTGATGTTGCTTTTCAATTTAATAATGTACAGCATGACTTTGGATTTCCAGTTTACTTTCACATGGGCTTACGGCATTGAATTTGTCTTCGATTGCATAGCTTTAGACTTTGGATTTCGTTATTGTTGAACTTGGACATGATTTCCAGTTCTTCCAGTTCATAGACTTCATGGTGGACATTGATGATTCTTTGACTTTTGAAATTGAAAAGGCAAGAAAATCACGTGGGCATGCATATTCGATCCTTTAAAGCTCGTCCGAATATTAGATCTCAGGCTAGACATGGCTTCATCAATTGATGATGGGCTTCTCTTCATGTTGAACTGAATGATGTGAGGCTTGAACATTTATCTTATATTTCAATACAACCTGACTTAATGGTATCAAATGATTGTCTAACTTTCTGATCATTAAATAAATAATGCAGCTCTAACATTTTCATATTAATTAATTATATCGATCTTTAAAAGTTTATAACTTTTTTAATTCAACTCCAAATCAAAAAGAATTTAATTTGTTTTCCTTTTTTTTTCTTCTCAGTTATTTCATAGAATCCTCAAATCGAAATATTTTCTTATTAAGTACTAAATATAAAAATATATATATAAAAATATAAAAAACACTTATAAAAATCCATTAATAAATATATCTAATAAAGCACTTATCAAAATACATCTCAAGAAAGGGAGTGTGATTGTTGTAGAAAATCCTCTAAACATCTGCCCAATCAAACCCTTGATGTATGTCTTCTAAGAACTCATCATACAATACTCAACTAATGCGGATAATTACTACAAACAGTGCTCTACCTACATACAAAGCACGTCGGCCGTCATTAATGAGAGGCCCTCCATAGTTTACTGTAAGATAAATTGTATTGTTCATTATCTCTCAACCCATAAAAAGAAAAGGAAATAATGCATACTGGGCAAGTAAAGCCTATAAATAAAAATATAACTAGAGACTAGCTGGCTGTAGAAAAGAGGAAATGGACATTTTAAAAGAGAGATTCTCATACAGACATGTGCATATGAATTGAAAAATTATTGCATTAATACCACCCATCCTAAGTCATTTATCTATTGTTATTTCATCTAGACCTACCTTGCATTCCATTCAATATAGATTTTTGAACTCAAGCTTAAGTCATAATATTTGATATCAGTTTAACTAGCTCAATTATTTATAATAAAATCATATTCCTTTCAATTTAAAAATTTAGAACTTCATTGTTCAATTTTAAAGATATAATTAAATTTAGATAGAGCAAATATAAAGAATTCTAAACCCAAAGGGAAATAGGATGCTTCTTTTACCTTTTATTTATGATAGTACACAATGTGGTCATTTTTATTAGTAGGAAGAATCATTTTGGATCAACAAAACACCAATCCAAAACCATTAGATATGCAAAAATCTATATTTTGTGATGCCAAAAATCTACCATAGGTTGTACTGGTACGAAAAACTTAGCTGTATTTTAAAAGTCTATAACCTGCATTTTTTTCTATTAAAAGAAGAAGAAAAAGAAGAATAAGACAATCTTTTCTTTTAACTTCTTATTTCTTCTAAAGGACCCACCAACTAGTAATCTTTTTCATTTAAAAAGGAACTAGGTTTTTCAATCTACAATATTATAATAAGTTATAGATAAAGTAAACAACCTTTTCCTTTGTCTTTTTTCTATTTCTTTTAAAGGACCCACCAATTGCTAACTTATTCATTTAAAAAGTACCTAGATGTTTGAATCAACAATCTAATCATAAGTCATGGATCATCCATGCCTATACAAGCCCAAATGTCCACAAATTGTAATAGAAATTTTAAAAACAACAACATCATTCTTCATAACTACACACTTCCAAACCTTAACAAACAACCGAGAAGACATTCTTCAACAACCATATAATAGCAAAAACAAAAAATTACAAACTTGTAGACAACAACACTTAATCATTCTTTATAGAGAAAACACTTAATCATTCTCCATAAAATAAGAAAAAAAAACACAATTTCCCTTAACAAATCCAAGCAAAAATTGAAGACATAGACATAGAAAAAAACAAAAAAAATAAAAAGAGAGAGAAAATTTACAAGATATGTACACCTCATCATGATTATGGCATCAATTAGAGCTTTGAATGGGTTTTGATTTGCCTTCTTAGGGTTAGGGTTTGTGGTTAGGGTTTGTGCAAATGTTTTAAAGAGGGCTTTGATTGAGTAGATATAGGGTTTTTTAACTAACTAATGTTTTCTAGTGCTTTCTATGCTTTTTAAGTTTTTTTTTTTTTAATTTCTTTTAGCTTGGATTTTTATCAATCTTTTACTTACTTTCTTTTCTTTTAATTTTCTAGGCCGAATGGATTAAAGATGACCATGTTAGACTTTATTTTAAAATTATTACACATCAATGTGCACTTGTCATCATTAACTGCCACATCAACATCTTTTAACACCATTATAACTATTCCATAGTGGAATCTTTTACTTAATTCACTAGTTAAAATATTTATCTTTTATTTTAGTTTCTTAAAAGTTCAATCATCTAAATGAACTTACTCCCAATTGTTTATCCTTTCACTTCTAATTCACCCTATAGAAAAGTAAAGGATATGATTGATATGTTGATTTGGATGTTATACCTCAAGTTAACAAAATAAACTGGATATGGATATTTGTTAAATTATGATATTGATATTATGCACAAAATAACCGATGATTAATTTGTGTGATATTGATGCTTTCAATCAAGAAAGTAACCTAAAAAAAAAAAAAATTGCTACAAATCTATAATGGTTATTGTCTCAAAAATTAATGAAAGACATTATATACTAAGCTAAGGAAATCCAAAAATTAATGGCAAAATAGAAATTAATTTGAATCTAATTTAAAAAGATAATACCAATGAAAATAAAATAATCATTAGATCATTGTACTATATCAACTATACAATAAACTTTGTTACCAGTTGGCTAATAGCAAACTACATTCTATGAAGTCATATTGCATGTGTTAGTTAGCTAGTAGGTGACAAACTAATTGGCTGGTATAAATAGAAAGCTCAATAATACGTTTCTCTTCTAGTCTTCTACAGCTTTATGTTTATTCCTTGGATTCCTTGGCTTTTCGACTTGCCTTCTATTCTTCTTTGAACCTTAAAGCCATGTCTTAAGACCTTAATCCTTATCGTCACCATGGGGGTTAGTGAAGATTCCCCCATCGAATCTTATCTTCCCTTATCTTCAAAACCTACATAAAAATTTGCTTGTTAGCCTCTCCAACTAAGATGCATAAACAAATTTTGCTTCTTCCTTTTATGCTTGATAAGGATATTCTAAACTTGTTAGACTTCCTCTTGGAACATAGGTGGCAAGGTGATATGTTTTCCATCTTTATAAAATGAATAACAACTAAATCTAACCTATAAGAAGTATCCTTATCAAACTATCATAGGTAATGTAGTAAAATATGCATGGCTTTTATAGGAACAATGTCACAAGTCACAAGTGACAATGTCAAAGTTTTTTCCAATAGAAAATGGAATTAGCACTTGTCCTTCAACTTACACCTTAATCTTATCATTAAACCACTCCAAATTGTAAGGAGAAACATAGGAAGTAGTCTTTAAGCCCATTTTATGCACCTAAGCACTAGAAGTCATATTAGTGCAACTTCTCCTATTAATAATCATTGAATATATTATGCCTTAAACCTAACGTTGGGTGTAGAATGAATTTTCTCTCAATTAGCTTTTGTTCTAGCTATAATTATGAAATTCCTCTATAAACTAAGCTCACCATAGGACCATCTAGAGCTTTCTAACCATCATTTTCCTCTTATTAAGACATTCATATGTGACATCCCCAAATGCCAAAAACTAAAAACATTTAATTTACCTGATCTACACCTAACTTGTCTTGGATCCAATTCTTAAGGGTTCTAACCTTAGGGGTCTTATAATCACTACCTTTGTCCTCCTTCTACAACTTATAACATCGCTTATTATGCTCATCTGTATACTCATTCCTCTCTTTAAAATTCAAATCCTATATAAGCTTAAATGGTTGCACTACAATCTTTGTTTTGTTCTAATCTTGCTAATTTTCAATTTTCACCACTAACTTCATGACATCTTTTAAGCACTCATAAGATTGAAAGCCAAGAACATCTGAAATATCATAATTCAAACCCATGATATATTGAGCAATAGTCTATTCTTTTGATTCGATTTCCTCACATGTAATTAACAACTTCTCAAGCTCTTTAGTGCAACCATCTACAATCATATTGCCCCATCCTAATGGCCACATTCAAATGTACATCTTTTGCCTATAATGACGACGGATAAATCTCTTTTGCATCAACCTCTTCATGAGCAATCACATCCTAAATTCCTCTTAACTCAATCATTTGATCATCTCTAGGTTTTCAAAATTTCCCACCATAAACTACCATAGCTCACGAGTTATAAGAATCTAATCTCCCATAAGCTTGATCATCAAAATCTTAGTAAGTAAAAATTTTTCTCTACTTTGTACTCCTATTCAAGATACACATCAAGAGAACTACTACTGGCAAACAATGGGATTTAAACCTTAATCATGACAAGTTTTAAATAAGATTCTTCTTGTCTACCCTTCTACTATGGTCATTATTACCATCAAAGTTATGATTTCTCCTTCCATTACCAAAATTATCACTTGTTCCTCTAAATTCACCTTTGTTCTTCTATTCTCACCATGTGACTTTGCTTTAAGAGCATTTAGCCTCCTATCTCTAATACGCTTTCATGCCACCAAATATTGCACAAACTCTATAAGATCATGCATTTGCTACTTCAAGGCACTCAATCGCCTATTTCTATTATTGCATTTGTTTGAATCTCCCTTGCAATTCTTAGATCATCCAATACCAATATTAGCATTCTCTTCCAACATGATAGATTCCTATAGAAAATCTCCAACAATGCTAATCAATAAACAAAACAACCTAAATCTACCACTAACAATAAGCAACACAAAACAACTCCTTTTTTATTTTTAACCACTAAAATTCAACAAGAGAGTAAAACTAATACTTACCTAAAATGCACATCGCATCATGATAACTCTAATACTTCCATGATAAGGGTAAAATTTTAGTCTACATGTAGTAATTTCAAGAATGTACATCAACTTAAAAGAAACTAATGTGTTTAAGATTTTTGAGATTTTATAGTGAAAAATGTGATTTTTATGGATTTTTAGGTTTATGTAACAAAAAAGTGTAATGGATATGGATGATATGTGATTTGGATGTTATACAACAATTTAATAAATCGAACTAGGTTTTTGTTAAATTACAAAATTGATGTTAGGCACAAGTTCATAATATAACAAATGATTGATTTGCATGATTTTGATATTGCTCACAATATAAGAAATCAATAATAATTTGTTATAGATTGTTATAGATCTATGAAGATTTTGGTAAGACTAGGGTTAAATCTCAATGAAATAGAGATTCAATGATTTTAAAAGGTTATAATATCTCAAAAACTGAATGATCCCATACAACTTACGAAATAAATTAAATATTAATCTAAAGAAACCCTAAACCATATGGTAAAATAGTAATAAAATAAAACAAATTAACAAAATAAGACAAATGGAAACAGAATAATTGATTGCTCGTAATATAGGACAAATCGGATGGTAAAATATTTCGCCAGTCGGCTAGTAGTGGACTACATTCTGTAAAGTCATCCTGCGCAAACTAGTCGGTTTTGGTAGGTGACAAATCAGTTGGTTGGTTTGACCAGTTGTACGGTAGGAGATGGACCAATCGAGTGGTCCTAACCAGAAGCTGAACAATCCATTTTTCTTCTTGTATTCAAATACTCACTTTGTGTTGACTCCTGGATTCCTTAGCTTCCTAACTTGTCTTCCATTCCTTTTAGACCTCGAGGACGTGTCTTAATACTCCGATCCCAACCGGATCTATTCGGGAAGCAAATCTCTTGACTAGTAAGTTATATCATGTTTGTTATATACGAATGAAATCATAATTTTAATTTCTATTATCTTTTCTTATGTTTGAAAATATATTTAAAATGTAAAATTGTACTTCTATTGAATTAACAATTCCGATTTAAAGAAAGAATCACGATTCTACTTTTGAGAAGAAGAAACCACTATTCCACGTTTGAGAATATAAAATCGTAATTTCATTTTCTCTTTATTAATTAAGATTAATTAAAATTACTTATTTAACTTTCAAATAAATATCATACTATAATTAAAGATTTTTTTACGGATAATACTATTTGTTGCACATTTAATGTCATTCCATTCCATTCCAATCCAAAATATAGAATAGATTTTTCATTTTAATCTCCATTCTCATTCTGATCCTCATTCTATTTCATTTCATTATTTCAGATTATTTTTTTATACCAAACATAACATTAACCTAAGCTAATATAGGATAGAGATAGAATAAATGCCAATATGTGAGTGTCCAGGTGTATTACGCGTGGAATTGTGGCTTAAAATCTGTCGGCATGTCCCATTGTTTGTCCCAGACTGATATGAAAAGGCATGGCAAACATTGCTAGAGCAGCTACAGGATTTGGTGATAAAGATAGTCATGGTACATAAAAAATGTATTTATATTACACTTAAGCTCTTTTTATTTTGAAATTTCATATTATTTGACATTATTAATTTTTATTTCATAGTGGAAGTTCGACATTCATAGAGTGGGCAAAATTGAATGGATAAAGGCCCTAAATTCGGTTGCATCAAAAGCGTATATCAATGTATAAGGGGGATTGTGAAAATTTTTATGAGCCGCATGAAAAGGGAAATACTGCTCACAGCTTGGTGTTGCCTAATATGGTGCAAAACCACAAGATAATAATGATATTTCAGTTTCATAATGCTTAATTTTATGCCGCTATCATAATTTTACAATTTTGGTTTCAGCATTGTCGCAAAGTTCACGAGGAGGACCCAAAGGAACTCTCTTACGACCCATAGCAAACACCTACTTTTTAATCTGCCACCAAATTCTAAAAACCATCACTTAAAAGGATTATAAAGATTAATGGTTTAGGAGTTTTAAAGATATTATATAGAATTATATACACATTTTTCAGAAAATGTGGAGAGATGATAATGGAATTTAATTAGGAGTCTTTAGAGAATCATATCTACCCTCCAACTAGTTCTAGACCAATAATTGCAATTTGTTAATTTGCAACTAAGTTTGAGAATTATTATAATCAATATTTTAAATCAAAAAAGGCCATTTCAGTGAGTTGGGTTGTCTTTAAAGCCACATTAGAAAAAATTGGATACACTCACTGCCTAACCCGACCGTAGGGAGCCTATTCTCAATTTCATTATTTTTCCGCTTTTTGATCATCTTTTTCTTTTAATTTTCTACTATTTTAATTTCTTGTAATTGGATTATTTACTTAAGTCTATTTAATACTATTATACACCAATAAATAATCATCACATATCTCCAATATATTATTAACACAAAATGAAGAAAGAAATCATGTATTTGTAAGAAATCATAATTCAGGCCCCATATTTACAAACGTACCAATTATAATTTTTCTTTAAAAAATTATAAAAACTCTAAAGCAAATCATTTTTATCTTAAACACATCTTTCGTAAGGTTATTTCAAAAGTAGCTCGTACTCCATCCATACGACAAACGATTAATACATTATATTACCATGCCACATTTAGTAATATGAAATGATACACGTGGTGAAGGCATTGTTACAACTAGTACAATGAATCTCTGGTTGTCCTATCACCTGCAATATGCCGACCCGACCATTGGACAGAGACAGAGTTGCAGGGGAGAAAAAAAAGACAAGACAAGTCGCAAGAGGGTTTGCTAAAAACTTTGTCCACGTGACAATAGGGAAGACTCAGTTTTTCCACTAAAACTAAAAGTTCCCCCTCTGCAATCCCCTGCTCCTAATGCTCCACTGAAACTGCACCGCGGCCCATTAGAATTTGACCATCTGACCCGTCCCTATTATCTCTTTCACTTTCCTAACCGTCGCCCTTCTCAACCGATCAGCACCCTCCACCACCACCACCATCTTCTCCTTCAACTTCTCGATCGCCGCCTCAAAGCCCGACAGTTCTCCATTCACCAACCTCGCCCCCATCCTCAACGCACCCAACAGCCTCCGCCACGCCAAGCTGTCTTGCAACACTGCCATCACCTCCGTCAGCTGTTTCTCACTCGTACAAGTCTCTACCCGCAACCTTTCCAAACCCTCCGCTTGCTCCTCCATGAGCTCGGAAACATTGGAAAAGATCAGGCGGAGAAGAAGAGACGGCCTGAAGTCCAAAATCCAAAGGAAGGTGCGTTCAAAAGGAGTGAGCCATGGAGACGAGAGTACGAGGAAGCTGTCTTCTCTTGCGACGATGGACTTCTCGTTGAAATAGCTCTTATAGTGAGAGAGGAAGCGTTCTATTAAGGTTTTGTGAGGTTGGTTTCGTGGAGAATCATCATCATCAATGGAGTCGAGGAGTTCCTGGAAAAGGAGCTGGCGGTGTGAGAGCCAGTTGGTGAAGAAAGTAGTGAAGTTGTTGGCAATATTTGCACTGGATGAATCCGAGATTAGGTTGGCCATTTTATTTGTCAACTGTGTCTCGTGTTGAAGTCGCAAGATTTATGCGCAGACCGGTTTGGAATGGATGGTTCAATGCACTATTTATACAGTTTCTTTTTCACCTGTGTGCATGACACTTGTTTCGCCTTTGATGGTATCAAGCTGCTGTAAGATTGGGTTACGGAGTTCTGTCGGCAAAATATTATTCATACATATATGAGTAAATGACACACCGCAAATTTATATCTTGATTTCAATTCATCTATACATATATAATTAATTGGTTAAAAAGCTCTTTCTACATTGTTATAGAGGCTAGAAAAATCATTATCTGTATATATAAGGAAAAGGATTTTAGAAGCATTACCACATTGGGTATATATATATATATGTATAAATCTTTCAATAGAATTGAAGTTAAATAATAATATTGATTATAGTTTTCTTAGAAATTATTTACTATTATTATCACGTATTTATATATATATATATATATATATATATATCATGACGTGCATTTTCCCGCGAATTCCCTTTACATATGAGATATGTAATACATAAATTAAAGTACGAAAGCAGGCTCTTATTCTCTTAGGAAGCACCGTTTTCCATCTTGCGAAGAAAAGGTCCATCGTGGAATCCTGTTTTAATATACACATAACAGAGCTGCCAAATTTGGATTTTCATTACATTGTCGTCTTCTTGAATTTTATAACCATAAAAACTACACAGGTCGTTTGACCGCTGGGTTTTGTTGGCGGACAAGGAAAGGAGGAGCACTACGATGGAGTGCATCCTTCGTTGTGAAGCACGGGAAACCGTGCAAATATTTGCACGTGATGTCACTCTTGGTTCTCGACACTTGACCTTGACGCATATAGCTGTCTCTCTTTGGTGACCCCAAAGGTCGACCATATGCATACTGTGGTTGCCCATATGAAGAGACTCTTAGCCGGAACTAATAAACGATTGCAACAGCAGATGCGCTTATGATTGAAGAAAAATTTTTCGCATGTGCAACAAATTCTACTGAAGGATGAATTATTTAAATCGTCCATATTTATATTTAAGGTATATTTTTGCAGCTTAAGTAAATCATTTAAACCCTTTATATTCACGATATTATAGCATGTAAAACACTAACAACCAGTTCGTTTCGCTGTTCTCTACTCATATCTTAAAGTTACAATTCAATGCAAGGGTCTTTTTTCTTTCCCCAAAACCGGCCTTACCAAATTTTCAAAATGACAAAAAACATAAAATAAAATAAAATGCCACTTCCTTGAAGGTTTGTTAATCTTTCACTTCTCTCTTTTGCGTTTCTGATTTCCGCTTAAACGTAATAGCATGCTGTTTAAATTTTTTTATTTGAATTTGTGTACCGGAGATCACGTTGTTCCTTGATTTTGCATATCATCGACGTCAATGCGCCTGTTTTATTGGTTTCAAATGAATGCATTACCTTTCTATTGCATGTGTTAACTGGTGGGTTAGGTTTCGATTTTGAGGGAGGGCAAAAAGAGGCCTATCAGGCTCTGCTCTCTCTCCACTCACATCATAGATACAGATTTTACCTTTGTAATTTATCACGAACATCTTATTCATTACAACTATTGTTGGATTTAAGGTTTATATGAGAATAATGATATTAAGATTCTACTAATTGATTTCATAAGTGTGCAAGGAGTTATGATTTAATATTAATAATTATTTTTTCTGCGATGAAATACTATCTAGTCTATTGTTAAGATGGTTATACTAATAGAAGTACTTAGCTCTGTCAAAAGTGGGGGTGTATTGACTCTAGCTTGTATATGGTTTTGGTGGTGATCTGGTTCATCGTGGAGCTTCTTTGGATGTGACCATTAATGTGAACATGAAAGTTAAAATGGTGATAAAACTAGTTTTGTGCGTCCAATTATAGAATCATCCTAACTTTTCCATTTAACTAATTTGCGAACCACTTATCGTTGATTTCATCATAACCAACAATCAAATCATAATATCTAAATTCTGATCACCAGAAGTTTTATAAGGAACTCTCTCATTTCCACAACTTTAGAAAAAGCAGCGTACGGGCGCAATTAGGAAAAACGACGGTTTCGGCTTCGAAAACTCTATCTATTTATGAAATTGATTTATTCACAAGATTCCATCCAACCCCACTGCCCACTCCTAAAATATTCCTCAACTGATTCAGATTTGAATCTACAACGATTTGGCGGAGAAAAACCATCAATTCAAAAATTTCTGTTCGCTAATTTCCCATGAACCAAAAACTAATAAAAATTCGAACAAGTTGCATAATAAACTAGATATCATAAGAAGTCCATAGAAAAATTTTCGGGGTAAAACAACATCATTTAAGGTTTTAAAAAATTAGATTCAAAGTTCATCAAGACATAGCTATTTATTAAGGACAACATATAAAATTATCAAATTTCATCAAAATAATATTTTTTCATAAATCTACATACACAATAATTTATGGATAAATTTTCTTGGAATTTTCTTATGAGTATTAATTTTTTTATTAATTAAATGAAAATCGAAGCAAATTTGGACACTCACTAGTGAACCAAACAGTATGGCTGTGTTGGAAGCTCATTTCAATTAGTGCTCCATCAGTTTGTGATGATGATTTAATGTCAAGTCTTGAGTGGCCATACAAACCCTACATGATTAGTATCTACTACTTTTACTTATTCTTTTGTAAATTTCTTGTTGTACGGATAGCAAAACAATAAAAAGAACATAAGCTGCAAGAAAAATTAGAGAAGAGAATTTTGGCGAGAAAAAGAATTCTTATTCCTTTGAGAATTATTAATACAATGTATACATTATGAAACCTTAAATATATACACACACATACATAACCCATAAAATAAGAAATTTCCAATAATATTAAGATATCCATAAAACAGGAAACTTCCCACAAAAAAGAAATAATGGCTAGGTTATAATTCAAGCAAGGTTCCAATAATTCAGGACACTCAACAATTCTCCACTTTAACTTAAATTATTTTCCAAGTCACTAGAACCAATAATAACTTCCTACCATTCATGCCCTAATTTGCCATCTCATGTTATGCAAACATTTACCAAGTCAAAGCTATGTTTGAACTTTTCTACAAACAATGGCTTTATCAACATATCTAATAGATTATCATTTGTGGTTATCTTCTCTATACATAATAACTTATCTTTTATGACATCCCTTATGAAGTTTAACCTCACATCAATATGCTTTGATGTCTCATGATAAACTAGATTCTTCGCTAAGCTCAATGCACGCTAACTATCACAATAAATGATTGGCTTTTGAACATCCATACCCAAGCTATTATTAAGTCCATGCAACCACATACCTTCCTTAACCCCTTCTATCAATGACATGTATTAAGCTTTTGCAGTAGACAAAGCAATTATAGGTTAAAGTGTTGCTTTCCAACTAACGGTACATTCATATAGTGTAAAGATGTAACATGTCAAAGATCTTCCACTTATAGGTATCTGCCATAGTTAGAGTTTATATAACCAATAACACCACTAGTAGGATATTTGAACCATGAACCAAGTAAATATTGATGTATTTGTAAGAAATCATAATTTAGGCCACTTATTTATAAAAGGAGTGGTGATTGTTCCTTGATAACTTATGTAAGCTCTAAAGTTAAGCTAAGTAATCGTAGGATTGAACTTAAAATACAAAGTTTAGGGTAATCGGTTAAAGGATCCAATCAAACTCAAATTATAAACTATTGATAGAAAAATTAGTAAAAACAACCCCGTAAACTTGAATTTAAGAAAATAAGTAATAAAATAGGAGATTATAAAATTTTCAGATTTTAAGTATAATAATTGTTAATTATCAAAAAGACAAAAAGTGTAATTTAATAACTAATAAATTACTAGAGATAGATTATATGTATACCAAAAATTATAAAATGACCTAAATAATAATTAGAAATGTTCACATATATTTACGTATAGATAAAAATACATGAAATTTCTTAAATTGTCTAAAAAATTATTAAATAATTAAGGAAAATTACTAATTAATTAAGAAAAAATCAGAAAACAATAAGAGAAATCAAGAATGAGGTGGATGTGGTTGTGGCAAGTCAGGAATATGAAGAAAAAATTGCCCAATCAAAATCAAGCAACACAAAAGCTAAAAACTAAGGGATTTGAACAATGTCTTATCTAATTTAATGCATATTAATTACCACAAAGCTTTATAAAGCTCTATAAATAGGAAAAAATTTTACAGAGCTCCTTTAGACAGTTAGGAACAGAGAAAAATAGAGAGCATCGAAATTCAAGAGAAAAACCAGAGAAAAAAAAAAAAGAAAGGAAAACTGTGCAATTAGCGCTAGTAAGCTAAACCCACACACCACTACCACTTGGGACCGAACCACTACCACCACCCCACTTCAGACCCACCGTTTAGGCCGACCGACATACTTAGACTGGAGTTGGACGGCTAAAAGGCATCGAACCAGGTGAGTCCCTTATTTGCTCTGATTTTGTATAATTTTTTAAAATTAGTTATTTTGCCTAGAAAATTATGAAACTTATTATTCTAAGGTTTTATTGTATGTAGATTTAGGGGAAAATAGTGATTAAGTTTAATCACTTCTGAAAATATAGAGTTCTTAACAAATTAAGTAAAACCAAGCATGATTAGAACTAGAAATAAATAGGCTTAAGAGTATAGTTTGGATGTCAAATTTTTTCTATAGAATGCTTAAGTAATATAGAACAATGCTATGAAGCCATTTTTTTAAAATTAATTTTCAAAATTTTTAAGTAAATTTTTAGCCCTAAAATGATGGAAAAATTAGGTAATTTTGGGGTAATTAGGTAATTAAGATATTAATTACTGATCTAAATAGTAATTAGATGTTTAGGGATGTTAATCTCTAATGTGGAAACCTAATCCTAGCCTTTAGAATGTTAAGCGTAATTAATTTAGGAATTAGATAGTAATTGTAGGAAATTAGGAATATGTGGAATTGGAAATTAAGAAATATGAAAAATTAAGGTTATTTAGATAATATAATAATAAAAATCAGAATATACTAAATCTGAAACAAAATTTAATTTTAGGTAATTGTATAAAAAATGTAAGATTTTCTCATATCGGGAATAAATCCGGTATTCCAATTAGGATTAGCGTATACTAAAATAGTTTAGAATACTAAAATAGTTTAGAATACTAAATTAAGACCCAATAGGATATTAGAATACTCGAGTTTAATATAATTAATTTCACATTAGGATTCGAGCATATTTAAGACTTCAGAATCAAAACTAGAATCTAATTTAGGATCTTAACCCGGAAATAGGGTAGAAAGAATCATTAGTACATAATAGGTATACATGGGAAAAAAAATGAGTTAAATTATAACTTAGAATATAAATCCTTAAAGTATAAGTACTAAAAAAACCTATTTGTATTATAGGATACCTAGAGACGAATCAGCTTGCAATTAAGTGATCGGGCGATTAAGAAATTCCAAGTAAATTGGGTTATTACTTACTGTATTAGAGTACTATTTTTATGGTACTCAGAGACTTAAAATTGTATATGGTTGTAATTGTAAGTAATTTACGCATGTGTTTGATGTATCTGAATTCATGCTGAAATTTATAATATGATTGATTTTGTGTTATGATTGAATTGGTGTGAAATTGTTTGGAAACCCTATATGAAATTTAATCTTATTCAACTCTAATGACCTAAAATGTCATGCATTGCAACCCGCTAGGGGATCATTAGGATTCTCCAACCAAATACCGATCCTTTCGAAAGAGATGGCACAGGATTGCATAATGGTCTCTTCTTCATCCTTAGTCGAACTAAGTGACAGGAGAGGAGGTCGCAATGAGGATGAAGTTAATGGTTCGAAGGTAGTTACGGGAGGAGCAATGTCTCCATTGCATAAGCTTGGGTTTAGTTGTGAGCTGCTGCATAATATAGAAACTCCTCAACTCGGATTAGAGTGGGTGAAATTTCTCTGATTTCACAACAGACCGGACTACGTTATGCAATGACACTTGATTGTTGCATTGCATGAAAATAATTGTTTGATAATCTTGTTTGTGTTTGTGTTTGTATACATTCATGAGTCTCCAATTCAACTTACTGAGCTATAGTTGCTCATACCCTTATAAATCCTTTTGCAGGTCCTGATTTCTGAATGCTTCAAGTATTATGCTGCCTTACAATTATCCAGAGGTTAGTTTTATTGAAGCTAAGGGTGTGAGGATCAATTTACTTAGTAGTGAATGTGTAGCTAAAGTGTCCTTTGTAGTTGGAGGATGAAAGATTGATAGTTGTTATGTAAATTAGTGAACCGTTATTTTTATGTAGAGTTTCATGAGAAGTTCTATGGACTTTACATATAATTATGTATGTTTATTGAAAATTTGTGATATTTACCATAATTAGAGTTAAACATTTAATTGGACTGTTTACTTCAAAGCGAGGAGTCGTCAACACTTTGTGTAGATCATGTCTATGGTAGGTACTATAAAGCCAGTTACTATCATAGAATAGTTTACACGATGAGACTGTTGCAACTCTACGACTTCGGGGCATAACAACTTGGATTACTCATAAATCATTGAGCTTTCCATTTAAGTGCTTCCCATTAAGCTTTCCAGGATCACTCATAAACCTACTTACCACTATAACACCATATGCTAAATATAGCTTAGTGACCATGACATTCATCAAGCTTCTAATAGCACTCAAGTAAGGAACTCTAGTCATGTAACCTCTCTCTTCATCTGTAGCAGTCAACACACTAGCATTAAGTTTAAAGTGTGCTACCGAAGGAGTACTAAATGACTTAGATTGTTTCAATTGAAAAGACTACAGCACCTTTTCAATATATTTGTGCTGAGATACATAAAATAAACCTGCCTTCCTACTTATACTAATTCCCATGCCTAAAATCTTCTTAGTTGCACCCAAATCCTTCATCTCAAACTCATTGTTCAATAAAGTCTTCAAGCTACAAATTTCAGTCTTATTCTTTGCAATAATTAGCATGTCATCCAGATATAGTAACAAATAGATAACATAGCCATCTAATAGATTTTGAAGAGTAAATAAAGTTATCAAATTCATTGCAAATGAACTCGTAAGGAATCGTAAATGCATTAGACCTCTTATATAACTACCTTAAGGATTATTTCAATCCATATAAAGATTTCTTCAAGAAACATAGATGGTCTTTCAGAATTAAGGAACCTTCTAGTTATGTCATATAAATATATTCCTTTAAATTCTCATGTAAAAATGCAATTATCACACCAAGCTACTCTAACTCAAGATTCAATGCACTTACCATGTATAGAAGAACTCTTATGGTCTTATACTTCACAACCAATGAGAATACTTTATTATAATCAATTCCTTCCTTTTTACTAAAAACTGTTTGCCACAAGCCTTCCCTTGAACCTGATTAGTTTAACCTTAGGAATACCCTTTTTTTTACTTAGAACACCCATTTGCATCCTATTAGCTTCACACCTTTTGAAAATGATATTAACTCCCATGTTTTGTTCTTGAAAGAGATTACATTTACTCATTCATGTCAATCAAGCATTTCGATGCTTCTTTACTCCATACTACCTCTTTGTATGATCATAGATCATTACAATCGATGCTTTCTACTATTGCTAATGCATATGCAACAGAATTAGTATAAAAATGACTAACACGATCTTCATACCTCGAAGGCTTTCTTTTTTTTTTTTCTCTTCTTATTGTTCTTGTTGCTATACTCTGTGATTCTTTTTCCTATACATCGCTAAGCTATTGTATAGGATTTGTAATTATCCCCTTTAAAGTTTCAATCTCAAACTCCATCATACATCTTAATTCACATAGAACCGCAGCCCTTGTCACTAAGTTCTTCATCACCACCAGTTTCATACTACCATTCCATTCCTTGAATGAAGTAAAAACATCCATTGAAAAAGTCATGTAATAAAATACACTAGTGTCTATGACTCAGGTTTTTATAGAACCTAATGTAGTAATTGCCAAAACATTACTACCTTTACCTTCATCAAAACTATCATGTACTACATTTGTACTGTATTTAGCATTTAGTTCCTTCCTTTCATTCCCCTTCTTTCATTCTAGATAGTTTTCCTAATGTGCCCTTTGTCTTTATAGTAATAACATAAAAGTCCTTTAGATCTTGATTTATAGCATGACTTGCACTAGCTTCCACCATCCCTCTTTCTTAGTCCTACCATCTAATCCATCTTCATTAGAGTCAAAGACTTTTCTTTTTAATTCCTTAGATAGAATTGCATCTTTCACATCACTAATAGAAATGGACTCTCTACCATATAACATAGTATCAACAAAATCCTCATATGAATTAGGCCAGGAACATAAAAGAATGATAACTTGATCCTCATCTTCAATTTTAACCCCAATACCTTATAAATGATTCAATTAAAACTATCAACATGATCTTTTACTTGTATATTTTCTATGATCCTCAAGGTATATAGGATGCTACTTACTTTCAAAGTTTTTCCATAACGACATGCCAGTTGTTTCATCAACAACTACTCTTGGGACTTCATCAATTAAATTCAACAAAATTACAATATGAACCTTTGCAAGAATCTTATCATTTTCCTCCTCTAAACTCTCAGGCAACTTTTCTTATCTTTCTGGTCTTGTCGTATAATTGTATAGAGCAAGAACAGCCTTCATCCTCAACTTCCATGGAAAAAATTCATGTGATCCATTGAATTTCTTAATTTCAAACTTATAGGACGATATCTTTAATTAGTAAGGAAACTCTAGATACTCGGATTCCAACAAGACACCCTAAGCTCTAATACCAATTGTTATGCACATAGCAAAATAATTAAAAGAAAATAAATTGTAAGAAAAATTAGAGAAGAGAGTTTTGGCAAGAAAAAGAACGCTTATTCCTTTGAGAATTATTGATATAATATGTACATTAGGAAACGCTAATACATACACACACATACATACATATACATATTTGTACATAACTCATAAAATAAGAAATTTCAAATAATGCTAAGATATCCATGTTAAGATTTCCATAAGATGGGAAACTTCCCAACAAAAAAAAAAAAACATAATTGATTAAGTTATAATTCAAGTAAGATCACAATAGTTCAAGACACTCAACATTTCTTCTAAAATTATTTTAGAGTTTCAATTGTTTTCATACAATGCAAATCTTTGTAAAAGATCCAAGTGAAGCCAATTTGTTGCTTTCAATGAGATTAAGGGCGATGGAGCATTTTGTATTTGATTTTCCAAATGTCACTTTTTTAATTACAATGCACCATTATATGTCTATCCTATGTTTAACTAACATTTCCCATACTTTTAGAATCTACTACGATTAATATGGCACTACACATTGAGATCAAGTATGTATTTTATACATTGAATATATTTAGTGTATGTAAATATTCCCTAAATATTATTTCATTTCATTTATTAATTATATTATCCACTTAATTTATCTCTAACTACTTGCTAATTGTTAGAATTAAAATTACAAATTATATGGCCATAGTCATCTTTTTAATTATATTATTATTCCATTTACAAAATGTAAGCTTATGAGGTCACTTTGTCTAACTTTAATAGTTTCGCTGTAAATTTTGAGCTTAATGGAGAACTTTCATGAATACCTTGATTTAGGTGCTAAGGCCTTAGTTACTAATTTGTGGGGTTTTATATATATTATTGCATATGTTATAATATTGATGTAATATAATATATGCTATTTATTATAAAATATGTCTTAAAATATGTATGTAAAAATGCATCCCATATATACATATTAAACTATAACATATGCTTGTTGTACATACTATGTAAAATAACATATATATGCATATGTACATACATGTAGAAATACTATATATAGCATATAATGTTATAATTAATTTTAATAAGCACATTATGTATAGTATAAAGATGGGCATATATATACATAAAATATGTACTATATACAACATAGAATATAACATATAAAATGTTATAATAATGCCATTGCATCCCATAGCTACACACACACACACACACACATATATATGTATATATATATATATATGTGCAATAAAGTATATTGCATTTAATTGTAATACATAAACACTGTCTATTGCATAGAAAAAAAATATTGATAAACACACACACACACACACACACACACACATATATATATATATATATATTAATGCTTTGAATAATAAATTTATAATTCATTTTAATGTATGCCATAATATACATATATATGTATATATAGGTAAAGAATATGTAATATATAGTATCTTTCATCATAACATATACAAATCACACATAATAGTTTGTATGAACTTATATAATATGCAATATATATCATATTCAACAATATATCATAAAAATTATATGATATAGTATATAAATGATATATCATAAAAATTATATTTATGTTTCACTGTTTATGGAAATAAATGCCCTTATTTATTTGCTTATTTCTACTAACTAATTTTTCCTTCTAATACAACTAATATTACAATTGCTTGTCATATTAACTAATTTTCCCTCCTATTAGTTGATGATCTTCTCATATTGCTTATTTATCCTATTTCTTCAGCATATTTTTATTTTGATTGTGACAATTCTCCACTCTTTCAAAGCAACCTTGTCATCAAGGTTAAAGGAGAAACTATCTTAAAGTCACACCAACCAACAATCGATATCTAGATGTTGTTTAATGACTCATTATGTGTGAAACTAGAAAAGTCCATACTGTCCTTTTTAAGAAAATAGATCCATTATCCCATCCCTATTGTATATGATGAATTGGAGGACTAGATGTCCATGTCCCATTCTAATTGTTAAGCCTCAAAAAACAAAATACCACGATTTCCTTTTTTAAAAAACAGATCTATTGTAAATGTTGTTTGATATCCCATTGAGGCGAAGAGGAAGAAGGAAATTCATGAAAATATAATTTGCCCATATTTGCAATTATGCTAGTAGTTTCAATTTGATGACCCAAAAAAAAAAAAAAAATCCAAGTTGATATAATGCAATTAAAATTATTATTGTTCAATGAATCATTCTATCTAAAACTAGAAAACTCTAAGTCTTTGATGGGTAAATCCATACGAGCAATCTTGACATGCAATGCAATGTCTTGTGTCATAATAAAGATTGTCAAATCTTTAATCGCCCTTTCCAAATCGACAATTGAATTAAAATGCCAATATTTTGTGTCATCCTTAATAGATTGCTCAAGAACATTAAAAAATAGTACCAAAGGTCGAAACATGTATTTAGGTACTTATGTATAGTAGGCATTGGAGTAAAAAAGTGAAATCTCTTTGTTGTGTTTATGGTAATATTGCTAAATTTTTCGTGTATATAATTAGAAGACTAAATTTTGTAGGTCGATTAATAGATGTAGATGGAAAAAAATGTGAATGAAAATGAACATTGTCAATTTTCACTTAGATTGTGGTATAGATGTAAGAATGTAGTATTTAAACCTTATAAGGACTCATGCACTTTCCTATTGGATTTCACTGTAGTTGCATTTGCAATTGTATTTGTTGAGCTATTTGTGCAATCAAATAGACCAAATTAAGTTTCCAATTTGTTACTATGTTGGCTTTTCTATATTGTTGCATTTGTATTTGCATGTATTCACATTTTCTATCAAGGAATATACCAATGATTCTAATTGCTCCATTTGAGTAGCTATCTTATTAAACATGATCCTTCTACCGTAGATGAAAAGAACAAGAGAACCAATTATTGGCATCCATAGTTCACTATCCTATTGTACAATATGTAATCAATGTTGATATGAAGTGTAATAATGATAAAATAATAGACCTAAAATAGGGTCTAGTCATCTAACCTTCCAATTTGACTTAAATTTTGAAATAATTAAAAAAAAAAAAGAGGAAAGACAAAACTCAAAATATTTTCCAGCATATTAGTAGCGAAAGTAGAGAATAAGAGATAGAAAAGGACAAATGAGAATAATAAATAAAGGAAGGAAGGGAAGAGAGAGAGACAGAGAGAGGGGTCCTGGCGAGGTAGGGTGGGTAAGGTTGGGGTTAGGGAGATATAAATGATAGAAGAGAGAAGAAATGAACATAGAGAAATAACGAATAGAGAGAAGATATATTAGTAATGGAGGAAGACAAAGAAATAGAGAAACAAAAAAATAATGGAAGAAGATGCCATGAGATTCATAGCAAAATATTGAATGTTAAATTGCTAAACTTAGAGTTTGAAATTGAAATGCTTAGGAGTCAAGCCTCAAACTTATAGAACATTTTGAAATTTGAACATTACAAAAAAAATTTAACATTCAAGAGGGTGAGAAAAAATTTATAGAAGTACTACAAATTGGTGCGCTTAGCTTTTGTATTTTCACAAAACAATCATGGTCATTTCAAAAGCTCTAAACGCTTATAACTTACTCGCTCTAAATTTTTCCGGTTGGAGTAATTTATATTCTTATATGCTTATTTCTTTCTTTGTTACCACAATCTATAATATCTATTTCTTTGTAATTTCCTTTTTCTTTCATAACATACTACAAACCATGATAAATTACTTATTCTATGGTCCATCCTTTGGTAAGAAATAAGATTTGAGAAAAGGTTCTAAAGGAAAATGCATAGTACCTAAGGAGTTTGTAGATGTATAGTCGTATCATGACTTCACCAAGGACATAGTAAAATATATATTGTAAAGTATTCCACCTGTACCTAGATTTCATCATAGGAGGGGAGAAGTGTTGCCAAGAACATCACAAAGGAGGATGAAGCGGTAGAGGAGGACAAAGTTAAAGAGATTCCAAATGAGGAAATGATTGGCCAATAAAGTGGTGGTACAGGTAAGCCTCTTAGACTCGCTAAGTCAAGCATATTTACTAAACATTATTATGAAAGTGTAGGTAACAATAAGTCTTCACGGGTACATTATAACTACTGCAACATAAGCTATGCTTAGAAAATAGGCAATGAATATGGTACCTTAAATAATAATTTGTAGTGAAAGTACCCTAAAGAGGTCAAATAAACAAATCCTAACAACAAATTTCAAGGGGTAGCAATTCACAATCTACAATATTATTTCGTTTGACCTCGAGAAGCAGAAATATAACCTTGTACAGTATCTTGCAACTATATACCTATCATTTAGCGTAGGAGCAAGCTCATGGCATGTTAGATATGAAAATAAATAATAAAAAATAAAATAAAATTTAAACCTTAGCTCACAAAAGATGGGTACAAAAACATTAGGCCAAGTTAACCAAAAGCTATACTACAAAGGTAAGCAAGAGCTAATAGGTAAGTTTGCTTCCTTAGGTTTGCAAGTCTAACTTTGTGTAGATATATGGTCAAATAGGTAGCTAAGATATTCATATATAGGCATACTTGTCATTGGATAGATGCTAATTGACAACTAAATAAAAGATTACTAACACTTAGGGTGTTTAATAAACAACACATAGCACAAAACTTATATACTATTAAAAGTATTACCTTAGATGAGTATGGTTAAGGTAAGAAAATTTTTTTCATTGCGTTTTATAATGTAAGTGTAAGCACTGCATCAATTGATGAGCTTAAAAATTTATGTCAACCTATACTCGATAGAACATTTCTTTACATAAGAGGCACATGTCATATTTTAAATTTATGCGTTAAAGATGGAATTTTAGTTTTGTAATATTGAGTGTCCCCATTAAGATAAGTGGTTGAACTTAGAGCTAATAAGGCTTCTTTACTCAAGTTATGCAAGGACTTTTGCAACAAAACAATAAGAAGGTTAGAAGATTTAAAAAAGAATGTCAAATATTGGTGGAGTTCTACATATGAAATGTTAGAAAGCACAATACACTATATAGGCCTTCTATATAACTTTGCTACACACCCTTTACTGGAAATAGAAATTTACTTACCAATTGGAATGTATGTCATTAGATGCTCAAGGCTCTTAAGGTTTTCCATGACTCTTCTAAAACTTTTTCCAAAGTTTATAGTCCTTAAGTGCACCACTTTGTGATGGAAGCCATTAACATTCTTGTTTTTCTTAAAGCGTAGAGTGACCCCAATCTTCAAGAGTGTGCAATTAGGATATGGTATAGATGGTTACAATATTACAAAGAAATTCTCCATATTTATCTTACTACTATTTTAAACCCTCATTGCAAAATTAATGTTCTTGAAGACTATCTTAAAATGTATAATTATTATTGATTCACTTTTGGATACACAAAACATGTATAGTATAGAAGCATGAATAGAGGTTGCATAGGTGTCAAATGAACTAAATGAGCTATTTTCACAATTCTCATTCATGTATAGTAGTCGAGTGTTAATTTCTCTCTCATTATTGCCCACTAATCACGAGTACCCATTCTTATCTTGTAGTACTCGATAGGTTCTCATCGCTTTAGCATCAACAATGACCGTTGAATAAGAATTTAATATGATGAGGTACATGATGATCAATAGGACGCCATTAATGTTGAAGCAATTGCTTGCATCAAAGATTGGTACAAGAGCCATGTAAGAAGTCAATAGAGTAAGACAAGTACTTTAATAACTTTAACATATTGAGGAAAGCTCGAGCTCTAGCTCTACTCTTAAGTGCATACCAAGTTAGAGCAATTAACCATACCTTTCTCTCAATCGAAAATATTTTGTCACTTAGAAAAAATATGTTTTCATAATTACGAAAAAAAAAAATCAATTTGTTTATTCAAACCTAGAACTTTTATCTTAAGATTTTCAAAGCAACAAGTAGACAAACATTAGTGTATCTTGTAGTATCTTTTTTTTTTTTTTTTTTTGCAATAAAAATTGAAAGGGTAATCATTTAAACCTAGCTTTCTTCCCCCTAATATAAAATTGACCAATACATTAAAAGTTTTATTAAAAATTATACCAAACTACAATGGTCTAATTTCGATAAGTGGATATGTAAGCACTTTCGGCAGCAACTTTAAAAATTGACAAACTAAAAATCTTCCCATGCACTTCTAATTTCTTCATATATAGACAATTTCTTTTATGTTTCATTTACATTATAATTTATTTTTCTTCATATGTTCAATGTGTCAAAACATTGGCTCTTTTTTCTATACCTAGGTAGCATTTAAATTCAAAACATATATCTCCATATGTAAAATGTAAATTTCTATATAACGTATATGAAATTTATGTAAAATATAAATTTCTTTTAAACATATTTGTCAATTTCTATTAAACATAAAATATATGTGACCCTTGTAAATAAATAAAATTTGAGACACTTTTATTTGAGATGAACTATTCCATAAGAAAAAGATATTACTAGACATGTCACATATGTGACTACGGGAAAGAAAAGGAGATTGAAAAAGATAGAGAGCCAAATGACAAATCAATTATCAATAATAAAGGGAAAAAGAGAAAGAGAGAAAATGAAAGAGGGAAAATAAAAAATCATTATAAATTATCAGTGCGAGAGAAAGGAAAGAGAGAAAGGGAAATAGAGACAAAAAGAGATAGATACGAAGTGCTACGAATTCAACCATTAGGCCTCTATTTCTTCACACTACTTGCTCTTGCTCTCAATTTCAAACTCTTGATCTCTTATGTATAATTTTATACACGCATAAAAAAAAAAAAAAAAGTATATGGACAAACATTTCCTTATTGTTGTAAATAAAGATGGGATTTCCTTAATGCATTACAAGCATAACAAGAAAATCCACTTATGATAAAAAGGAGATAGATATGGTATCTTAATCAATAAATTGAAATCAAAATCAAAGTACCTCGTAGAGTACCATTGGATTAAATTTTTTTCCAAATTAGAAAAAGAAAATTAATTGACTATTTTTAAAGCTAAGGGTTTTACTTTTGATGACTCCATGCATTCTCTTCTTTTTTTGGCCGAAGGAAAATTTAATTTCATAACATGTGTATTGGTTTAGATAATTTTGTTAGGTGTTTATTTTTGTGTGAATTTCCATTTAAGGTATTTGTATCATATTTATATTTGTTGAATAACATATGTACTTTACTTTTTATATGTTTTCAACTATATATGATGTGAGATGTGAAATGTAACATGTTGTGCAAATGCAAATTGTCAATTTGGTATATATAATATATGTCTAAAAATGTGGCAAAGAGAAAAATAAAAAATAAATAATAAAAAAATTATATTGGCTAGGAAACTTAAACAAGTATTTAACATTTAGTCACGGTTCAACGTTTGACTTGTGATTTGGTGGTTCCAAGCTGAATCTCATGTAACCTTATGTCTAAGAATAATGAAAGAGATGAAGAGGTTGAAGATGATGAAGAGGTTTTGGCTTATTTCAAGATAGAAAAAGAGATATATAAGAATTTTGGTTGAAGCTTTTATTTAATCTTCTCTGATATTTTACTATTTATAAAGATACATGCTCTAATCTATTTCTTCCTTATAGTAGGTAATTTTCTCTCTTATTACCAGTACTATTACAATTACTGTATTAACTAATTTTTCCTCCTATTAGTTATTGATGTTCTTGCATTGTTTATTGGTCCTATTTTCTTCAGCATATTTTTATTTCGGTTGTCCTATAGAGCTATTTTGGCTGCAGTATTTAAACCCTTGCAGGCCGACTACAATCGTCGGAATGGCTTCAATATATTGTACTGCAATATAAAGCTCAAATACGCACATAATTTTTTTGCTGATTTTGCTGTTGGCTACGTGGGACTTTAAGGCTCTCGTGTGAAGTGTATGGCATTCCGTACCAGGTAGAATCCAAAACTTCTTTTCCGCGAAACAAAACAGAAACCTTTTTTATGATGAAATACGGAGACCCCCAACATAGCTTAACTTGCATAATTGTTATATAAATTATTCATTAATTACATTTGACTGATTTATAGATTGTTCAGACAAATGAAATCTTGACCTTCCTCAACGACATGAATCACCAAATTTTGCTAAACGATTTACGTTTTACATTTAAAATTTTAACTTCAGTTACCAAATATGAACCAACAAAAAATAAATAAATAATAATAATAATAGCCATTTAGCTTGTTAAGTCTTGTTTTAGGCAATTAGCTAAGAGAAGCCGTACGGTAATATAGTAGACGATTTAGTTTGTTTTCATAATATTCAAATGATTTTAGTTTGAGAATTTAGAAAATTGAGTATGATTTGAAGCTGTGTATTTTAAGGTTCTGCACTTCATTACTTTTCAAGCGAATATCCTCGATTTAATTGCTTTTCTGCTTTTTGGTCATCTTTTTATTTTTAAATTTTCTATGTTTTTAGTTGCTTTTATTTGTATTATTTACTTAGTACACCTTATAATATTATAAACCAGTAAGTAACTATCCCATATCTCCTATATATTATTAATACGAAATAAAGAAAGAGATCATGTCATGTGTTTGTTAAAAATTAAAATTCATGTCAGTTATTTACAAATTCTTTCACAATTAAAACGAGTTTTTATTATTATTATTATCATTTTATTTTTATCTTAAACACATCTCTCAATATGACGGTTATAATAACTCATGTTACATCCATATATATTATAGCTCGTTTATTTCTTTTTCTTTTTTTTTTTTTCCTGCCTCCGTTTACTAAATTTATATAAATATAATCATATAAGACACTTATTAACCCAATCTTAGAACAAACGGTTAACCCAATCCTTAGGACAAACGATTATTTTACCATTCCATAGTTTTATAATAGGAAACGATACACGTAGTAAAGGCATTATTGCAACCGGGACAAGATGGATCTCCAGTTCAACCGAAATATGCCGACCCGACCGTTAGACTGACTGGGCCGCAGAAAATAAAGAAACAAGACAAGCCGCATGAGGATAGCTAAACTCGTTTACGTCACAATAGGGAAGATTGAGAACTAAAAGTTCCCTCTGTGCAATCCCCTGCTCCTAATGCTCAACTGAAACTGCACCGCCGCCACTAAAAACTTGACCATCTGATCCGTCCCTAATATCTCTTTCACTTTCCTAACCGTCGCTATTCTCAACCGATCAGCACTCTCCACCACCAACACCATCTGCTCCTTCAACTCCGCGATCGCTGCCTCAAAGCCCAAAAGTTCTCCATTCACCAACCTCGTCCCCCTTCTCAACAAACCCAACAGCCTCGGCGATGCCACGCTCTCTTGCAACACAGACATCGCATCTGTCAGCTGTTTCTCACTAACTCTAGTCTCCGCACGCAGCCTCTCCAAGTCCTCCACTTGCTCTGCGGTGAGGTCGGAAACATTGGCAAAGATCAGGCGGAGAAGAAGAGTAGGCCTGAAGTCCGAAATCCAAAGGAAGGTGCGTTCAAAAGGAGTGAGCCATGGAGAGGAGAGCATGAGGAAGATGCCTTCCCTTGCGAGGAAGGACTTCTCGGCGTAATAGGTCCGGTAGTGAGAGAGGAAGCGTTCTATTAGGGCCTCCTGGGGTTGGTTTTTCGGAGAATCATTATTATCAATGGAGTCGAGGAGATCCTGGAAGAGGAGTTGGCGGTGTGTGAACCAGTTGGTAATGAATGTAGTGAAGTTGTCGGCAATATTTGGATTAGATGACTCGGAAATTAGGTTGGCCATTTTGGCTGTCAACTGGGATCTCTGTAGAACATGGATGCTGAAGCCGCAGACCAGTTTGGAATGGATGGTTAAATTCACTATTTATAGTTTTTTGACCGGGTGGTGTGCATGACACTTGTTTTGCCTCTAAGCTATCTTGAGGTTATCAAGTTATTTTTAGATTGGGTTAGGAATTCTGTCGATAAGAGTACAGCACACAATAGATATATCGAATTTAAAATTGACAACTGTTTAAAGCTATGACCTTCTAAGAGTACAGGACACACAATAGATACATTGAATTTAAAATTGACAACTGTTTAAAGCTATAACCTTCTAAATATGGAACTCTCTATCAATACAAGGATTTATGAAGTAATTTGGTGAATACTTTATTATATTTGAACATGTGATAGTAATAATAGGTAATTTAATGTATAAAGTGATTTATCATGTATTATATACTACGTATGTATATATAAGTGATTGATAAATACTTTATTATATTTCAATATATGACAGTAATTGTAGGTAATTTAATTCTTAAAGAACTGTTATTCATATTTTATATATACCATATGTATTAAAATATTATCAATATTTACTCACACTTGTACATATAATTGACATGTAGCACCTAATTTGACATAATTAGAAATCCAAATATGGTATTTCTTGGTAGTGACCAAATTCATAAATGTTAACATATAAATTTTAAATAATAAAAACACTTAATGTGTTTAGCTATCTTAATTTAAGGGGGGAAAAAAGTTATGATGGATCGATGCTACTTAACCAAACAAATCCGCTAGTTTCTTTCAAAATTGGTTCTTCCCGAAAAAGTAAATGCATGGATTTAGTATAGGAAATACAAATAATATGGTACTTCGTAAATCAAAATGCTAAATAGTATCCTTTAAGTTATTTATTGAATCCTGCAAATATAGGTAAAAATGTTGTAATTTAATGACATGAGTACTATTTTTTAAATGAGTCAAATCTAGTTCAAATTCTCCTTTCTTAAGTTATAGAGTAATTCGGGAGAGAGACCAAAAAAAAAAAAAAAAATTCCTGTGAATGTAAGTAGTTAAAAGCTATTTCCTGCATCATATTACGGAGGCCCAAAGAGAATATCTTTACATATGATACAAATTGAGATATGTCATTACACAAATTACGGTATGAAATTAAAGCAGCCTCAATCAGCACCGTTTTCCATCTCCTGAAGAAAGGTCCCTCGTGGAAGCTCATAACATACAAGAGCTGCCAAATTTTTTCTTTTGACAACTCTCGTCTTCTCAACTTCATAAACATAAAATCTGACTGGTCTTGCTCAAGGTTTGACCTCTGGGTTTGCTGTCGGACCAGGAGAGGTGGAACACTGCGGTGGAGTACATCCTTCGTTGCTAAGCATAGGGAACCCTACAATTTTTTGCATATCTGTTGACACTTAAGACTCTTGACCCTTGACCCCTTATAGTTGGTTCCTTTTGGTGACCCCAAAGGTCCACCCTAGACATACCGTGGTTGCACATGGAAAAAGACATACGCAAGCGGAACGAATAAGAAAATTACAACACCAGCTGTGTTTATGATTGAAGAAAGCTATTTCATACATATAAGAAATTTATAACTGCTGATACTACAACTTCGTAATGGGCTTGAACGATACTCGTTGAGTTAGGAATTTTGTCGGTAAATATTACATATGTGTATAATATATAAATAGAGGACACACCCCAATACATACAGTGAACTTAAAATTGACAACCGTTTAAAGTTAAGATCTTTTAACTAAGCAATGGGCAATTCAATGAAAAAAGAAAAAAAAAAGATTTATTACATATTATGTATATCTATATATATATAAAATGATGGATAAATAATTTATTCACCACTTTCACACACATGCAATTGTATCACGTAATTCAACATTATGACTGAATCGAAATAACTTAGCTTCCTAATAATCAACTTGACAGAAGTTAACATTTAAATTTCAGAAAAGAAAAATACTTATTGTGTTTAGCTATATTAATCTTAAAAAGAAAAAGGAAAAAGTTATGTAGGATGGATGCTACTTAACTTACGGTAGTTTCTATTAAAATTATTTCTTTCCGAAATAGTAATGCTTGGATTTAGTATAGGAAATACAATTGATATGGTACCTCATAAATCAAAATGCTAAACAGTATCTTGTAAGTTTAAAATGAGACCGTATAATGTTGATACTTTTTAAGTCATTTATTAATAATCCTGTCAAATGTAAGTGGTTAAAAGCTAATCTCTGCATCATTACGGAGGTCAGAAAGAATATCTTTTACATATGATATGATGCAAATTGAGACATGTCATTAGATAAATTACGGTATGAAATTAAGGAAGCCTCGATCAGCACCGTTTTCCATCTTCTGAAGAAAGGTCCCTAGCTCGTGGTATACCATACATACATACATTGTCGGACCAGGAAAGGAGTAGAGCACTGCGGTAGAGTGCATCCTTCGTTGCTAAGCATAAGGTACCCTACAATTTTTTGCATGTGCTGTTACTCTTGATGGTTGACCTGAGATAGTATTTGATTGCATAATTTTCGTAGTATTAAATTAGAAAAAAAATAGATTGATAGACTAAACAAAATATATAAATTTTATTTTATCTACGTTATAGTTCAAAAATGAAATTCATTGAATAAAAATAAAAATATTTTACATTCCTAAAAATATCCTTCCATACTATAATATTAAATTAAATACGATCTCAGGGCGAC